>OY726525.1:2450724-3064406 GCA_963383655.1 Bathymodiolus septemdierum | reverse complement strand
ATATTGGTTGATTAATGAGAATTAAGTAGTAGCTCAGCTATATTGGTTGATTAATGAGAATTAAGTAGTAGTTCAGCTATATCGGTTGATTAATGAGAATTAAGTAGTAGTTCAGCCATATTGGTTGATTAATGAGAATTAAGTAGTAGTTCAGTCATATTGGTTGATTAATGAGAATTAAGTAGTAGTTCAGTCATATTGGTTGATTAATGAGAATTAAGTAGTAGTTCAGTCATATTGATTGATTAATGAGAATTAAGTAGCAGTTCAGCTATATTGGTTGATTAATGAGAATTAAGTAGTAGTTCAGCTATATTGGTTGATTAATGAGAATTAAGTAGTAGTTCAGCTATATTGGTTGATTAATGAGAATTAAGTAGTAGTTCAGTCATATTGGTTGATTAATGAGAATTAAGTAGTAGTTCAGCTATATTGGTTGATTAATGAGAATTAAGTAGTAGTTCAGCTATATTGGTTGATTAATGAGAATTAAGTAGTAGTTCGGCCATATTGGTTGATTAATGAGAATTAAGTAGTAGTTCAGTCATATTGGTTGATTAATGAGAATTAAGTAGTAGTTCAGTCATATTGGTTGATTAATGAGAATTAAGTAGTAGTTCAGCCATATTGGTTGATTAATGAGAATTAAGTAGTATTTCAGTCATATTGGTTGATTAATGAGAATTAAGTAGTAGTTCAGCCATATTGGTTGATTAATGAGAATTAAGTAGTAGTTCAGTCATATTGGTTGATTAATGAGAATTAAGTAGTAGTTCAGCCATATTGGTTGATTAATGAGAACTAAGTAGTAGTTCAGCCATATTGGTTGATTAATGAGAATTAAGTAGTAGTTCAGCTATATTGGTTGATTAATGAGAATTAAGTAGTAGTTCAGCCATATTGGTTAATTAATGAGAATTAAGTAGTAGTTCAGCCATATTGGTTGATTAATGAGAACTAAGTAGTAGTTCAGCTATATTGGTTGATTAATGAGAATTAAGTAGTAGTTCAGCCATATTGGTTGATTAATGAGAATTAAGTAGTAGTTCAGCTATATTGGATGATTAATGAGAATTAAGTAGTAGTTCAGCTATATTGGTTGATTAATGAGAATTAAGTAGTAGTTCAGCCATATTGGTTGATTAATGAGAATTAAGTAGTAGTTCAGTCATATTGGTTGATTAATGAGAATTAAGTAGTAGCTCAGCTATATTGGTTGATTAATGAGAATTAAGTAGTAGTTCAGCTATATCGGTTGATTAATGAGAATTAAGTAGTAGTTCAGCCATATTGGTTGATTAATGAGAATTAAGTAGTAGTTCAGTCATATTGGTTGATTAATGAGAATTAAGTAGTAGTTCAGTCATATTGGTTGATTAATGAGAATTAAGTAGTAGTTCAGTCATATTGATTGATTAATGAGAATTAAGTAGCAGTTCAGCTATATTGGTTGATTAATGAGAATTAAGTAGTAGTTCAGCTATATTGGTTGATTAATGAGAATTAAGTAGTAGTTCAGCTATATTGGTTGATTAATGAGAATTAAGTAGTAGTTCAGTCATATTGGTTGATTAATGAGAATTAAGTAGTAGTTCAGCTATATTGGTTGATTAATGAGAATTAAGTAGTAGTTCAGCTATATTGGTTGATTAATGAGAATTAAGTAGTAGTTCGGCCATATTGGTTGATTAATGAGAATTAAGTAGTAGTTCAGTCATATTGGTTGATTAATGAGAATTAAGTAGTAGTTCAGTCATATTGGTTGATTAATGAGAATTAAGTAGTAGTTCAGCCATATTGGTTGATTAATGAGAATTAAGTAGTATTTCAGTCATATTGGTTGATTAATGAGAATTAAGTAGTAGTTCAGCCATATTGGTTGATTAATGAGAATTAAGTAGTAGTTCAGTCATATTGGTTGATTAATGAGAATTAAGTAGTAGTTCAGCCATATTGGTTGATTAATGAGAACTAAGTAGTAGTTCAGCCATATTGGTTGATTAATGAGAATTAAGTAGTAGTTCAGCTATATTGGTTGATTAATGAGAATTAAGTAGTAGTTCAGCCATATTGGTTGATTAATGAGAATTAAGTAGTAGTTCAGCCATATTGGTTGATTAATGAGAACTAAGTAGTAGTTCAGCTATATTGGTTGATTAATGAGAATTAAGTAGTAGTTCAGCCATATTGGTTGATTAATGAGAATTAAGTAGTAGTTCAGCCATATTGGTTGATTAATGAGAATTAAGTAGTAGTTCAGTCATATTGGTTGATTAATGAGAATTAAGTAGTGGTTCAGTCATATTGGTTGATTAATGAGAATTAAGTAGTAGTTCAGCTATATTGGTTGATTAATGAGAATTAAGTAGTAGTTCAGTCATATTGGTTGATTAATGAGAATTAAGTAGTAGTTCAGCCATATTGGTTGATTAATGAGAATTAAGTAGTAGTTCAGTCATATTGGTTGATTAATGAGAATTAAGTAGTTGTTCAGTCATATTGGTTGATTAATGAGAATTAAGTAGTAATTCAGTCATATTGGTTGATTAATGAGAATTAAGTAGTAGTTCAGTCATATTGGTTGATTAATGAGAATTAAGTATTAGTTCAGCCATATTGGTTGATTAATGAGAATTAAGTAGTAGTTCAGTCATATTGGTTGATTAATGAGAATTAAGTAGTTGTTCAGTCATATTGGTTGATTAATGAGAATTAAGTAGTAATTCAGTCATATTGGTTGATTAATGAGAATTAAGTAGTAGTTCAGTCATATTGGTTGATTAATGAGAATTAAGTAGTAGTTCAGCCATATTGGTTGATTAATGAGAATTAAGTAGTAGTTCAGCCATATTGGTTGATTAATGAGAATTAAGTAGTAGTTCAGTCATATTGGTTGATTAATGAGAATTAAGTAGTAGTTCAGCTATATTGGTTGATTAATGAGAATTAAGTAGTAGTTCAGTCATATTGGTTGATTAATGAGAACTAAGTAGTAGTTCAGCCATATTGGTTGATTAATGAGAATTAAGAAGTAGTTCAGCCATATTGGTTGATTAATGAGAATTAAGTAGTAGTTCAGCCATATTGGTTGATTAATGAGAATTAAGTAGTAGTTCAGCCATATTGGTTGATTAATGAGAATTAAGTAGTAGTTCAGTCATATTGGTTGATTAATGAGAATTAAGTAGTAGTTCAGCCATATTTGTTGATTAATGAGAATTAAGTAGCATTTCAGCCATATTTGTTGATTAATGAGAATTAAGTAGCAGTTCAGCCATATTGGTTGATTAATGAGAATTAAGTAGCAGTTCAGCCATATTGGTTGATTAATGAGAATTAAGTAGTAGTTCAGCCATATTGGTTGATTAATGAGAATTAAGTAGTAGTTCAGCCATATTGGTTGATTAATGAGAATTAAGTAGTAGTTCAGTCATATTGGTTGATTAATGAGAATTAAGTAGTAGTTCAGCTATATTGGTTGATTAATGAGAATTAAGTAGTTGTTCAGTCATATTGGTTGATTAATGAGAATTAAGTAGTAGTTCAGTCATATTGGTTGATTAATGAGAATTAAGTAGTAGTTCAGCCATATTGGTTGATTAATGAGAATTAAGTAGTAGTTCAGTCATATTGGTTGATTAATGAGAATTAAGTAGTAGTTCAGCCATATTGGTTGATTAATGAGAATTAAGTAGCAGTTCAGCCATATTGGTTGATTAATGAGAACTAAGTAGTAGTTCAGCTGTATTGGTTGATTAATGAGAATTAAGAAGTAGTTCAGCCATATTGGTTGATTAATGAGAATTAAGTAGTAGTTCAGCCATATTGGTTGATTAATGAGAATTAAGTAGTAGTTCAGCCATATTGGTTGATTAATGAGAATTAAGTAGTAGTTCAGCCATATTGGTTGATTAATGAGAATTAAGTAGTAGTTCAGCCATATTGGTTGATTAATGAGAATTAAGAAGTAGTTCAGCCATATTGGTTGATTAATGAGAATTAAGTAGTAGTTCAGTCATATTGGTTGATTAATGAGAATTAAGTAGTAGTTCAGCCATATTGGTTGATTAATGAGAATTAAGTAGTAGTTCAGTCATATTGGTTGATTAATGAGAATTAAGTAGTTGTTCAGTCATATTGGTTGATTAATGAGAATTAAGTAGTAATTCAGTCATATTGGTTGATTAATGAGAATTAAGTAGTAGTTCAGTCATATTGGTTGATTAATGAGAATTAAGTATTAGTTCAGCCATATTGGTTGATTAATGAGAATTAAGTAGTAGTTCAGTCATATTGGTTGATTAATGAGAATTAAGTAGTTGTTCAGTCATATTGGTTGATTAATGAGAATTAAGTAGTAATTCAGTCATATTGGTTGATTAATGAGAATTAAGTAGTAGTTCAGTCATATTGGTTGATTAATGAGAATTAAGTAGTAGTTCAGCCATATTGGTTGATTAATGAGAATTAAGTAGTAGTTCAGCCATATTGGTTGATTAATGAGAATTAAGTAGTAGTTCAGTCATATTGGTTGATTAATGAGAATTAAGTAGTAGTTCAGCTATATTGGTTGATTAATGAGAATTAAGTAGTAGTTCAGTCATATTGGTTGATTAATGAGAACTAAGTAGTAGTTCAGCCATATTGGTTGATTAATGAGAATTAAGAAGTAGTTCAGCCATATTGGTTGATTAATGAGAATTAAGTAGTAGTTCAGCCATATTGGTTGATTAATGAGAATTAAGTAGTAGTTCAGCCATATTGGTTGATTAATGAGAATTAAGTAGTAGTTCAGTCATATTGGTTGATTAATGAGAATTAAGTAGTAGTTCAGCCATATTTGTTGATTAATGAGAATTAAGTAGCATTTCAGCCATATTTGTTGATTAATGAGAATTAAGTAGCAGTTCAGCCATATTGGTTGATTAATGAGAATTAAGTAGCAGTTCAGCCATATTGGTTGATTAATGAGAATTAAGTAGTAGTTCAGCCATATTGGTTGATTAATGAGAATTAAGTAGTAGTTCAGCCATATTGGTTGATTAATGAGAATTAAGTAGTAGTTCAGTCATATTGGTTGATTAATGAGAATTAAGTAGTAGTTCAGCTATATTGGTTGATTAATGAGAATTAAGTAGTTGTTCAGTCATATTGGTTGATTAATGAGAATTAAGTAGTAGTTCAGTCATATTGGTTGATTAATGAGAATTAAGTAGTAGTTCAGCCATATTGGTTGATTAATGAGAATTAAGTAGTAGTTCAGTCATATTGGTTGATTAATGAGAATTAAGTAGTAGTTCAGCCATATTGGTTGATTAATGAGAATTAAGTAGCAGTTCAGCCATATTGGTTGATTAATGAGAACTAAGTAGTAGTTCAGCTGTATTGGTTGATTAATGAGAATTAAGAAGTAGTTCAGCCATATTGGTTGATTAATGAGAATTAAGTAGTAGTTCAGCCATATTGGTTGATTAATGAGAATTAAGTAGTAGTTCAGCCATATTGGTTGATTAATGAGAATTAAGTAGTAGTTCAGCCATATTGGTTGATTAATGAGAATTAAGTAGTAGTTCAGCCATATTGGTTGATTAATGAGAATTAAGAAGTAATTCAGCCATATTGGTTGATTAATGAGAATTAAGTAGTAGTTCAGCCATATTTGTTGATTAATGAGAATTAAGTAGTAGTTCAGCCATATTGGTTGATTAATGAGAATTAAGTAGTAGTTCAGCCATATTGGTTGATTAATGAGAATTAAGAAGTAATTCAGCCATATTGGTTGATTAATGAGAATTAAGTAGTAGTTCAGCCATATTTGTTGATTAATGAGAATTAAGTAGTAGTTCAGCCATATTGGTTGATTAATGAGAATTAAGTAGTAGTTCAGCCATATTGGTTGATTAATGAGATCTAAGTAGTAGTTCAGTCATATTGGTTGATTAATGAGAATTAAGTAGAGTTCAGTCATATTGGTTGATTAATGAGAATTAAGTAGTAGTTCAGCCATATTGGTTGATTAATGAGAATTAAGTAGTAGTTCAGCCATATTGGTTGATTAATGAGATCTAAGTAGTAGTTCAGTCATATTGGTTGATTAATGAGAATTAAGTAGAGTTCAGTCATATTGGTTGATTAATGAGAATTAAGTAGTAGTTCAGCTATATTGGTTGATTAATGAGATCTAAGTAGTAGTTCAGCCATATTGGTTGATTAATGAGAATTAAGAAGTAGTTCAGCCATATTGGTTGATTAATGAGAATTAAGTAGTAGTTCAGCCATATTGGTTGATTAATGAGAATTAAGTAGTAGTTCAGCCATATTGGTTGATTAATGAGATCTAAGTAGTAGTTCAGTCATATTGGTTGATTAATGAGAATTAAGTAGTAGTTCAGCCATATTGGTTGATTAATGAGAATTAAGTAGTAGTTCAGCCATATTGGTTGATTAATGAGAACTAAGTAGTAGTTCAGCTGTATTGGTTGATTAATGAGAATTAAGAAGTAGTTCAGCCATATTGGTTGATTAATGAGAATTAAGTAGTAGTTCAACCATATTGGTTGATTAATGAGAATTAAGTAGCAGTTCAGCCATATTGGTTGATTAATGAGAACTAAGTAGTAGTTCAGCTGTATTGGTTGATTAATGAGAATTAAGTAGTAGTTCAGCCATATTGGTTGATTAATGAGAATTAAGTAGTAGTTCAGCCATATTGGTTGATTAATGAGAATTAAGTAGTAGTTCAGCCATATTGGTTGATTAATGAGAATTAAGTAGTAGTTCAGCCATATTGGTTGATTAATGAGAATTAAGTAGTAGTTCAGCCATATTGGTTGATTAATGAGAATTAAGAAGTAGTTCAGCCATATTGGTTGATTAATGAGAATTAAGTAGTAGTTCAGCCATATTGGTTGATTAATGAGAATTAAGAAGTAATTCAGCCATATTGGTTGATTAATGAGAATTAAGTAGTAGTTCAGCTATATTGGTTGATTAATGAGAATTAAGTAGTATTTCAGTCATATTGGTTGATTAATGAGAATTAAGTAGTTGTTCAGTCATATTGGTTGATTAATGAGAATTAAGTAGTAGTTCAGCCATATTGGTTGATTAATGAGAATTAAGTAGTAGTTCAGCCATATTGGTTGATTAATGAGATCTAAGTAGTAGTTCAGTCATATTGGTTGATTAATGAGAATTAAGTAGAGTTCAGTCATATTGGTTGATTAATGAGAATTAAGTAGTAGTTCAGCCATATTGGTTGATTAATGAGAATTAAGTAGTAGTTCAGCCATATTGGTTGATTAATGAGATCTAAGTAGTAGTTCAGTCATATTGGTTGATTAATGAGAATTAAGTAGAGTTCAGTCATATTGGTTGATTAATGAGAATTAAGTAGTAGTTCAGCTATATTGGTTGATTAATGAGATCTAAGTAGTAGTTCAGCCATATTGGTTGATTAATGAGAATTAAGAAGTAGTTCAGCCATATTGGTTGATTAATGAGAATTAAGTAGTAGTTCAGCCATATTGGTTGATTAATGAGAATTAAGTAGTAGTTCAGCCATATTGGTTGATTAATGAGATCTAAGTAGTAGTTCAGTCATATTGGTTGATTAATGAGAATTAAGTAGTAGTTCAGCCATATTGGTTGATTAATGAGAATTAAGTAGTAGTTCAGCCATATTGGTTGATTAATGAGATCTAAGTAGTAGTTCAGCCATATTGGTTGATTAATGAGAATTAAGTAGCAGTTCAGCCATATTGGTTGATTAATGAGAACTAAGTAGTAGTTCAGCTGTATTGGTTGATTAATGAGAATTAAGAAGTAGTTCAGCCATATTGGTTGATTAATGAGAATTAAGTAGTAGTTCAGCCATATTGGTTGATTAATGAGAATTAAGTAGTAGTTCAGCCATATTGGTTGATTAATGAGAATTAAGTAGTAGTTCAGCCATATTGGTTGATTAATGAGAATTAAGAAGTAGTTCAGCCATATTGGTTGATTAATGAGAATTAAATAGTAGTTCAGCCATATTGGTTGATTAATGAGAATTAAGTAGTAGTTCAGCCATATTGGTTGATTAATGAGAATTAAGTAGTAGTTCAGCCATATTGGTTGATTAATGAGAATTAAGTAGTAGTTCAGCCATATTGGTTGATTAATGAGATCTAAGTAGTAGTTCAGCTATATTGGTTGATTAATGAGAATTAAGTAGTAGTTCAGTCATATTGGTTGATTAATGAGAATTAAGTAGTAGTTCAGCCATATTGGTTGATTAATGAGAATTAAGTAGTAGTTCAGTCATATTGGTTGATTAATGAGAATTAAGTAGTAGTTCAGCCATATTGGTTGATTAATGAGAATTAAGTAGTAGTTCAGTCATATTGGTTGATTAATGAGAATTAAGTAGTAGTTCAGCCATATTGGTTGATTAATGAGAATTAAGTAGTAGTTCAGCCATATTGGTTGATTAATGAGAATTAAGTAGTAGTTCAGCCATATTGGTTGATTAATGAGAATTAAGTAGTAGTTCAGTCATATTGGTTGATTAATGAGAATTAAGTAGTTGTTCAGTCATATTGGTTGATTAATGAGAATTAAGTAGTAGTTCAGTCATATTGGTTGATTAATGAGAATTAAGTAGTAGTTCAGTCATATTGGTTGATTAATGAGAATTAAGTAGTAGTTCAGCCATATTGGTTGATTAATGAGAATTAAGTAGTAGTTCAGCCATATTGGTTGATTAATGAGAATTAAGTAGTAGTTCAGTCATATTGGTTGATTAATGAGAATTAAGTAGTTGTTCAGTCATATTGGTTGATTAATGAGAATTAAGTAGTAGTTCAGTCATATTGGTTGATTAATGAGAATTAAGTAGTAGTTCAGCCATATTGGTTGATTAATGAGAATTAAGTAGTAGTTCAGCCATATTGGTTGATTAATGAGAATTAAGTAGTAGTTCAGTCATATTGGTTGATTAATGAGAATTAAGTAGTAGTTCAGTCATATTGGTTGGTTAATGAGAATTAAGTAGTAGTTCAGCCATATTGGTTGATTAATGAGAATTAAGTAGTAGTTCAGCTATATCGGTTGATTAATGAGAATTAAGTAGTAGTTCAGCCATATTGGTTGATTAATGAGAATTAAGTAGTAGTTCAGCCATATTGGTTGATTAATGAGAATTAAGTAGTAGTTCAGCCATATTGGTTGATTAATGAGAATTAAGTAGTAGTTCAGTCATATTGGTTGATTAATGAGAATTAAGTAGTTGTTCAGTCATATTGGTTGATTAATGAGAATTAAGTAGTAGTTCAGTCATATTGGTTGATTAATGAGAATTAAGTAGTAGTTCAGTCATATTGGTTGATTAATGAGAATTAAGTAGTAGTTCAGCCATATTGGTTGATTAATGAGAATTAAGTAGTAGTTCAGCCATATTGGTTGATTAATGAGAATTAAGTAGTAGTTCAGCCATATTGGTTGATTAATGAGAATTAAGTAGTAGTTCAGCCATATTGGTTGATTAATGAGAATTAAGAAGTAGTTCAGCCATATTGGTTGATTAATGAGAATTAAGTAGTAGTTCAGCCATATTGGTTGATTAATGAGAATTAAGAAGTAATTCAGCCATATTGGTTGATTAATGAGAATTAAGTAGTAGTTCAGCTATATTGGTTGATTAATGAGAATTAAGTAGTATTTCAGTCATATTGGTTGATTAATGAGAATTAAGTAGTTGTTCAGTCATATTGGTTGATTAATGAGAATTAAGTAGTAGTTCAGCCATATTGGTTGATTAATGAGAATTAAGTAGTAGTTCAGCCATATTGGTTGATTAATGAGATCTAAGTAGTAGTTCAGTCATATTGGTTGATTAATGAGAATTAAGTAGAGTTCAGTCATATTGGTTGATTAATGAGAATTAAGTAGTAGTTCAGCCATATTGGTTGATTAATGAGAATTAAGTAGTAGTTCAGCCATATTGGTTGATTAATGAGATCTAAGTAGTAGTTCAGTCATATTGGTTGATTAATGAGAATTAAGTAGAGTTCAGTCATATTGGTTGATTAATGAGAATTAAGTAGTAGTTCAGCTATATTGGTTGATTAATGAGATCTAAGTAGTAGTTCAGCCATATTGGTTGATTAATGAGAATTAAGAAGTAGTTCAGCCATATTGGTTGATTAATGAGAATTAAGTAGTAGTTCAGCCATATTGGTTGATTAATGAGAATTAAGTAGTAGTTCAGCCATATTGGTTGATTAATGAGATCTAAGTAGTAGTTCAGTCATATTGGTTGATTAATGAGAATTAAGTAGTAGTTCAGCCATATTGGTTGATTAATGAGAATTAAGTAGTAGTTCAGCCATATTGGTTGATTAATGAGATCTAAGTAGTAGTTCAGCCATATTGGTTGATTAATGAGAATTAAGTAGCAGTTCAGCCATATTGGTTGATTAATGAGAACTAAGTAGTAGTTCAGCTGTATTGGTTGATTAATGAGAATTAAGAAGTAGTTCAGCCATATTGGTTGATTAATGAGAATTAAGTAGTAGTTCAGCCATATTGGTTGATTAATGAGAATTAAGTAGTAGTTCAGCCATATTGGTTGATTAATGAGAATTAAGTAGTAGTTCAGCCATATTGGTTGATTAATGAGAATTAAGAAGTAGTTCAGCCATATTGGTTGATTAATGAGAATTAAATAGTAGTTCAGCCATATTGGTTGATTAATGAGAATTAAGTAGTAGTTCAGCCATATTGGTTGATTAATGAGAATTAAGTAGTAGTTCAGCCATATTGGTTGATTAATGAGAATTAAGTAGTAGTTCAGCCATATTGGTTGATTAATGAGATCTAAGTAGTAGTTCAGCTATATTGGTTGATTAATGAGAATTAAGTAGTAGTTCAGTCATATTGGTTGATTAATGAGAATTAAGTAGTAGTTCAGCCATATTGGTTGATTAATGAGAATTAAGTAGTAGTTCAGTCATATTGGTTGATTAATGAGAATTAAGTAGTAGTTCAGCCATATTGGTTGATTAATGAGAATTAAGTAGTAGTTCAGTCATATTGGTTGATTAATGAGAATTAAGTAGTAGTTCAGCCATATTGGTTGATTAATGAGAATTAAGTAGTAGTTCAGCCATATTGGTTGATTAATGAGAATTAAGTAGTAGTTCAGCCATATTGGTTGATTAATGAGAATTAAGTAGTAGTTCAGTCATATTGGTTGATTAATGAGAATTAAGTAGTTGTTCAGTCATATTGGTTGATTAATGAGAATTAAGTAGTAGTTCAGTCATATTGGTTGATTAATGAGAATTAAGTAGTAGTTCAGTCATATTGGTTGATTAATGAGAATTAAGTAGTAGTTCAGCCATATTGGTTGATTAATGAGAATTAAGTAGTAGTTCAGCCATATTGGTTGATTAATGAGAATTAAGTAGTAGTTCAGTCATATTGGTTGATTAATGAGAATTAAGTAGTTGTTCAGTCATATTGGTTGATTAATGAGAATTAAGTAGTAGTTCAGTCATATTGGTTGATTAATGAGAATTAAGTAGTAGTTCAGCCATATTGGTTGATTAATGAGAATTAAGTAGTAGTTCAGCCATATTGGTTGATTAATGAGAATTAAGTAGTAGTTCAGTCATATTGGTTGATTAATGAGAATTAAGTAGTAGTTCAGTCATATTGGTTGGTTAATGAGAATTAAGTAGTAGTTCAGCCATATTGGTTGATTAATGAGAATTAAGTAGTAGTTCAGCTATATCGGTTGATTAATGAGAATTAAGTAGTAGTTCAGCCATATTGGTTGATTAATGAGAATTAAGTAGTAGTTCAGCCATATTGGTTGATTAATGAGAATTAAGTAGTAGTTCAGCCATATTGGTTGATTAATGAGAATTAAGTAGTAGTTCAGTCATATTGGTTGATTAATGAGAATTAAGTAGTTGTTCAGTCATATTGGTTGATTAATGAGAATTAAGTAGTAGTTCAGTCATATTGGTTGATTAATGAGAATTAAGTAGTAGTTCAGTCATATTGGTTGATTAATGAGAATTAAGTAGTAGTTCAGCCATATTGGTTGATTAATGAGAATTAAGTAGTAGTTCAGCCATATTGGTTGATTAATGAGAATTAAGTAGTAGTTCAGTCATATTGGTTGATTAATGAGAATTAAGTAGTAGTTCAGTCATATTGGTTGATTAATGAGAATTAAGTAGTAGTTCAGTCATATTGGTTGATTAATGAGAATTAAGTAGTAGTTCAGCCATATTGGTTGATTAATGAGAATTAAGTAGTAGTTCAGCCATATTGGTTGATTAATGAGAATTAAGTAGTAGTTCAGTCATATTGGTTGATTAATGAGAATTAAGTAGTAGTTCAGTCATATTGGTTGATTAATGAGAATTAAGTAGTAGTTCAGCCATATTGGTTGATTAATGAGAATTAAGTAGTAGTTCAGTCATATTGGTTGATTAATGAGAATTAAGTAGTAGTTCAGCTATATCGGTTGATTAATGAGAATTAAGTAGTAGTTCAGCCATATTGGTTGATTAATGAGAATTAAGTAGTAGTTCAGCCTTATTGGTTGATTAATGAGAATTAAGTAGTAGTTCAGCCATATTGGTTGATTAATGAGAATTAAGTAGTAGTTCAGCCATATTGGTTGATTAATGAGAATTAAGTAATAGTTCAGCCATATTGGTTGATTAATGAGAATTAAGTAATAGTTCAGCCATATTGGTTGATTAATGAGAATTAAGTAGTAGTTCAGCCATATTGGTTGATTAATGAGAATTAAGTAGTAGTTCAGCCATATTGGTTGATTAATGAGAATTAAGTAGTAGTTCAGCCATATTGGTTGATTAATGAGAATTAAGTAATAGTTCAGCCATATTGGTTGATTAATGAGAATTAAGTAGTAGTTCAGCCATATTGGTTGATTAATGAGAATTAAGTAGTAGTTCAGCCATATTGGTTGATTAATGAGAATTAAGTAATAGTTCAGCCATATTGGTTGATTAATGAGAATTAAGTAGTAGTTCAGCCATATTGGTTGATTAATGAGAATTAAGTAATAGTTCAGCCATATTGGTTGATTAATGAGAATTAAGTAGTAGTTCAGCCATATTGGTTGATTAATGAGAATTAAGTAGTAGTTCAGCCATATTGGTTGATTAATGAGAATTAAGTAATAGTTCAGCCATATTGGTTGATTAATGAGAAATAAGTAGTAGTTCAGCCATATTGGTTGATTAATGAGAATTAAGTAATAGTTCAGCCATATTGGTTGATTAATGAGAATTAAGTAGTAGTTCAGCCATATTGGTTGATTAATGAGAATTAAGTAGTAGTTCAGCCATATTGGTTGATTAATGAGAATTAAGTAGTAGTTCAGCCATATTGGTTGATTAATGAGAATTAAGTAATAGTTCAGCCATATTGGTTGATTAATGAGAATTAAGTAGTAGTTCAGCCATATTGGTTGATTAATGAGAATTAAGTAGTAGTTCAGTCATATTGGTTGATTAATGAGAATTAAGTAGTAGTACAGCCATATTGGTTGATTAATGAGAACTAAGTAATAGTTCAGCCATATTGGTTGATTAATGAGAATTAAGTAATAGTTCAGCCATATTGGTTGATTAATGAGAATTAAGTAGTAGTTCAGCTATATTGGTTGATTAATGAGAATTAAGTAGTAGTTCAGCCATATTGGTTGATTAATGAGATCTAAGTAGTAGTTCAGCCATATTGGTTGATTAATGAGATCTAAGTAGTAGTTCAGCCATATTGGTTGATTAATGAGAATTAAGTAGTGTTCAGTCATATTGGTTGATTAATGAGAATTAAGTAGTAGTTCAGCCATATTGGTTGATTAATGAGATCTAAGTAGTAGTTCAGTCATATTGGTTGATTAATGAGATCTAAGTAGTAGTTCAGCCATATTGGTTGATTAATGAGAATTAAGTAGTGTTCAGTCATATTGGTTGATTAATGAGAATTAAGTAGTAGTTCAGCCATATTGGTTGATTAATGAGATCTAAGTAGTAGTTCAGCCATATTGGTTGATTAATGAGAATTAAGTAGTAGTTCCGTCATATTGGTTGATTAATGAGAATTAAGTAGTAGTTCAGCCATATTGGTTGATTAATGAGAATTAAGTAGTAATTCAGTCATATTGGTTGATTAATGAGAATTAAGTAGTAGTTCAGTCATATTGGTTGATTAATGAGAATTAAGTAGTAATTCAGTCATATTGGTTGATTAATGAGAATTAAGTAGTAGTTCAGTCATATTGGTTGATTAATGAGAATTAAGTAGTAGTTCAGCCATATTGGTTGATTAATGAGAATTAAGTAGTAGTTCAGTCATATTGGTTGATTAATGAGAATTAAGTAGTAGTTCAGCTATATCGGTTGATTAATGAGAATTAAGTAGTAGTTCAGCCATATTGGTTGATTAATGAGAATTAAGTAGTAGTTCAGTCATATTGGTTGATTAATGAGAATTAAGTAGTAATTCAGTCATATTGGTTGATTAATGAGAATTAAGTAGTAGTTCAGCCATATTGGTTGATTAATGAGAATTAAGTAGTAGTTCAGTCATATTGGTTGATTAATGAGAATTAAGTAGTAATTCAGTCATATTGGTTGATTAATGAGAATTAAGTAGTAGTTCAGTCATATTGGTTGATTAATGAGAATTAAGTAGTAGTTCAGCCATATTGGTTGATTAATGAGAATTAAGTAGAGTTCAGTCATATTGGTTGATTAATGAGAACTAAGTAGTAGTTCAGCTGTATTGGTTGATTAATGAGAATTAAGTAGTAGTTCAGTCATATTGGTTGATTAATGAGAATTAAGTAGTAGTTCAGCCATATTGGTTGATTAATGAGATCTAAGTAGTAGTTCAGCCATATTGGTTGATTAATGAGAATTAAGTAGTAGTTCAGCCATATTGGTTGATTAATGAGAATTAAGTAGTAGTTCAGCCATATTGGTTGATTAATGAGAATTAAGTAGTAGTTCAGCCATATTGGTTGATTAATGAGAATTAAGTAGTAGTTCAGCCATATTGGTTGATTAATGAGAATTAAGTAGTAGTTCAGCCATATTGGTTGATTAATGAGAATTAAGTAGTAGTTCAGTCATATTGGTTGATTAATGAGAATTAAGTAGTAGTTCAGCCATATTGGTTGATTAATGAGAATTAAGTAGTAGTTCAGCCATATTGGTTGATTAATGAGAATTAAGTAGTAGTTCAGCCATATTGGTTGATTAATGAAAATTAAGTAGTAGTTCAGCCATATTGG
Organism: Bathymodiolus septemdierum; assembly: GCA_963383655.1. Classification (NCBI taxonomy): domain Eukaryota; kingdom Metazoa; phylum Mollusca; class Bivalvia; order Mytilida; family Modiolidae; genus Bathymodiolus; species Bathymodiolus septemdierum. The sequence continues at coordinate 3,049,081 of OY726525.1, read as the reverse complement.
TTGATTAATGAGAACTAAGTAGTAGTTCAGCCATATTGGTTGATTAATGAGAATTAAGTAGTAGTTCAGTCATATTGGTTGATTAATGAGAATTAAGTAGTAGTTCAGTCATATTGGTTGATTAATGAGAATTAAGTAGTAGTTCAGCCATATTGGTTGATTAATGAGAATTAAGTAGTAGTTCAGCCATATTGGTTGATTAATGAAAATTAAGTAGTAGTTCAGCCATATTGGTTGATTAATGAGAACTAAGTAGTAGTTCAGCCATATTGGTTGATTAATGAGAATTAAGTAGTAGTTCAGCCATATTGGTTGATTAATGAGAATTAAGTAGTAGTTCAGCTATATTGGTTGATTAATGAGAATTAAGTAGTAGTTCAGCCATATTGGTTGATTAATGAGAATTAAGAAGTAGTTCAGCCATATTGGTTGATTAATGAGAATTAAGAAGTAGTTCAGCCATATTGGTTGATTAATGAGAATTAAGTAGTAGTTCAGTCATATTGGTTGATTAATGAGAATTAAGTAGTAGTTCAGCCATATTGGTTGATTAATGAGAATTAAGTAGTAGTTCAGTCATATTGGTTGATTAATGAGAATTAAGTAATAGTTCAGCCATATTGGTTGATTAATGAGAATTAAGTAGCAGTTCAGCCATATTGGTTGATTAATGAGAATTAAGTAGTAGTTCAGCTACATTGGTTGATTAATGAGAATTAAGTAGTAGTTCAGTCATATTGTTTGATTAATGAGAATTAAGTAGTAGTTCAGCCATATTGGTTGATTAATGAGATCTAAGTAGTAGTTCAGCTATATTGGTTGATTAATGAGATCTAAGTAGTAGTTCAGTCATATTGGTTGATTAATGAGAATTAAGTAGTAGTTCAGCCATATTGGTTGATTAATGAGATCTAAGTAGTAGTTCAGTCATATTGTTTGATTAATGAGAATTAAGTAGTAGTTCAGCCATATTGGTTGATTAATGAGATCTAAGTAGTAGTTCAGCTATATTGGTTGATTAATGAGAATTAAGAAGTAGTTCAGCCATATTAGTTGATTAATGAGAACTAAGTAGCAGTTCAACCATATTGGTTGATTAATGAGAATTAAGTAGTAGTTCAGCCATATTGGTTGATTAATGAGAACTAAGTAGCAGTTCAACCATATTGGTTGATTAATGAGAATTAAGTAGTAGTTCAGTCATATTGTTTGATTAATGAGAATTAAGTAGTAGTTCAGCCATATTGGTTGATTAATGAGAACTAAGTAGCAGTTCAACCATATTGGTTGATTAATGAGAATTAAGTAGTAGTTCAGCCATATTGGTTGATTAATGAGAACTAAGTAGCAGTTCAACCATATTGGTTGATTAATGAGAATTAAGTAGTAGTTCAGCCATATTGGTTGATTAATGAGAATTAAGTAGTAGTTCAGCTATATTGGTTGATTAATGAGAATTAAGAAGTAATTCAGCCATATTGGTTGATTAATGAGAATTAAGTAGTAGTTCAGCCATATTGGTTGATTAATGAGAATTAAGTAGTAGTTCCGTCATATTGGTTGATTAATGAGAATTAAGTAGTAGTTCAGCCATATTGGTTGATTAATGAGAATTAAGTAGTAGTTCAGCTATATTGGTTGATTAATGAGAATTAAGTAGTAGTTCAGTCATATTGGTTGATTAATGAGAATTAAGTAGTAGTTCAGCCATATTGGTTGATTAATGAGATCTAAGTAGTAGTTCAGTCATATTGGTTGATTAATGAGAATTAAGTAGTAGTTCAGTCATATTGGTTGATTAATGAGAATTAAGTAGTAGTTCAGCCATATTGGTTGATTAATGAGAATTAAGTAGTCGTTCAGCCATATTGGTTGATTAATGAGAATTAAGTAGTAGTTCAGTCATATTGGTTGATTAATAGGAATTAAGTAGTAGTTCAGTCATATTGGTTGATTAATGAGAATTAAGTAGTAGTTCAGCCATATTGGTTGATTAATGAGAATTAAGTAGTAGTTCAGCCATATTGGTTGATTAATGAGAATTAAATAGTAGTTCAGTCATATTGGTTGATTAATGGGAATTAAGTAGAGTTCAGTCATATTGGTTGATTAATGAGAAATAAATAGCAGTTCAGCCATATTTGTTGATTAATGAGAATTAAGTAGCAGTTCAGCCATATTTGTTGATTAATGAGAATTAAGTAGCAGTTCAGCCATATTGGTTGATTAATGAGAATTAAGTAGTAGTTCAGCTATATTGGTTGATTAATGAGAATTAAGAAGTAGTTCAGCCATATTGGTTGATTAATGAGAATTAAGTAGTAGTTCAGCCATATTGGTTGATTAATGAGAATTAAGTAGTAGTTCAGCCATATTGGTTGATTAATGAGATCTAAGTAGTAGTTCAGTCATATTGGTTGATTAATGAGAATTAAGTAGTAGTTCAGTCATATTGGTTGATTAATGAGAATTAAGTAGTAGTTCAGCCATATTGGTTGATTAATTAGATCTAAGTAGTAGTTCAGTCATATTGGTTGATTAATGAGAATTAAGTAGTAGTTCAGTCATATTGGTTGATTAATGAGAATTAAGTAGTAGTTCAGTCATATTGGTTGATTAATGAGAATTAAGTAGTAGTTCAGCCATATTGGTTGATTAATGAGTATTAAGTAGTAGTTCAGCCATATTGGTTGATTAATGAGAATTAAATAGTAGTTCAGTCATATTGGTTGATTAATGAGAATTAAGTAGAGTTCAGTCATATTGGTTGATTAATGAGAAATAAATAGCAGTTCAGCCATATTTGTTGATTAATGAGAATTAAGTAGTAGTTCAGCCATATTGGTTGATTAATGAGAATTAAGTAGTAGTTCAGCCATATTGGTTGATTAATGAGAATTAAATAGTAGTTCCGTCATATTGGTTGATTAATGAGAATTAAATAGTAGTTCAGCCATATTGGTTGATTAATGAGAATTAAGTAGTAGTTCAGCCATATTGATTGATTAATGAGAATTAAGTAGTAGTTCAGCCATATTGGTTGATTAATGAGAATTAAGTAGTAGTTCAGTCATATTGGTTGATTAATGAGAATTAAGTAGTAGTTCAGTCATATTGGTTGATTAATGAGAATTAAGTAGTATTTCAGTCATATTGGTTGATTAATGAGAATTAAGTAGTAGTTCAGTCATATTGGTTGATTAATGAGAATTAAGTAGTAGTTCAGCCATATTGGTTGATTAATGAGAATTAAGTAGCAGTTCAGCCATATTGGTTGATTAATGAGAATTAAGTAATAGTTCAGCCATATTGGTTGATTAATGAGAATTAAGTAGCAGTTCAGCCATATTGGTTGATTAATGAGAATTAAGTAGTAGTTCAGCTATATTGGTTGATTAATGAGAATTAAGTAGTAGTTCAGTCATATTGTTTGATTAACGAGAATTAAGTAGTAGTTCAGCCATATTGGTTGATTAACGAGAATTAAGTAGTAGTTCAGCCATATTGGTTGATTAATGAGAATTAAGTAGCAGTTCAACCATATTGGTTGATTAATGAGAATTAAGAAGTAATTCAGCCATATTGGTTGATTAATGAGAATTAAGTAGCAGTTCAGCCATATTGGTTGATTAATGAGAATTAAGTAGTAGTTCAGCCATATTGGTTGATTAATGAGAATTAAGTAGTAGTTCAGCCATATTGGTTGATTAATGAGAATTAAGTAGTAGTTCAACTATATTGGTTGATTAATGAGAATTAAGAAGTAATTCAGCCATATTGGTTGATTAATGAGAATTAAGTAGTAGTTCAGCCATATTGGTTGATTAATGAGAATTAAGTAGTAGTTCCGTCATATTGGTTGATTAATGAGAATTAAGTAGTAGTTCAGCCATATTGGTTGATTAATGAGAATTAAGTAGTAGTTCAGCCATATTGGTTGATTAATGAGATCTAAGTAGTAGTTCAGTCATATTGGTTGATTAATGAGAATTAAGTAGTAGTTCAGTCATATTGGTTGATTAATGAGAATTAAGTAGTAGTTCAGCCATATTGGTTGATTAATGAGAATTAAGTAGTCGTTCAGCCATATTGGTTGATTAATGAGAATTAAGTAGTAGTTCAGTCATATTGGTTGATTAATGAGAATTAAGTAGTAGTTCAGCCATATTGGTTGATTAATGAGATCTAAGTAGTAGTTCAGCTATATTGGTTGATTAATGAGATCTAAGTAGTAGTTCAGTCATATTGGTTGATTAATGAGAATTAAGTAGTAGTTCAGCCATATTGGTTGATTAATGAGAATTAAGTAGTAGTTCAGTCATATTGGTTGATTAATGAGAATTAAGAAGTAGTTCAGCCATATTGGTTGATTAATGAGAATTAAGTAGTAGTTCAGTCATATTGGTTGATTAATGAGAATTAAGTAGTAGTTCAGCCATATTGGTTGATTAATGAGAATTAAGTAGTAGTTCAGTCATATTGGTTGATTAATGAGAATTAAGTAATAGTTCAGCCATATTGGTTGATTAATGAGAATTAAGTAGCAGTTCAGCCATATTGGTTGATTAATGAGAATTAAGTAGTAGTTCAGCTATATTGGTTGATTAATGAGAATTAAGTAGTAGTTCAGTCATATTGTTTGATTAATGAGAATTAAGTAGTAGTTCAGCCATATTGGTTGATTAATGAGATCTAAGTAGTAGTTCAGCTATATTGGTTGATTAATGAGATCTAAGTAGTAGTTCAGTCATATTGGTTGATTAATGAGAATTAAGTAGTAGTTCAGCCATATTGGTTGATTAATGAGATCTAAGTAGTAGTTCAGTCATATTGTTTGATTAATGAGAATTAAGTAGTAGTTCAGCCATATTGGTTGATTAATGAGATCTAAGTAGTAGTTCAGCTATATTGGTTGATTAATGAGATCTAAGTAGTAGTTCAGCCATATTGGTTGATTAATGAGAATTAAGAAGTAGTTCAGCCATATTGGTTGATTAATGAGAACTAAGTAGCAGTTCAACCATATTGGTTGATTAATGAGAATTAAGAAGTAATTCAGCCATATTGGTTGATTAATGAGAATTAAGTAGTAGTTCAGCCATATTGGTTGATTAATGAGAATTAAGTAGTAGTTCCGTCATATTGGTTGATTAATGAGAATTAAGTAGTAGTTCAGTCATATTGGTTGATTAATGAGAATTAAGTAGTAGTTCAGCCATATTGGTTGATTAATGAGAATTAAGTAGTAGTTCCGTCATATTGGTTGATTAATGAGAATTAAGTAGTAGTTCAGCCATATTGGTTGATTAATGAGAATTAAGTAGTAGTTCAGCTATATTGGTTGATTAATGAGAATTAAGTAGTAGTTCAGTCATATTGGTTGATTAATGAGAATTAAGTAGTAGTTCAGCCATATTGGTTGATTAATGAGATCTAAGTAGTAGTTCAGTCATATTGGTTGATTAATGAGAATTAAGTAGTAGTTCAGTCATATTGGTTGATTAATGAGAATTAAGTAGTAGTTCAGCCATATTGGTTGATTAATGAGAATTAAGTAGTCGTTCAGCCATATTGGTTGATTAATGAGAATTAAGTAGTAGTTCAGTCATATTGGTTGATTAATAGGAATTAAGTAGTAGTTCAGTCATATTGGTTGATTAATGAGAATTAAGTAGTAGTTCAGCCATATTGGTTGATTAATGAGAATTAAGTAGTAGTTCAGCCATATTGGTTGATTAATGAGAATTAAATAGTAGTTCAGTCATATTGGTTGATTAATGGGAATTAAGTAGAGTTCAGTCATATTGGTTGATTAATGAGAAATAAATAGCAGTTCAGCCATATTTGTTGATTAATGAGAATTAAGTAGCAGTTCAGCCATATTTGTTGATTAATGAGAATTAAGTAGCAGTTCAGCCATATTGGTTGATTAATGAGAATTAAGTAGTAGTTCAGCTATATTGGTTGATTAATGAGAATTAAGAAGTAGTTCAGCCATATTGGTTGATTAATGAGAATTAAGTAGTAGTTCAGCCATATTGGTTGATTAATGAGAATTAAGTAGTAGTTCAGCCATATTGGTTGATTAATGAGATCTAAGTAGTAGTTCAGTCATATTGGTTGATTAATGAGAATTAAGTAGTAGTTCAGTCATATTGGTTGATTAATGAGAATTAAGTAGTAGTTCAGCCATATTGGTTGATTAATTAGATCTAAGTAGTAGTTCAGTCATATTGGTTGATTAATGAGAATTAAGTAGTAGTTCAGTCATATTGGTTGATTAATGAGAATTAAGTAGTAGTTCAGTCATATTGGTTGATTAATGAGAATTAAGTAGTAGTTCAGCCATATTGGTTGATTAATGAGTATTAAGTAGTAGTTCAGCCATATTGGTTGATTAATGAGAATTAAATAGTAGTTCAGTCATATTGGTTGATTAATGATAATTAAGTAGAGTTCAGTCATATTGGTTGATTAATGAGAAATAAATAGCAGTTCAGCCATATTTGTTGATTAATGAGAATTAAGTAGTAGTTCAGCCATATTGGTTGATTAATGAGAATTAAGTAGTAGTTCAGCCATATTGGTTGATTAATGAGAATTAAATAGTAGTTCCGTCATATTGGTTGATTAATGAGAATTAAATAGTAGTTCAGCCATATTGGTTGATTAATGAGAATTAAGTAGTAGTTCAGCCATATTGAGTGATTAATGAGAATTAAGTAGTAGTTCAGCCATATTGGTTGATTAATGAGAATTAAGTAGTAGTTCAGTCATATTGGTTGATTAATGAGAATTAAGTAGTAGTTCAGTCATATTGGTTGATTAATGAGAATTAAGTAGTATTTCAGCCATATTGGTTGATTAATGAGAATTAAGTAGTAGTTCAGTCATATTGGTTGATTAATGAGAATTAAGTAGTAGTTCAGCCATATTGGTTGATTAATGAGAATTAAGTAGCAGTTCAGCCATATTGGTTGATTAATGAGAATTAAGTAATAGTTCAGCCATATTGGTTGATTAATGAGAATTAAGTAGCAGTTCAGCCATATTGGTTGATTAATGAGAATTAAGTAGTAGTTCAGCTATATTGGTTGATTAATGAGAATTAAGTAGTAGTTCAGTCATATTGTTTGATTAACGAGAATTAAGTAGTAGTTCAGCCATATTGGTTGATTAACGAGAATTAAGTAGTAGTTCAGCCATATTGGTTGATTAATGAGAATTAAGTAGCAGTTCAACCATATTGGTTGATTAATGAGAATTAAGAAGTAATTCAGCCATATTGGTTGATTAATGAGAATTAAGTAGCAGTTCAGCCATATTGGTTGATTAATGAGAATTAAGTAGTAGTTCAGCCATATTGGTTGATTAATGAGAATTAAGTAGTAGTTCAGCCATATTGGTTGATTAATGAGAATTAAGTAGTAGTTCAGCTATATTGGTTGATTAATGAGAATTAAGAAGTAATTCAGCCATATTGGTTGATTAATGAGAATTAAGTAGTAGTTCAGCCATATTGGTTGATTAATGAGAATTAAGTAGTAGTTCCGTCATATTGGTTGATTAATGAGAATTAAGTAGTAGTTCAGCCATATTGGTTGATTAATGAGAATTAAGTAGTAGTTCAGCCATATTGGTTGATTAATGAGATCTAAGTAGTAGTTCAGTCATATTGGTTGATTAATGAGAATTAAGTAGTAGTTCAGTCATATTGGTTGATTAATGAGAATTAAGTAGTAGTTCAGCCATATTGGTTGATTAATGAGAATTAAGTAGTCGTTCAGCCATATTGGTTGATTAATGAGAATTAAGTAGTAGTTCAGTCATATTGGTTGATTAATGAGAATTAAGTAGTAGTTCAGTCATATTGGTTGATTAATGAGAATTAAGTAGTAGTTCAGCCATATTGTTTGATTAATGAGAATTAAGTAGTAGTTCAGCCATATTGGTTGATTAATGAGAATTAAATAGTAGTTCAGTCATATTGGTTGATTAATGGGAATTAAGTAGAGTTCAGTCATATTGGTTGATTAATGAGAAATAAATAGCAGTTCAGCCATATTTGTTGATTAATGAGAATTAAGTAGCAGTTCAGCCATATTTGTTGATTAATGAGAATTAAGTAGCAGTTCAGCCATATTGGTTGATTAATGAGAATTAAGTAGTAGTTCAACTATATTGGTTGATTAATGAGAATTAAGAAGTAGTTCAGCCATATTGGTTGATTAATGAGAATTAAGTAGTAGTTCAGCCATATTGGTTGATTAATGAGAATTAAGTAGTAGTTCAGCCATATTGGTTGATTAATGAGATCTAAGTAGTAGTTCAGTCATATTGGTTGATTAATGAGAATTAAGTAGTAGTTCAGTCATATTGGTTGATTAATGAGAATTAAGTAGTAGTTCAGCCATATTGGTTGATTAATTAGATCTAAGTAGTAGTTCAGTCATATTGGTTGATTAATGAGAATTAAGTAGTAGTTCAGTCATATTGGTTGATTAATGAGAATTAAGTAGTAGTTCAGTCATATTGGTTGATTAATGAGAATTAAGTAGTAGTTCAGCCATATTGGTTGATTAATGAGTATTAAGTAGTAGTTCAGTCATATTGGTTGATTAATGAGAATTAAATAGTAGTTCAGTCATATTGGTTGATTAATGAGAATTAAGTAGAGTTCAGTCATATTGGTTGATTAATGAGAAATAAATAGCAGTTCAGCCATATTTGTTGATTAATGAGAATTAAGTAGTAGTTCAGCCATATTGGTTGATTAATGAGAATTAAGTAGTAGTTCAGCCATATTGGTTGATTAATGAGAATTAAATAGTAGTTCCGTCATATTGGTTGATTAATGAGAATTAAATAGTAGTTCAGCCATATTGGTTGATTAATGAGAATTAAGTAGTAGTTCAGCCATATTGATTGATTAATGAGAATTAAGTAGTAGTTCAGCCATATTGGTTGATTAATGAGAATTAAGTAGTAGTTCAGTCATATTGGTTGATTAATGAGAATTAAGTAGTAGTTCAGCCATATTGGTTGATTAATGAGAATTAAGTAGCAGTTCAGCCATATTGGTTGATTAATGAGAATTAAGTAGTAGTTCAGCTATATTGGTTGATTAATGAGAATTAAGTAGTAGTTCAGCCATATTGGTTGATTAATGAGAATTAAGTAGTAGTTCAGTCATATTGGTTGATTAATGAGAATTAAGTAGTAGTTCAGTCATATTGGTTGATTAATGAGAATTAAGTAGTAGTTCAGTCATATTGGTTGATTAATGAGAATTAAGTAGTAGTTCAGCCATATTGATTGATTAATGAGAATTAAGTAGTATTTCAGTCATATTGGTTGATTAATGAGAATTAAGTAGTAGTTCAGTCATATTGGTTGATTAATGAGAATTAAGTAGTAGTTCAGTCATATTGGTTGATTAATGAGAATTAAGTAGTAGTTCAGCCATATTGATTGATTAATGAGAATTAAGTAGTATTTCAGTCATATTGGTTGATTAATGAGAATTAAGTAGTAGTTCAGTCATATTGGTTGATTAATGAGAATTAAGTAGTAGTTCAGCCATATTGGTTGATTAATGAGAATTAAGTAGTAGTTCAGTCATATTGGTTGATTAATGAGAATTAAGTAGTAGTTCAGCCATATTGGTTGATTAATGAGAATTAAGTAGTAGTTCAGTCATATTGGTTGATTAATGAGAATTAAATAGTAGTTCAGCCATATTGGTTGATTAATGAGAATTAAGTAGTAGTTCAGCCATATTGGTTGATTAATGAGAATTAAGTAGTAGTTCAGTCATATTGGTTGATTAATGAGAATTAAATAGTAGTTCAGCCATATTGGTTGATTAATGAGAATTAAGTAGTAGTTCAGCCATATTGGTTGATTAATGAGAATTAAGTAGTTGTTCAGTCATATTGGTTGATTAATGAGAATTAAGTAGTAGTTCAGTCATATTGGTTGATTAATGAGAATTAAATAGTAGTTCAGCCATATTGGTTGATTAATGAGAATTAAGTAGTTGTTCAGTCATATTGGTTGATTAATGAGAATTAAGTAGTAGTTCAGTCATATTGGTTGATTAATGAGAATTAAGTAGTTGTTCAGTCATATTGGTTGATTAATGAGAATTAAGTAGTAGTTCAGCCATATTGGTTGATTAATGAGAATTGAATAGTAGTTCAGCTATATTGGTTGATTAATAAGAATTAAGTAGTAGTTCAGCCATATTGGTTGATTAATGAGAATTAAGTAGTAGTTCAGTCATATTGGTTGATTAATGAGAATTAAGTAGTAGTTCAGTCATAATGGTTGATTAATGAGAATTAAGTAGTAGTTCAGCCATATTGGTTGATTAATGAGAATTAAGTAGTAGTTCAGCCATATTGGTTGATTAATGAGAATTAAGTAGTAGTTCAGCCATATTGGTTGATTAATGAGAATTGAATAGTAGTTCAGCTATATTGGTTGATTAATGAGAATTAATTAACATCAGGTGAGCAGTTTTCCAGTTCATTTTCACGACGAGCACAAATTTAGAAATAATGAATCATGTCGGTTAAAGTGGCATATGGATTAGATATATAGATGGATGGTTTTATTGACATATGGATTAGATGTATAGATGGATGGTTTTATTGACATATGGATTAGATATATAGATGGATGGTTTTATTGACATATGGATTAGATATATAGATGGATGGTTTTATTGACATATGGATTAGATATATAGATGGATGGTTTTATTGACATATGGATTAGATATATAAATGGATGGTTTTATTGACATATGGATTAGATATATAGATGGATGGTTTTATTGACATATAGTCAAATATGTTGTCTTACAACCAGCTACCAAAGACCACTTTGAAACTAGAAACAAACTGTTGCTCATTAGTATCTGCTACAAGTTATGCGTTACTGTTTTAGCGTTATAAGATGTCTTGATTGTGGAAATAAATATCACAAAGGCTTCCCATAGTAGTCTGTCATTTGTTACTGTTTTAGCGTTATAAGATGTCTTGATTGTGGAAATAAATATCACAAAGGCTTCCCATAGTAGTCTGTCATTTGTTACTGTTTTAGCGTTATAAGATGTCTTGATTGTGGAAATAAATATCACAAAGGCTTCCCATAGTAGTCTGTCATTTGTTACTGTCTTAGCGTTATAAGATGTCTTGATTGTGGAAATAAATATCACAAAGGCTTCCCATAGTAGTCTGTCATTTGTTACTGTTTTAGCGTTATAAGATGTCTTGATTGTGGAAATAAATATCACAAAGGCTTCCCATAGTAGTCTGTCATTTGTTACTGTTTTAGCGTTATAAGATGTCTTGATTGTGGAAATAAATATCACAACGGCTTCCCATAGTAGTCTGTCATTTGTTACTGCTTTAGCGTTATAAGATGTTTTGATGGTGGAAATAAATATCACAACGGCTTCCCATAGTAGTCTGTCATTTGTTACTGTTTTAGCGTTATAAGATGTCTTGATTGTGGAAATAAATATCACAAAGGCTTCCCATAGTAATCTGTCATTCTCATATAACAATACAAGTCACTTATCCAAGGCTCACTATCATGATAGGCGACTGTTTAATTGGTTGATTATTGAATGTTTGATTAACACAATTCTTTTGCATTTGTAACTGATATATCGTGACGACCAGAATTAGCCCCACATTAAGTTACATCTGCCTTATATCACCCCGAAATTGACAGTGACGATTGGTTAGGAACAAAACTTTACAACAAAAAGAGATGGTTTCAATTTTTCCATTGTGAACATCCGATTTAAATGTTGTAAAGGAGGTAATCAGTGTTTGAAGATACCAAAGGGTTATCTCCCCTTAACTAAAAGAGTTTGAAGATACCAAAGGGGCTATCATAATCCGTATATCGAAGAAGAACCGACAACACAATGGCCAAAAGAAAAAGTGCAAAAGGACAAACAACGATCGACAAAACATACATATAAAACTAAAGATCGAGTAACACGAACCCCACTAAAAACCGGGGGTGAACTCAGGTGCTCCGGAAAGGTAGACAGTTCCTGCTCCACTAGTGGCACCCGTCATGTTAATCTAGTTACAAACATTTCAGTAGCACCTGTGTATGGTGTATATGTATCTCAGTTGGTACGTTATTCCAGAGCTTGTAGTTTGGTTTCCTTAATAGAGGATTAATGCTAACAAGAATGTTACTGAAACAAGGGTTCCTAGTAATTAGGTTGAAGTCATCATTTATAAAGTTTTACGGTCGTCACTATGACCTGGTTCACTGTTACGAACAGCTGTGTCACAAATGAACACGGAAATCATTTACGTGTAGGTAGTTCTGTAACATCATTTACTTGAAGGTAGTTCTGGAACCTCATTTACTTGAAGGTAGTTCTGGAACCTCGTTTACTTCTAGGTAATTCTTTCACACTATTTACTTGTAGGTAGTTCTGTAACATCATTTACTTGTAGGTAGTTCTGTAGCATCATTTACTTGTAGGTAGTTCTGTAACATCATTTACTTGTAGGTAGTTCTGTAACATCATTTACTTGTAGGTAGTTCTGTAACATCATTTACTTGAAGGTAGTTCTGTAACATCATTAACTTGTAGGTAGTTCTGTAACATCATTTACTTGTAGGTAGTTCTGTAACATCTTTACCTGTAGGTAGTTCTGTAACATCATTTACTTGTAGGTAGTTCTGTAACATCTTTCGCGGGAAGATCTCATGACAATGTCGATGTTATTGAAGTACAAACAAATACAATACGTGGAATAGATGTTCTTATTAATGGTGAACTGGCAGACTTTGAAGTGTCAATAAGTAAAACACTTTCTGTTAGAGGTAAGGAATGGCAGATTTTGAAGTGTCAATAAGTAAAACACTTTCTGTTAGCAGTAAGGAATGACAGACTTTGAAGTGTCAATAAGTAAAACACTTTCTGTTAGAAGTAAGGAATGGCAGACTTTGAAGTGTCAATAAGTAAAACACTTTCTATTAGAGCTACGGTTGGCAGATTTTGAAGTGTCAATAAGTAAAACACTTTCTATTAGAGGTAAGGAATGGCAAACTTTGAAATGTCAATAAGTAAAACACTTTCTATTAGAGGTAAGGAATGACAGACATTGAAGTGTCAATAAGTAAAACACTTTCTATTAGAGGTAAGGAATGGCAGACTTTGAAGTATCAATAAGTAAAACACTTTCTATTAGAGGCAAGGAATGGCAGACTTTGAAATGTCAATAAGTAAAACACTTTCTATAAGAGGTACGGAATGGCAGACTTTGAAGTGTCAATAAGTAATACACTTTCTGTTAGAGGTAAGGAATGGCAGACTTTGAAGTGTCAATAAGTAATACACTTTCTGTTAGAGGTAAGGAATGACAGACTTTGAAGTATCAATAAGTAAAACACTTTCTATTAGAGGTAAGGAATGACAGACTTTGAAATGTCAATAAGTAAAACACTTTCTGTTAGAGGTAAGGAATGACAGACTTTGAAGTGTCAATAAGTAAAACACTTTCTATTAGAGGTAAGGAATGGTAGACTTTGAAGTGTCAATAAGTAATACACTTTCTATTAGAAGTAAGGAATGGCAGACTTTGAAGTGTCAATAAGTAAAACACTTTCTATTAGAGGTAAGGAATGACAGACTTTGAAGTGTCAATAAGTAAAACACTTTCTATTAGAGGTAAGGAATGGCAGACTTTGAAGTGTCAATAAGTAAAACACTTTCTGTTAGAGGTAAGGAATGGCAGACTTTGAAGTGTCAATAAGTAAAACACTTTCTATTAGAGGTAAGGAATGACAGACATTGAAGTGTCAATAAGTAAAACACTTTCTATTAGAGGTAAGGAATGGCAGACTTTGAAGTATCAATAAGTAAAACACTTTCTATTAGAGGCAAGGAATGGCAGACTTTGAAATGTCAATAAGTAAAACACTTTCTATAAGAGGTACGGAATGGCAGACTTTGAAGTGTCAATAAGTAATACACTTTCTGTTAGAGGTAAGGAATGGCAGACTTTGAAGTGTCAATAAGTAATACACTTTCTGTTAGAGGTAAGGAATGACAGACTTTGAAGTATCAATAAGTAAAACACTTTCTATTAGAGGTAAGGAATGACAGACTTTGAAATGTCAATAAGTAAAACACTTTCTGTTAGAGGTAAGGAATGACAGACTTTGAAGTGTCAATAAGTAAAACACTTTCTATTAGAGGTAAGGAATGGTAGACTTTGAAGTGTCAATAAGTAATACACTTTCTATTAGAAGTAAGGAATGGCAGACTTTGAAGTGTCAATAAGTAAAACACTTTCTATTAGAGGTAAGGAATGACAGACTTTGAAGTGTCAATAAGTAAAACACTTTCTATTAGAGGTAAGGAATGGCAGACTTTGAAGTGTCAATAAGTAAAACACTTTCTGTTAGAGGTAAGGAATGGCAGACTTTGAAGTGTCAATAAGTAAAACACTTTCTATTAGAGGTAAGGAATGGTAGACTTTGAAGTGTCAATAAGTAATACACTTTCTATTAGAGGTAAGGAATGACAGACTTTGAAGTGTCAATAAGTAAAACACTTTCTATTAGAGGTAAGGAATGGCAGACTTTGAAGTGTCAATAAGTAAAACACTTTCTGTTAGAGGTAAGGAATGACAGACTTTGAAGTGTCAATAAGTAACACACTTTCTATTAGAGGTAAGGAATGGCAGACTTTGAAGTGTCAATAAGTAAAACACTTTCTGTTAGAGGTAAGGAATGGCAGACTTTGAAGTGTCAATAAGTAAAACACTTTCTATTAGAGGTAAGGAATGGCAGACTTTGAAGTATCAATAAGTAAAACACTTTCTGTTAGAGGTAAGGAATGACAGACTTTGAAGTGTCAGTAAGTAAAACACTTTCTATTAGAGGTACGGAATGGCAGACTTTGAAGTGTCAATAAGTAAAACACTTTTTGTTAGAGGTAAGGAATGACAGACTTTGAAGTGTCAATAAGTAAAACACTTTCTATTAGAGGTAAGGAATGGCAGACTTTGAAGTGTCAATAAGTAAAACACTTTCTGTTAGAGGTAAGGAATGACAGACTTTGAAGTGTCAATAAGTAAAACACTTTCTATTAGAGGTAAGGAATGGCAGACTTTGAAGTGTCAATAAGTAAAACACTTTCTGTTAGAGGTAAGGAATGACAGACTTTGAAGTGTCAATAAGTAAAACACTTTCTATTAGAGGTATGGAATGGCAGACTTTGAAGTGTCAATAAGTAAAACACTTTCTGTTAGAGGTAAGGAATGACAGACTTTGAAGTGTCAATAAGTAAAACACTTTCTATTAGAGGTAAGGAATGGCAGACTTTGAAGTGTCAATAAGTAAAACACTTTCTATTAGAGGTAAGGAATGACAGACTTTGAAGTGTCAATAAGTAAAACACTTTCTATTAGAGGTAAGGAATGGCAGACTTTGAAGTGTCAATAAGTAAAACACTTTCTATTAGTGGTAAGGAATGGTAGACTTTGAAGTGTCAATAAGTAAAACACTTTCTATTAGAGGTAAGGAATGGCAGACTTTGAAGTGTCAATAAGTAATACACTTTCTATTAGAGGTAAGGAATGACAGAATTTGAAGTGTCAATAAGTAAAACACTTTCTGTTAGGGGTAAGGAATGACAGACTTTGAAGTGTCAATAAGTAAAACACTTTCTATTAGAGGTAAGGAATGGTAGACTTTGAAGTGTCAATAAGTAATACACTTTCTATTAGAGGTAAGGAATGACAGACTTTGAAGTGTCAATAAGTAAAACACTTTCTATTAGAGGTAAGGAATGGCAGACTTTGAAGTGTCAATAAGTAAAACACTTTCTGTTAGAGGTAAGGAATGACAGACTTTGAAGTGTCAATAAGTAAAACACTTTCTATTAGAGGTAAGCAATGGCAGACTTTGAAATGTCAATAAGTAAAACACTTTCTGTTAGAGGTAAGGAATGACAGACTTTGAAGTGTCAATAAGTAAAACACTTTCTATTAGAGGTAAGGAATGGTAGACTTTGAAGTGTCAATAAGTAAAACACTTTCTGTTAGAGGTAAGGAATGACAGACTTTGAAA
Source organism: Bathymodiolus septemdierum (assembly GCA_963383655.1). Taxonomy (NCBI): domain Eukaryota; kingdom Metazoa; phylum Mollusca; class Bivalvia; order Mytilida; family Modiolidae; genus Bathymodiolus; species Bathymodiolus septemdierum. The sequence goes on along the minus strand of OY726525.1, from coordinate 3,032,959 downwards.
TGTCAATAAGTAAAACACTTTCTATTAGAGGTAAGGAATGGCAGACTTTGAAGTGTCAATAAGTAAAACACTTTCTGTTAGAGGTAAGGAATGACAGACTTTGAAGTGTCAATAAGTAAAACACTTTCTATTAGAGGTAAGGAATGGCAGACTTTGAAGTGTCAATAAGTAAAACACTTTCTGTTAGAAGTAAGGAATGGCAGACTTTGAAGTGTCAATAAGTAAAACACTTTCTATTAGAGGTACGGTTGGCAGATTTTGAAGTGTCAATAAGTAAAACACTTTCTATTAGAGGTAAGGAATGGCAAACTTTGAAATGTCAATAAGTAAAACACTTTCTATTAGAGGTAAGGAATGACAGACATTGAAGTGTCAATAAGTAAAACACTTTCTATTAGAGGTAAGGAATGGCAGACTTTGAAGTATCAATAAGTAAAACACTTTCTATTAGAGGCAAGGAATGGCAGAATTTGAAATGTCAATAAGTAAAACACTTTCTATAAGAGGTACGGAATGGCAGACTTTGAAGTGTCAATAAGTAATACACTTTCTGTTAGAGGTAAGGAATGGCAGACTTTGAAGTGTCAATAAGTAATACACTTTCTGTTAGAGGTAAGGAATGACAGACTTTGAAGTATCAATAAGTAAAACACTTTCTATTAGAGGTAAGGAATGACAGACTTTGAAATGTCAATAAGTAAAACACTTTCTGTTAGAGGTAAGGAATGACAGACTTTGAAGTGTCAATAAGTAAAACACTTTCTATTAGAGGTAAGGAATGGTAGACTTTGAAGTGTCAATAAGTAATACACTTTCTATTAGAAGTAAGGAATGGCAGACTTTGAAGTGTCAATAAGTAAAACACTTTCTATTAGAGGTAAGGAATGACAGACTTTGAAGTGTCAATAAGTAAAACACTTTCTATTAGAGGTAAGGAATGGCAGACTTTGAAGTGTCAATAAGTAAAACACTTTCTGTTAGAGGTAAGGAATGGCAGACTTTGAAGTGTCAATAAGTAAAACACTTTCTATTAGAGGTAAGGAATGGTAGACTTTGAAGTGTCAATAAGTAATACACTTTCTATTAGAGGTAAGGAATGACAGAATTTGAAGTGTCAATAAGTAAAACATTTCTGTTAGAGGTAAGGAATGACAGACTTTGAAGTGTCAATAAGTAAAACACTTTCTATTAGAGGTAAGGAATGGTAGACTTTGAAGTGTCAATAAGTAATACACTTTCTATTAGAGGTAAGGAATGACAGACTTTGAAGTGTCAATAAGTAAAACACTTTCTATTAGAGGTAAGGAATGGCAGACTTTGAAGTGTCAATAAGTAAAACACTTTCTGTTAGAGGTAAGGAATGACAGACTTTGAAGTGTCAATAAGTAAAACACTTTCTATTAGAGGTAAGGAATGGCAGACTTTGAAGTGTCAATAAGTAAAACACTTTCTGTTAGAGGTAAGGAATGGCAGACTTTGAAGTGTCAATAAGTAAAACACTTTCTATTAGAGGTAAGGAATGGCAGACTTTGAAGTATCAATAAGTAAAACACTTTCTGTTAGAGGTAAGGAATGACAGACTTTGAAGTGTCAGTAAGTAAAACACTTTCTATTAGAGGTACGGAATGGCAGACTTTGAAGTGTCAATAAGTAAAACACTTTCTGTTAGAGGTAAGGAATGACAGACTTTGAAGTGTCAATAAGTAAAACACTTTCTATTAGAGGTAAGGAATGGCAGACTTTGAAGTGTCAATAAGTAAAACACTTTCTGTTAGAGGTAAGGAATGACAGACTTTGAAGTGTCAATAAGTAAAACACTTTCTATTAGAGGTAAGGAATGGCAGACTTTGAAGTGTCAATAAGTAAAACACTTTCTGTTAGAGGTAAGGAATGACAGACTTTGAAGTGTCAATAAGTAAAACACTTTCTATTAGAGGTAAGGAATGGCAGACTTTGAAGTGTCAATAAGTAAAACACTTTCTGTTAGAGGTAAGGAATGACAGACTTTGAAGTGTCAATAAGTAAAACACTTTCTATTAGAGGTAAGGAATGGCAGACTTTGAAGTGTCAATAAGTAAAACACTTTCTATTAGAGGTAAGGAATGACAGACTTTGAAGTGTCAATAAGTAAAACACTTTCTATTAGAGGTAAGGAATGGCAGACTTTGAAGTGTCAATAAGTAAAACACTTTCTATTAGTGGTAAGGAATGGTAGACTTTGAAGTGTCAATAAGTAAAACACTTTCTATTAGAGGTAAGGAATGGCAGACTTTGAAGTGTCAATAAGTAATACACTTTCTATTAGAGGTAAGGAATGACAGAATTTGAAGTGTCAATAAGTAAAACACTTTCTGTTAGGGGTAAGGAATGACAGACTTTGAAGTGTCAATAAGTAAAACATTTCTATTAGAGGTAAGGAATGGTAGACTTTGAAGTGTCAATAAGTAATACACTTTCTATTAGAGGTAAGGAATGACAGACTTTGAAGTGTCAATAAGTAAAACACTTTCTATTAGAGGTAAGGAATGGCAGACTTTGAAGTGTCAATAAGTAAAACACTTTCTGTTAGAGGTAAGGAATGACAGACTTTGAAGTGTCAATAAGTAAAACACTTTCTATTAGAGGTAAGGAATGGCAGACTTTGAAATGTCAATAAGTAAAACACTTTCTGTTAGAGGTAAGGAATGACAGACTTTGAAGTGTCAATAAGTAAAACACTTTCTATTAGAGGTAAGGAATGGTAGACTTTGAAGTGTCAATAAGTAAAACACTTTCTGTTAGAGGTAAGGAATGACAGACTTTGAAATGTCAATAAGTAAAACACTTTCTATTAGAGGTAAGGAATGGCAGACTTTGAAGTGTCAATAAGTAAAACACTTTCTGTTAGAGGTAAGGAATGACAGACTTTGAAGTGTCAATAAGTAAAACACTTTCTATTAGAGGTAAGGAATGGCAGACTTTGAAGTGTCAATAAGTAAAACACTTTCTGTTAGAGGTAAGGAATGGCAGACTTTGAAGTGTCAATGAGTAAAACACTTTCTATTAGAGGTAAGGAATGGCAGACTTTGAAGTATCAATAAGTAAAACACTTTCTATTAGAGGTACGGAATGGCAGACTTTGAAGTGTCAATAAGTAAAACACTTTCTGTTAGAGGTAAGGAATGACAGACTTGGAAGTGTCAATAAGTAAAACACTTTCTATTAGAGGTAAGGAATGGCAGACTTTGAAGTGTCAATAAGTAAAACACTTTCTGTTAGAGGTAAGGAATGACAGACTTTGAAGTGTCAATAAGTAAAACACTTTCTGTTAGAGGTAAGGAATGACAGACTTTGAAGTGTCAATAAGTAAAACACTTTCTATTAGAGGTAAGGAATGGCAGACTTTGAAGTGTCAATAAGTAAAACACTTTCTGTTAGAGGTAAGGAATGACAGACTTTGAAGTGTCAATAAGTAAAACACTTTCTATTAGAGGTAAGGAATGGCAGACTTTGAAGTGTCAATAAGTAAAACACTTTCTGTTAGAGGTAAGGAATGGCAGACTTTGAAGTGTCAATAAGTAAAACACTTTCTATTAGAGGTAAGGAATGACAGACTTTGAAGTGTCAATAAGTAAAACACTTTCTATTAGAGGTAAGGAATGACAGACTTTGAAGTGTCAATAAGTAAAACACTTTCTATTAGAGGTAAGGAATGGCAGACTTTGAAGTGTCAATAAGTAAAACACTTTCTATTAGTGGTAAGGAATGGTAGACTTTGAAGTGTCAATAAGTAAAACACTTTCTATTAGAGGTAAGGAATGGCAGACTTTGAAGTGTCAATAAGTAAAACACTTTCTATTAGTGGTAAGGAATGGTAGACTTTGAAGTGTCAATAAGTAAAACACTTTCTATTAGAGGTAAGGAATGACAGAATTTGAAGTGTCAATAAGTAAAACACTTTCTATTAGAGGTAAGGAATGGTAGACTTTGAAGTGTCAATAAGTAATACACTTTCTATTAGAGGTAAGGAATGGTAGACTTTGAAGTGTCAATAAGTAATACACTTTCTATTAGAGGTAAGGAATGGTAGACTTTGAAGTGTCAATAAGAAATACACTTTCAATTAGAGGTAAGGAATGGTAGACTTTGAAGTGTCAATAAGTAAAACACTTTCTGTTAGAGGTAAGGAATGGTAGACTTTGAAGTGTCAATAAGTAATACACTTTCTATTAGAGGTAAGGAATGGTAGACTTTGAAGTATCAATAAGTAAAACACTTTCTGTTAGAGGTAAGGAATGACAGACTTTGAAGTGTCAATAAGTAAAACACTTTCTATTAGAGGTAAGGAATGGCAGACTTTGAAGTGTCAATAAGTAAAACACTTTCTATTAGAGGTAAGGAATGACAGACTTTGAAGTATCAATAAGTAAAACACTTTCTATTAGAGGTAAGGAATGGCAGACTTTGAAGTGTCAATAAGTAATACACTTTCTGTTAGAGGTAAGGAATGACAGACTTTGAAATGTCAATAAGTAATACACTTTCTATTAGAGGTAAGGAATGGTAGACTTTGAAGTGTCAATAAGTAAAACACTTTCTATTAGAGGTAAGGAATGGTAGACTTTGAAGTGTCAATAAGTAAAACACTTTCTGTTAGAGGTAAGGAATGACAGACTTTGAAATGTCAATAAGTAAAACACTTTCTATTAGAGGTAAGGAATGGCAGACTTTGAAGTGTCAATAAGTAAAACACTTTCTATTAGACGTAAGGAATGGCAGACTTTGAAGTGTCAATAAGTAAAACACTTTCTATTAGAGGTAAGGAATGACAAACTTTGAAGTATCAATAAGCAAAACACTTTCTATTAGAGGTAAGGAATGGCAGACTTTGAAGTGTCAATAAGTAATACACTTTCTGTTAGAGGTAAGGAATGACAGACTTTGAAGTGTCAATAAGTAAAACACTTTCTATTAGAGGTAAGGAATGGCAGACTTTGAAATGTCAATAAGTAAAACACTTTCTGTTAGGGGTAAGGAATGACAGACTTTGAAATGTCAATAAGTAAAACACTTTCTATTAGAGGTAAGGAATGACAGACTTTGAAGTATCAATAAGTAAAACACTTTCTATTAGAGGTAAGGAATGGCAGACTTTGAAGTGTCAATAAGTAATACACTTTCTGTTAGAGGTAAGGAATGACAGACTTTGAAATGTCAATAAGTAATACACTTTCTATTAGAGGTAAGGAATGGCAGACTTTGAAGTGTCAATAAGTAAAACACTTTCTATTAGACGTAAGGAATGGCAGACTTTGAAGTGTCAATAAGTAAAACACTTTCTATTAGAGGTAAGGAATGACAGACTTTGAAGTATCAATAAGTAAAACACTTTCTATTAGAGGTAAGGAATGGCAGACTTTGAAGTGTCAATAAGTAATACACTTTCTGTTAGAGGTAAGGAATGACAGACTTTGAAGTGTCAATAAGTAAAACACTTTCTATTAGAGGTAAGGAATGGCAGACTTTGAAATGTCAATAAGTAAAACACTTTCTGTTAGAGGTAAGGAATGACAGACTTTGAAATGTCAATAAGTAAAACAATTTCTATTAGAGGTAAGGAATGGTAGACTTTGAAGTGTCAATAAGTAAAACACTTTCTGTTAGAGGTAAGGACTGACAGACTTTGAAATGTCAATAAGTAAAACACTTTCTATTAGAGGTAAGGAATGGTAGACTTTGAAGTTTCAATAAGTAATACACTTTCTATTAGAGGTAAGCAATGACAGAATTTGAAGTGTCAATAAGTAAAATACTTTCTATTAGAGGTAAGGAATGGTAGACTTTGAAGTGTCAATAAGTAATACACTTTCTATTAGAGGTAAGGAATGGTAGACTTTGAAGTGTCAATAAGTAAAACACTTTCTGTTAGAGGTAAGGAATGACAGAATTTGAAGTGTCAATAAGTAAAACAATTTCTGTTAGAGGTAAGGAATGACAGACTTTGAAGTGTCAATAAGTAAAACACTTTCTGTTAGAGGTAAGGAATGGTAGACTTTGAAGTGTCAATAAGTAAAACACTTTCTATTAGAGGTAAGGAATGGCAGACTTTGAAGTGTCAATAAGTAAAACACTTTCTGTTAGAGGTAAGGAATGGTAGACTTTGAAGTGTCAATAAGTAAAACACTTTCTATTAGAGGTAAGGAATGGTAAACTTTGAAGTGTCAATAAGTAAAACACTTTCTATTGGAGGTAAGGAATGGCAGACTTTGAAGTGTCAATAAGTAAAACATTTTCTGTTAGAGGTACGGAATGGCAGACTTTGAAGTGTCAATAAGTAAAACACTTTCTATTAGAGGTAAGGAATGACAGACTTTGAAGTGTCAATAAGTAAAACACTTTCTATTAGAGGTAAGGAATGGTAGACTTTGAAGTGTCAATAAGTAAAACACTTTCTGTTAGAGGTAAGGAATGGTAGACTTTGAAGTGTCAATAAGTAAAACACTTTCTATTAGAGGTAAGGAATGGCAGACTTTGAAGTGTCAATAAGTAAAACACTTTCTATTAGAGGTAAGGAATGACAGACTTTGAAGTGTCAATAAGTAAAACACTTTCTGTTAGAGGTAAGGAATGGTAGACTTTGAAGTGTCAATAAGTAAAACACTTTCTAATAGAGGTAAGGAATGGCAGACTTTGAAGTGTCAATAAGTAAAACACTTTCTGTTAGAGGTACGGAATGGCAGACTTTGAAGTGTCAATTAGTAATACACTTTCTATTAGAGGTAAGGAATGGCAGACTTTGAAGTGTCAATAAGTAAAACACTTTCTATTAGAGGTAAGGAATGGCAGACTTTGAAGTGTCAATAAGTAAAACACTTTCTGTTAGAGGTAAGGAATGACAGACTTTGAAGTGTCAATAAGTAAAACACTTTCTATTAGAGGTAAGGAATGGTAGACTTTGAAGTGTCAATAAGTAAAACACTTTCTATTAGAGGTACGGAATGGCAGACTTTGAAGTGTCAATAAGTAAAACACTTTCTGTTAGAGGTAAGGAATGGCAGACTTTGAAGTGTCAATAAGTAAAACACTTTCTATTAGAGGTAAGGAATGGCAAACTTTGAAATGTCAATAAGTAATACACTTTCTATTAGAGATACGAATGGCAGACTTTGAAGTGTCAATAAGTAAAACACTTTCTGTTAGAGGTAAGGAATGGCAGACTTTGAAGTGTCAATAAGTAAAACACTTTCTATTAGAGGTAAGGAATGACAGACTTTGAAGTGTCAATAAGTAAAACACTTTCTGTTAGAGGTAAGGAATGGTAGACTTTGAAGTGTCAATAAGTAAAACACTTTCTATTAGAGGTAAGGAATGGCAGACTTTGAAGTGTCAATAAGTAAAACACTTTCTGTTAGAGGTACGGAATTGCAGACTTTGAAGTGTCAATTAGTAATACACTTTCTATTAGAGGTAAGGAATGGCAGACTTTGAAGTGTCAATAAGTAAAACACTTTCTATTAGAGGTAAGGAATGGCAGACTTTGAAGTGTCAATAAGTAAAACACTTTCTGTTAGAGGTAAGGAATGACAGACTTTGAAGTGTCAATAAGTAAAACACTTTCTATTAGAGGTAAGGAATGGTAGACTTTGAAGTGTCAATAAGTAAAACACTTTCTATTAGAGGTACGGAATGGCAGACTTTGAAGTGTCAATAAGTAAAACACTTTCTGTTAGAGGTAAGGAATGGCAGACTTTGAAGTGTCAATAAGTAAAACACTTTCTATTAGAGGTAAGGAATGGCTAACTTTGAAATGTCAATAAGTAATACACTTTCTATTAGAGGTACGAATGGCAGACTTTGAAGTGTCAATAAGCAATACACTTTCTATTAGAGGTAAGGAATGACAGACATTGAAGTGTCAATAAGTAAAACACTTTCTATTAGAGGTAAGGAATGGCAGACTTTGAAGTATCAATAAGTAAAACACTTTCTATTAGAGGTAAGGAATGGCAGACTTTGAAGTATCAATAAGTAAAACACTTTCTATTAGAGGTAAGGAATGGCAGACTTTGAAGTGTCAATAAGTAAAACACTTTCTATTAGAGGTAAGGAATGGCAGACTTTGAAGTGTTAATAAGTAATACACTTTCTATTAGAGGTAAGGAATGGCAGACTTTGAAGTATCAATAAGTAAAACATTTTCTATTAGAGGTAAGGAATGACAGACTTTGAAGTGTCAATAAGTAAAACACTTTCTATTAGAGGTAAGGAATGGCAGACTTTGAAGTGTCAATAAGTAAAACACTTTCTATTAGAGGTAAGGAATGGTAGACTTTGAAGTGTCAATAAGTAAAACACTTTCTATTAGAGGTACGGAATGGCAGACTTTGAAGTGTCAATAAGTAAAACACTTTCTGTTAGAGGTAAGGAATGGCAGACTTTGAAGTGTCAATAAGTAAAACACTTTCTATTAGAGGTAAGGAATGGCTAACTTTGAAATGTCAATAAGTAATACACTTTCTATTAGAGGTACGAATGGCAGACTTTGAAGTGTCAATAAGCAATACACTTTCTATTAGAGGTAAGGAATGACAGACATTGAAGTGTCAATAAGTAAAACACTTTCTATTAGAGGTAAGGAATGGCAGACTTTGAAGTATCAATAAGTAAAACACTTTCTATTAGAGGTAAGGAATGGCAGACTTTGAAGTATCAATAAGTAAAACACTTTCTATTAGAGGTAAGGAATGGCAGACTTTGAAGTGTCAATAAGTAAAACACTTTCTATTAGAGGTAAGGAATGGCAGACTTTGAAGTGTTAATAAGTAATACACTTTCTATTAGAGGTAAGGAATGGCAGACTTTGAAGTATCAATAAGTAAAACATTTTCTATTAGAGGTAAGGAATGACAGACTTTGAAGTGTCAATAAGTAAAACACTTTCTATTAGAGGTAAGGAATGGCAGACTTTGAAGTATCAATAAGTAAAACACTTTCTGTTAGAGGTAAGGAATGACAGACTTTGAAGTGTCAATAAGTAAAACACTTTCTATTAGAGGTAAGGAATGGCAGACTTTGAAGTGTCAATAAGTAAAACACTTTCTGTTAGAGGTACGGAATGGCAGACTTTGAAGTGTCAATTAGTAATACACTTTCTATTAGAGGTAAGGAATGGCAGACTTTGAAGTGTCAATAAGTAAAACACTTTCTATTAGAGGTAAGGAATGGCAGACTTTGAAGTGTCAATAAGTAAAACACTTTCTGTTAGAGGTAAGGAATGACAGACTTTGAAGTGTCAATAAGTAAAACACTTTCTATTAGAGGTAAGGAATGGTAGACTTTGAAGTGTCAATAAGTAAAACACTTTCTATTAGAGGTACGGAATGGCAGACTTTGAAGTGTCAATAAGTAAAACACTTTCTGTTAGAGGTAAGGAATGGCAGACTTTGAAGTGTCAATAAGTAAAACACTTTCTATTAGAGGTAAGGAATGGCAAACTTTGAAATGTCAATAAGTAAAACACTTTCTATTAGAGGTACGAATGGCAGACTTTGAAGTGTCAATAAGCAATACACTTTCTATTAGAGGTAAGGAATGACAGACTTTGAAGTGTCAATAAGTAAAACACTTTCTATTAGAGGTAAGGAATGGCAGACTTTGAAGTGTCAATAAGTAAAACACTTTCTATTAGAGGTAAGGAATGGCAGACTTTGAAGTATCAATAAGTAAAACACTTTCTGTTAGAAGTAAGGAATGACAGACTTTGAAGTGTCAATAAGTAAAACACTTTCTATTAGAGGTAAGGAATGGCAGACTTTGAAGTGTCAATAAGTAAAACACTTTCTATTAGAGGTAAGGAATGGGAGACTTTGAAGTGTCAAGAAGTAAAACACTTTCTATTAGAGGTAAGGAATGGCAGACTTTGAAGTGTCAATAAGTAAAACACTTTCTATTAGAGGTACGGAATGGCAGACTTTGAAGTGTCAATAAGTAAAACACTTTCTATTAGAGGTACGGAATGGCAAACTTTGAAGTGTCAATAAGTAAAACACTTTCTGTTAGAGGTAAGGAACACATTTGTTATCTTTGTTCTCTTTCAACAATTAAGGTCAACCCATTTTCTTAGAGTATTCTTACCAACAGTTTTAACTCAAACCAGAGTTATTTGACTATCTAGTCGGCTTTGGACGTGCCTGATGGAGATTATTCCGGAGAGGCGTCGTGCACACTGAGTGTGATATTTATCTTTTTTCTTTTTTTTTTTTTGCTTTATTAATCGAAGATATATTTTTTTGCTCCCACTATAAGAAATGCATGATAATACCTTTAAAGATATATAATTATATAGTCATAGTATTTGACGTGGCATAATTACAGAGTAGCGTGATAATAAATAAACAACAAAAATACTAGTAAATCAATAAAAAATCGTAGACATAAGGACATATTTTACAAGCCTAACACCCATATACATGACTGATGACCTTACAAGTCTAACACCCATAAACATGACTGATCACTTTACAAGCATAACACCCATATACATGACTGATCACTTTACAAGCCTAACACCCATATACATGACTGATCACTTTACAAGTCTAACACCCATATACATGACTGATCACTTTACAACCCTAACACCCATATACATGACTGATCACTTTACAACCCTAACACCCATATACATGACTGATCACTTAACAACCCTAACACCCATATACATGACTGATTACTTTACAACCCTAACACCCATATACATGACTGATCACTTTACTAGTCTAACACCCATATACATGACTGATCACTTTACAACTCTAACACCCATATACATGACTGATTACTTAACAAGCCTAACACCCATATATATGACTGATCACTACAAGTCTAACACCCATATACATGACTGATCACTTTACAAGCCTAACACCCATATACATGACTGATCACTTTACAACCATAACACCCATATACATGACTGATCACTTTACAACCCTAACACCCACATGCATGACTGATCACTTTACAGGTCTAACACCCATATACATGACTGATCACTTTACAACCCTAACACCCAATTACATGACTGATCAATTTACAACCCTAACACCCATATACATGACTGATCACTTTACAACCCTAACACCCATATACATGATTGATCACTTTACAAGTCTAACACCCATATACATGACTGATCACTTAACAACCCTAACACCCATATACATGACTGATCACTTTACAAGCCTAACACCCATATACATGACTGATCACTTTACAAGCCTAACACCCATATGCATGACTGATCACTTTACAACCCTAACACCCATATACATGACTGATTACTTTACAACCCTAACACCCATATACATGACTGATCACTTTACTAGTCTAACACCCATATACATGACTGATCACTTTACAACCCTAACACCCATATACATGACTGATTACTTAACAAGCCTAACACCCATATATATGACTGATCACTACAAGTCTAACACCCATATACATGACTGATCACTTTACAAGCCTAACACCCATATACATGACTGATCACTTTACAACCATAACACCCATATACATGACTGATCACTTTACAACCCTAACACCCACATGCATGACTGATCACTTTACAGGTCTAACACCCATATACATGACTGATCACTTTACAACCCTAACACCCAATTACATGACTGATCAATTTACAACCCTAACACCCATATACATGACTGATCACTTTACAACCCTAACACCCATATACATGACTGATCACTTTACAAGTCTAACACCCATATACATGACTGATCACTTAACAACCCTAACACCCATATACATGACTGATCACTTTACAAGCCTAACACCCATATACATGACTGATCACTTTACAAGCCTAACACCCATATGCATGACTGATCACTTTACAAGCCTAACACCCATATGCATGACTGATCACTTTACAACCCTAACACCCAATTACATGACTGATCACTTTACAACCCTAACACCCATATACATGACTGATCACTTTACAAGTCTAACACCCATATACATGACTGATCACTTAACAACCCTAACACCAATATACATGACTGATCACTTTACAAGCCTAACACCCATATACATGACTGATCACTTTACAAGCCTAACACCCATATGCATGACTGATCACTTTACAAGCCTAACACCCATTTGCATGACTGATCACTTTACAACCCTAACACCCATATACATGACTGATCACTTTACAAGCCTAACACCCATATACATGACTGATCACTTTACAAGTCTAACACCCTTATACATGACTGATCACTTTACAAGTCTAACACCCATATACATGACTGATCACTTTACAATCCTTACATCCATATACATGACTGATCACTTTACAAGCCTAACACCCATATACATGACTGATTACTTTACAACCCTAACACCCATATACATGACTGATCACTTTACAACCCTAACACCCATATAAATGACTGATCACTTTACAAGCCTAACACCCATATGCAAGACTGATCACTTTACAAGCCTAACACCATATGCATGACTGATCACTTTACAACCCTAACACCCATATACATGACTGATCACTTTACAAGCCTAACACCCATATACATGACTGATCACTTTACAAGTCTAACACCCATATACATGACTGATCACTTTACAAGTCTAACACCCATATACATGACTGATCACTTTACAACCCTAACACCCATATACATGACTGATTACTTAACAAGCCTAACACCCATATATATGACTGATCACTACAAGTCTAACACCCATATACATGACTGATCACTTTACAAGCCTAACACCCATATACATGACTGATCACTTTACAACCCTAACACCCATATACATGACTGATCACTTTACAACCCTAACACCCATATGCATGACTGATCACTTTACAGGTCTAACACCCATATACATGACTGATCACTTTACAACCCTAACACCCAATTACATGACTGATCAATTTACAACCCTAACACCCATATGCATGACTGATCACTTTACAACCCTAACACCCATATACATGACTGATCACTTTACAAGTCTAACACCCATATACATGACTGATCACTTTACAACCCTAACACCCATATACATGACTGATCACTTTACAAGCCTAACACCCATATACATGACTGATCACTTTACAAGCCTAACACCCATATGCATGACTGATCACTTTACAAGCCTAACACCCATATGCATGACTGATCACTTTACAACCCTAACACCCAATTACATGACTGATCACTTTACAACCCTAACACCCATATACATGACTGATCACTTTACAAGTCTAACACCCATATACATGACTGATCACTTAACAACCCTAACACCAATATACATGACTGATCACTTTACAAGCCTAACACCCATATACATGACTGATCACTTTACAAGCCTAACACCCATATGCATGACTGATCACTTTACAAGCCTAACACCCATTTGCATGACTGATCACTTTACAACCCTAACACCCATATACATGACTGATCACTTTACAAGCCTAACACCCATATACATGACTGATCACTTTACAGGTCTAACACCCTTATACATGACTGATCACTTTACAAGTCTAACACCCATATACATGACTGATCACTTTACAATCCTTACATCCATATACATGACTGATCACTTTACAAGCCTAACACCCATATACATGACTGATTACTTTACAACCCTAACACCGATATACATGACTGATCACTTTACAACCCTAACACCCAATTAAATGACTGATCACTTTACAAGCCTAACACCCATATGCAAGACTGATCACTTTACAAGCCTAACACCATATGCATGACTGATCACTTTACAACCCTAACACCCATATACATGACTGATCACTTTACAAGTCTAACACCCATATACATGACTGATCACTTAACAACCCTAACACCCATATACATGACTGATCACTTTACAAGCCTAACACCCATATACATGACTGATCACTTTACAAGCCTAACACCCATATGCATGACTGATCACTTTACAAGCCTAACACCCATTTGCATGACTGATCACTTTACAACCCTAACACCCATATACATGACTGATCACTTTACAAGCCTAACACCCATATACATGACTGATCACTTTACAAGTCTAACACCCTTATACATGACTGATCACTTTACAAGTCTAACACCCATATACATGACTGATCACTTTACAATCCTTACATCCATATACATGACTGATCACTTTACAAGCCTAACATCCATATACATGACTGATTACTTTACAACCCTAACACCCATATACATGACTGATCACTTTACAACCCTAACACCCATATAAATGACTGATCACTTTATAAGCCTAACACCCATATGCATGACTGATCACTTTACAAGCCTAACACCATATGCATGATTGATCACTTTACAACCCTAACACCCATATACATGACTGATCACTTTACAAGCCTAACACCCATATACATGACTGATCACTTTACAAGCCTAACACCCATATGCATGACTGATCACTTTACAAGCCTAACACCCATATGCATGACTGATCACTTTACAACCCTAACACCCAATTACATGACTGATCACTTTACAACCCTAACACCCATATACATGACTGATCACTTTACAAGTCTAACACCCATATACATGACTGATCACTTAACAACCCTAACACCAATATACATGACTGATCACTTTACAAGCCTAACACCCATATACATGACTGATCACTTTACAAGCCTAACACCCATATGCATGACTGATCACTTTACAAGCCTAACACCCATTTGCATGACTGATCACTTTACAACCCTAACACCCATATACATGACTGATCACTTTACAAGCCTAACACCCATATACATGACTGATCACTTTACAAGTCTAACACCCTTATACATGACTGATCACTTTACAAGTCTAACACCCATATACATGACTGATCACTTTACAATCCTTACATCCATATACATGACTGATCACTTTACAAGCCTAACACCCATATACATGACTGATTACTTTACAACCCTAACACCCATATACATGACTGATCACTTTACAACCCTAACACCCATATAAATGACTGATCACTTTACAAGCCTAACACCCATATGCAAGACTGATCACTTTACAAGCCTAACACCATATGCATGACTGATCACTTTACAACCCTAACACCCATATACATGACTGATCACTTTACAAGCCTAACACCCATATACATGACTGATCACTTTACAAGTCTAACACCCATATACATGACTGATCACTTTACAAGTCTAACACCCATATACATGACTGATCACTTTACAACCCTAACACCCATATACATGACTGATTACTTAACAAGCCTAACACCCATATATATGACTGATCACTACAAGTCTAACACCCATATACATGACTGATCACTTTACAAGCCTAACACCCATATACATGACTGATCACTTTACAACCCTAACACCCATATACATGACTGATCACTTTACAACCCTAACACCCATATGCATGACTGATCACTTTACAGGTCTAACACCCATATACATGACTGATCACTTTACAACCCTAACACCCAATTACATGACTGATCAATTTACAACCCTAACACCCATATGCATGACTGATCACTTTACAACCCTAACACCCATATACATGACTGATCACTTTACAAGTCTAACACCCATATACATGACTGATCACTTTACAACCCTAACACCCATATACATGACTGATCACTTTACAAGCCTAACACCCATATACATGACTGATCACTTTACAAGCCTAACACCCATATGCATGACTGATCACTTTACAAGCCTAACACCCATATGCATGACTGATCACTTTACAACCCTAACACCCAATTACATGACTGATCACTTTACAACCCTAACACCCATATACATGACTGATCACTTTACAAGTCTAACACCCATATACATGACTGATCACTTAACAACCCTAACACCAATATACATGACTGATCACTTTACAAGCCTAACACCCATATACATGACTGATCACTTTACAAGCCTAACACCCATATGCATGACTGATCACTTTACAAGCCTAACACCCATTTGCATGACTGATCACTTTACAACCCTAACACCCATATACATGACTGATCACTTTACAAGCCTAACACCCATATACATGACTGATCACTTTACAGGTCTAACACCCTTATACATGACTGATCACTTTACAAGTCTAACACCCATATACATGACTGATCACTTTACAATCCTTACATCCATATACATGACTGATCACTTTACAAGCCTAACACCCATATACATGACTGATTACTTTACAACCCTAACACCGATATACATGACTGATCACTTTACAACCCTAACACCCAATTAAATGACTGATCACTTTACAAGCCTAACACCCATATGCAAGACTGATCACTTTACAAGCCTAACACCATATGCATGACTGATCACTTTACAACCCTAACACCCATATACATGACTGATCACTTTACAAGTCTAACACCCATATACATGACTGATCACTTAACAACCCTAACACCCATATACATGACTGATCACTTTACAAGCCTAACACCCATATACATGACTGATCACTTTACAAGCCTAACACCCATATGCATGACTGATCACTTTACAAGCCTAACACCCATTTGCATGACTGATCACTTTACAACCCTAACACCCATATACATGACTGATCACTTTACAAGCCTAACACCCATATACATGACTGATCACTTTACAAGTCTAACACCCTTATACATGACTGATCACTTTACAAGTCTAACACCCATATACATGACTGATCACTTTACAATCCTTACATCCATATACATGACTGATCACTTTACAAGCCTAACATCCATATACATGACTGATTACTTTACAACCCTAACACCCATATACATGACTGATCACTTTACAACCCTAACACCCATATAAATGACTGATCACTTTATAAGCCTAACACCCATATGCATGACTGATCACTTTACAAGCCTAACACCATATGCATGATTGATCACTTTACAACCCTAACACCCATATACATGACTGATCACTTTACAACCCTAACACCCATATACATGACTGATCACTTTACAAGCCTAACACCCATATGCATGACTGATCACTTTACAAGTCTAACACCCATATGCATGACTGATCACTTTACAACCCTAACACCCATATACATGACTGATCACTTTACAACCCTAACACCCATATACATGACTGAACACTTTACAAGTCTAATACCCATATATATGACTGATCACTTTACAACCCTAAAACCCATATACATGACTGATCACTTTACAAGTCTAACACCCATATGCATGACTGATCACTTTACAAGCTTAACACCCATATACATGACTGATCACTTTACAAGCCTAACACCCATATACATGACTGATCACTTTACAAGCCTAACACCCATATACATGACTAATCACTTTACAAGCCTAACACCCATATACATGCCTGATCACTTTACAACCCTAACAACCCATATACATGACTGATCACTTTACAAGCCTAACACCCATATACATGACTGATCACTTTACAAGCCTAACACCCATATACATGACTGATCACTTTACAAGTCTAACACCCATATACATGACTGATCACTTTACACGTCTAACACCCATATACATGACTGACCACTTTACAAGCCTAACACTCATATACATTACTGATCACTTTACAACCCTAACACCCATATACATGACTGATCACTTTACACGTCTAACACCCATATACATGACTGATCACTTAACAAGACTAACACACATATACATGACTGATCACTTTACAAGTCTAACACCCATATACATGACTGATCACTTTACAAGCCTAACAACCCATATACATGACTGATCACTTTACAAGTCTAACACCCATATACATTACTGATCACTTTACAAGCCTAACACTCATATACATGACTGATCACTTAACAAGCCTAACACTCATATACATGACTGATCACTTTACAACCCTAACACCCAAATACATGACTGATCACTTTACAAGTCTAACACCCATATACATGACTGATCACTTTACAATCCTTACATCCATATACATGACTGATCACTTTACAAGCCTAACACCCATATACATGACTGATCACTTTACAAGCCTAACACCCATATGCATGACTGATAACTTTAAAAGCCTAACACCCATATGCATGACTGATCACTTTACAAGCCTGACCCCCATATACATGACTGAACACTTTACAAGCCTAACACCCATATACATGACTGATCACTTTACAAGCCTAACACCCATATACATGACTGATCACTTTACAAGACTAACTCTCATATACTTGACTAATCACTTTACAAGCCTAACACCCATATACATGACTGATCACTTTACAACCCTAACAACCCATATACATGACTGATCACTTTACAAGCCTAACACCCATATACATGACTGATCACTTTACAACCCTAACACCCATATACATGACTGATCACTTTACAACCCAAACACCCATATATATGACTGATCACTTTACAACCCTAACACCCATATACATGACTGATCACTTTACAACCCTAACACCCATATACATGACTGATCACTTTATAAGCCTAACACCCATATACATGACTGATCACTTTACAAGCCTAACACCCATATACATGACTAATCACTTTACAAGCCTAACACCCATATACATGCCTGATCACTTTACAACCCTAACAACCCATATACATGACTGATCACTTTATAAGCCTAACACCCATATACATGACTGATCACTTTATAAGCCTAACACCCATATACATGACTGATCACTTTACAAGCCTAACACCCATATACATGACTGGTCACTTTACAAGCCTAACACCCATATACATGACTGATCACTTTACAAGTTTAACACCCATATGCATGACTGGTCACTTTACAAGCCTAACACCCATATACATGACTGATCACTTTACAAGTCTAACACCCATATACATGACTGATCACTTTACACGTCTAACACCCATATACATGACTGACCACTTTACAAGCCTAACACCCATATACATGACTGATCACTTTACAACCCTAACACCCATATGCATGACTGATCACTTTACAGGTCTAACACCCATATACATGACTGATCACTTTACAACCCTAACACACAATTACATGACTGATCAATTTACAACCCTAACACCCATATACATGACTGATCACTTTACAACCCTAACACCCATATACATGACTGATCACTTTACAAATCTAACACCCATATACATGACTGATCACTTAACAACCCTAACACCCATATACATGACTGATCACTTTACAAGCCTAACACCCATATACATGACTGATCACTTTACAAGCCTAACACCCATATGCATGACTGATCACTTTACAAGCCTAACACCCATATGCATGACTGATCACTTTACAACCCTAACACCCAATTACATGACTGATCACTTTACAACCCTAACACCCATATACATGACTGATCACTTTACAAGTCTAACACCCATATACATGACTGATCACTTAACAACCCTAACACCCATATACATGACTGATCACTTTACAAGCCTAACACCCATATGCATGACTGATCACTTTACAAGCCTAACACCCATTTGCATGACTGATCACTTTACAACCCTAACACCCATATACATGACTGATCACTTTACAAGCCTAACACCCATATACATGACTGATCACTTTATAAGTCTAACACCCTTATACATGACTGATCACTTTACAAGTCTAACACCCATATACATGACTGATCACTTTACAATCCTTACATCCATATACATGACTGATCACTTTACAAGCCTAACACCCATATACATGACTGATTACTTTACAACCCTAACACCCATATACATGACTGATCACTTTACAACCCTAACACCCATATAAATGACTGATCACTTTACAAGCCTAACACCCATATGCATGACTGATCACTTTACAAGCCTAACACCATATGCATGACTGATCACTTTACAACCCTAACACCCATATACATGACTGATCACTTTACAAGTCTAACACCCATATACATGACTGATCACTTAACAACCCTAACACCCATATACATGACTGATCACTTTACAAGCCTAACACCCATATACATGACTGATCACTTTACAAGCCTAACACCCATATGCATGACTGATCACTTTACAAGCTTAACACCCATTTGCATGACTGATCACTTTACAACCCTAACACCCATATACATGACTGATCACTTTACAAGCCTAACACCCATATACATGACTGATCACTTTACAAGTCTAACACCCTTATACATGACTGATCACTTTACAAGTCTAACACCCATATACATGACTGATCACTTTACAATCCTTACATCCATATACATGACTGATCACTTTACAAGCCTAACACCCATATACATGACTGATTACTTTACAACCCTAACACCCATATACATGACTGATCACTTTACAACCCTAACACCCATATAAATGACTGATCACTTTACAAGCCTAACACCCATATGCATGACTGATCACTTTACAAGCCTAACACCATATGCATGACTGATCACTTTACAACCCTAACACCCATATACATGACTGATCACTTTACAAGCCTAACACCCATATACATGACTGATCACTTTACAAGCCTAACACCCATATGCATGACTGATCACTTTACAAGTCTAACACCCATATGCATGACTGATCACTTTACAACCCTAACACCCATATACATGACTGATCACTTTACAAGCCTAACACCCATATGCATGACTGATCACTTTACAAGTCTAACACCCATATGCATGACTGATCACTTTACAACCCTAACACCCATATACATGACTGATCACTTTACAACCCTAACACCCATATACATGACTGAACACTTTACAACCCTAACACCCATATACATGACTGATCACTTTACAAGTCTAACACCCATATACATGACTGATCACTTTACAAGCTTAACACCCATATACATGACTGATCACTTTACAAGCCTAACACCCATATACATGACTGATCACTTTACAAGCCTAACACCCATATACATGATTAATCAATTTACAAGCCTAACACCCATATACATGCCTGATCACTTTACAACCCTAACAACCCATATACATGACTGATCACTTTACAAGCCTAACACCCATATACATGACTGATCACTTTATAAGCCTAACACCCATATACATGACTGATCACTTTACAAGTCTAACACCCATATACATGACTGATCACTTTACCCGTCTAACACCCATATACATGACTGACCACTTTACAAGCCTAACACTCATATACATTACTGATCACTTTACAACCCTAACACCCATATACATGACTGATCACTTTACACGTCTAACACCCATATACATGACTGATCACTTAACAAGACTAACACACATATACATGACTGATCACTTTACAAGTCTAACACCCATATACATGACTGATCACTTTACAAGCCTAACAACCCATATACATGACTGATCACTTTACAAGTCTAACACCCATATACATTACTGATCACTTTACAAGCCTAACACTCATATACATGACTGATCACTTAACAAGCCTAACACTCATATACATGACTGATCACTTTACAACCCTAACACCCAAATACATGACTGATCACTTTACAAGTCTAACACCCATATACATGACTGATCACTTTACAATCCTTACATCGATATACATGACTGATCACTTTACAAGCCTAACACCCATATACATGACTGATCACTTTACAAGCCTAACACCCATATGCATGACTGATAACTTTAAAAGCTTAACACCCATATGCATGACTGATCACTTTACAAGCCTGACCCCCATATACATGACTGATCACTTTACAAGCCTAACACCCATATACATGACTGATCACTTTACAAGCCTAACACCCATATGCATGACTGATCACTTTACAAGCCTAACACCCATATACATGATTGATCACTTTACAAGACTAACTCTCATATACTTGACTAATCACTTTACAAGTCTAACACCCTTATACATGACTGATCACTTTACAAGTCTAACACCCATATGCATGACTGATCACTTTACAACCCTAACACCCATATACATGACTGATCACTTTACAAGCCTAACACCCATATACATGACTGATCACTTTACAAGCCTAACACCCATATACATGACTGATCACTTTACAACCCTAACAACCCATATACATGACTGATCACTTTACAAGCCTAACACCCATATACATGACTGATCACTTTACAAGTCTAACACCCTTATACATGACTGATCACTTTACAAGTCTAACACCCATATACATGACTGATCACTTTACAATCCTTACATCCATATACATGACTGATCACTTTACAAGCCTAACATCCATATACATGACTGATTACTTTACAACCCTAACACCCATATACATGACTGATCACTTTACAACCCTAACACCCATATAAATGACTGATCACTTTATAAGCCTAACACCCATATGCATGACTGATCACTTTACAAGCCTAACACCATATACATGACTGATCACTTTACAACCCTAACACCCATATACATGACTGATCACTTTACAAGCCTAACACCCATATGCATGACTGATCACTTTACAAGTCTAACACCCATATGCATGACTGATCACTTTACAACCCTAACACCCATATACATGACTGATCACTTTACAACCCTAACACCCATATACATGACTGAACACTTTACAAGTCTAATACCCATATATATGACTGATCACTTTACAACCCTAAAACCCATATACATGACTGATCACTTTACAAGTCTAACACCCATATGCATGACTGATCACTTTACAAGCTTAACACCCATATACATGACTGATCACTTTACAAGCCTAACACCCATATACATGACTGATCACTTTACAAGCCTAACACCCATATACATGACTAATCACTTTACAAGCCTAACACCCATATACATGCCTGATCACTTTACAACCCTAACACTCATATACATGACTGATCACTTTACAACCCTAACACCCAAATACATGACTGATCACTTTACAAGTCTAACACCCATATACATGACTGATCACTTTACAATCCTTACATCGATATACATGACTGATCACTTTACAAGCCTAACACCCATATACATGACTGATCACTTTACAAGCCTAACACCCATATGCATGACTGATAACTTTAAAAGCTTAACACCCATATGCATGACTGATCACTTTACAAGCCTGACCCCCATATACATGACTGATCACTTTACAAGCCTAACACCCATATACATGACTGATCACTTTACAAGCCTAACACCCATATGCATGACTGATCACTTTACAAGCCTAACACCCATATACATGATTGATCACTTTACAAGACTAACTCTCATATACTTGACTAATCACTTTACAAGTCTAACACCCTTATACATGACTGATCACTTTACAAGTCTAACACCCATATGCATGACTGATCACTTTACAACCCTAACACCCATATACATGACTGATCACTTTACAAGCCTAACACCCATATACATGACTGATCACTTTACAAGCCTAACACCCATATACATGACTGATCACTTTACAACCCTAACAACCCATATACATGACTGATCACTTTACAAGCCTAACACCCATATACATGACTGATCACTTTACAAGTCTAACACCCTTATACATGACTGATCACTTTACAAGTCTAACACCCATATACATGACTGATCACTTTACAATCCTTACATCCATATACATGACTGATCACTTTACAAGCCTAACATCCATATACATGACTGATTACTTTACAACCCTAACACCCATATACATGACTGATCACTTTACAACCCTAACACCCATATAAATGACTGATCACTTTATAAGCCTAACACCCATATGCATGACTGATCACTTTACAAGCCTAACACCATATGCATGATTGATCACTTTACAACCCTAACACCCATATACATGACTGATCACTTTACAACCCTAACACCCATATACATGACTGATCACTTTACAAGCCTAACACCCATATGCATGACTGATCACTTTACAAGTCTAACACCCATATGCATGACTGATCACTTTACAACCCTAACACCCATATACATGACTGATCACTTTACAACCCTAACACCCATATACATGACTGAACACTTTACAAGTCTAATACCCATATATATGACTGATCACTTTACAACCCTAAAACCCATATACATGACTGATCACTTTACAAGTCTAACACCCATATGCATGACTGATCACTTTACAAGCTTAACACCCATATACATGACTGATCACTTTACAAGCCTAACACCCATATACATGACTGATCACTTTACAAGCCTAACACCCATATACATGACTAATCACTTTACAAGCCTAACACCCATATACATGCCTGATCACTTTACAACCCTAACAACCCATATACATGACTGATCACTTTACAAGCCTAACACCCATATACATGACTGATCACTTTACAAGCCTAACACCCATATACATGACTGATCACTTTACAAGTCTAACACCCATATACATGACTGATCACTTTACACGTCTAACACCCATATACATGACTGACCACTTTACAAGCCTAACACTCATATACATTACTGATCACTTTACAACCCTAACACCCATATACATGACTGATCACTTTACACGTCTAACACCCATATACATGACTGATCACTTAACAAGACTAACACACATATACATGACTGATCACTTTACAAGTCTAACACCCATATACATGACTGATCACTTTACAAGCCTAACAACCCATATACATGACTGATCACTTTACAAGTCTAACACCCATATACATTACTGATCACTTTACAAGCCTAACACTCATATACATGACTGATCACTTAACAAGCCTAACACTCATATACATGACTGATCACTTTACAACCCTAACACCCAAATACATGACTGATCACTTTACAAGTCTAACACCCATATACATGACTGATCACTTTACAATCCTTACATCCATATACATGACTGATCACTTTACAACCCTAACACCCATATACATGACTGATCACTTTACAAGCCTAACACCCATATGCATGACTGATAACTTTAAAAGCCTAACACCCATATGCATGACTGATCACTTTACAAGCCTGACCCCCATATACATGACTGAACACTTTACAAGCCTAACACCCATATACATGACTGATCACTTTACAAGCCTAACACCCATATACATGACTGATCACTTTACAAGACTAACTCTCATATACTTGACTAATCACTTTACAAGTCTAACACCCTTATACATGACTGATCACTTTACAAGTCTAACACCCATATGCATGACTGATCACTTTACAACCCTAACACCCATAAACATGACTGATCACTTTACAAGCCTAACACCCATATACATGACTGATCACTTTACAAGCCTAACACCCATATACATGACTGATCACTTTACAACCCTAACAACCCATATACATGACTGATCACTTTACAAGCCTAACACCCATATACATGACTGATCACTTTACAACCCTAACACCCATATACATGACTGATCACTTTACAACCCAAACACCCATATATATGACTGATCACTTTACAACCCTAACACCCATATACATGACTGATCACTTTACAACCCTAACACCCATATACATGACTGATCACTTTATAAGCCTAACACCCATATACATGACTGATCACTTTACAAGCCTAACACCCATATACATGACTAATCACTTTACAAGCCTAACACCCATATACATGCCTGATCACTTTACAACCCTAACAACCCATATACATGACTGATCACTTTATAAGCCTAACACCCATATACATGACTGATCACTTTATAAGCCTAACACCCATATACATGACTGATCACTTTACAAGCCTAACACCCATATACATGACTGGTCACTTTACAAGCCTAACACCCATATACATGACTGATCACTTTGCAAGTTTAACACCCATATGCATGACTGGTCACTTTACAAGCCTAACACCCATATACATGACTGATCACTTTACAAGTCTAACACCCATATACATGACTGATCACTTTACACGTCTAACACCCATATACATGACTGACCACTTTACAAGCCTAACACCCATATACATGACTGATCACTTTACAACCCTAACACCCATATGCATGACTGATCACTTTACAGGTCTAACACCCATATACATGACTGATCACTTTACAACCCTAACACACAATTACATGACTGATCAATTTACAACCCTAACACCCATATACATGACTGATCACTTTACAACCCTAACACCCATATACATGACTGATCACTTTACAAATCTAACACCCATATACATGACTGATCACTTAACAACCCTAACACCCATATACATGACTGATCACTTTACAAGCCTAACACCCATATACATGACTGATCACTTTACAAGCCTAACACCCATATGCATGACTGATCACTTTACAAGCCTAACACCCATATGCATGACTGATCACTTTACAACCCTAACACCCAATTACATGACTGATCACTTTACAACCCTAACACCCATATACATGACTGATCACTTTACAAGTCTAACACCCATATACATGACTGATCACTTAACAACCCTAACACCCATATACATGACTGATCACTTTACAAGCCTAACACCCATATGCATGACTGATCACTTTACAAGCCTAACACCCATTTGCATGACTGATCACTTTACAACCCTAACACCCATATACATGACTGATCACTTTACAAGCCTAACACCCATATACATGACTGATCACTTTATAAGTCTAACACCCTTATACATGACTGATCACTTTACAAGTCTAACACCCATATACATGACTGATCACTTTACAATCCTTACATCCATATACATGACTGATCACTTTACAAGCCTAACACCATATGCATGACTGATCACTTTACAACCCTAACACCCATATACATGACTGATCACTTTACAAGTCTAACACCCATATACATGACTGATCACTTAACAACCCTAACACCCATATACATGACTGATCACTTTACAAGCCTAACACCCATATACATGACTGATCACTTTACAAGCCTAACACCCATATGCATGACTGATCACTTTACAAGCTTAACACCCATTTGCATGACTGATCACTTTACAACCCTAACACCCATATACATGACTGATCACTTTACAAGCCTAACACCCATATACATGACTGATCACTTTACAAGTCTAACACCCTTATACATGACTGATCACTTTACAAGTCTAACACCCATATACATGACTGATCACTTTACAATCCTTACATCCATATACATGACTGATCACTTTACAAGCCTAACACCCATATACATGACTGATTACTTTACAACCCTAACACCCATATACATGACTGATCACTTTACAACCCTAACACCCATATAAATGACTGATCACTTTACAAGCCTAACACCCATATGCATGACTGATCACTTTACAAGCCTAACACCATATGCATGACTGATCACTTTACAACCCTAACACCCATATACATGACTGATCACTTTACAAGCCTAACACCCATATACATGACTGATCACTTTACAAGCCTAACACCCATATGCATGACTGATCACTTTACAAGTCTAACACCCATATGCATGACTGATCACTTTACAACCCTAACACCCATATACATGACTGATCACTTTACAAGCCTAACACCCATATGCATGACTGATCACTTTACAAGTCTAACACCCATATGCATGACTGATCACTTTACAACCCTAACACCCATATACATGACTGATCACTTTACAACCCTAACACCCATATACATGACTGAACACTTTACAACCCTAACACCCATATACATGACTGATCACTTTACAAGTCTAACACCCATATACATGACTGATCACTTTACAAGCTTAACACCCATATACATGACTGATCACTTTACAAGCCTAACACCCATATACATGACTGATCACTTTACAAGCCTAACACCCATATACATGATTAATCAATTTACAAGCCTAACACCCATATACATGCCTGATCACTTTACAACCCTAACAACCCATATACATGACTGATCACTTTACAAGCCTAACACCCATATACATGACTGATCACTTTATAAGCCTAACACCCATATACATGACTGATCACTTTACAAGTCTAACACCCATATACATGACTGATCACTTTACCCGTCTAACACCCATATACATGACTGACCACTTTACAAGCCTAACACTCATATACATTACTGATCACTTTACAACCCTAACACCCATATACATGACTGATCACTTTACACGTCTAACACCCATATACATGACTGATCACTTAACAAGACTAACACACATATACATGACTGATCACTTTACAAGTCTAACACCCATATACATGACTGATCACTTTACAAGCCTAACAACCCATATACATGACTGATCACTTTACAAGTCTAACACCCATATACATTACTGATCACTTTACAAGCCTAACACTCATATACATGACTGATCACTTAACAAGCCTAACACTCATATACATGACTGATCACTTTACAACCCTAACACCCAAATACATGACTGATCACTTTACAAGTCTAACACCCATATACATGACTGATCACTTTACAATCCTTACATCGATATACATGACTGATCACTTTACAAGCCTAACACCCATATACATGACTGATCACTTTACAAGCCTAACACCCATATGCATGACTGATAACTTTAAAAGCTTAACACCCATATGCATGACTGATCACTTTACAAGCCTGACCCCCATATACATGACTGATCACTTTACAAGCCTAACACCCATATACATGACTGATCACTTTACAAGCCTAACACCCATATGCATGACTGATCACTTTACAAGCCTAACACCCATATACATGATTGATCACTTTACAAGACTAACTCTCATATACTTGACTAATCACTTTACAAGTCTAACACCCTTATACATGACTGATCACTTTACAAGTCTAACACCCATATGCATGACTGATCACTTTACAACCCTAACACCCATATACATGACTGATCACTTTACAAGCCTAACACCCATATACATGACTGATCACTTTACAAGCCTAACACCCATATACATGACTGATCACTTTACAACCCTAACAACCCATATACATGACTGATCACTTTACAAGCCTAACACCCATATACATGACTGATCACTTTACAAGCCTAACACCCATATACATGACTGATCACTTTACAACCCTAACACCCATATACATGACTGATCACTTTACAACCCAAACACCCATATATATGACTGATCACTTTACAACCCTAACACCCATATACATGACTGATCACTTTACAACCCTAACACCCATATACATGACTGATCACTTTATAAGCCTAACACCCATATACATGACTGATCACTTTACAAGCCTAACACCCATATACATGACTAATCACTTTACAAGCCTAACACCCATATACATGCCTGATCACTTTACAACCCTAACAACCCATATACATGACTGATCACTTTATAAGCCTAACACCCATATACATGACTGATCACTTTATAAGCCTAACACCCATATACATGACTGATCACTTTACAAGCCTAACACCCATATACATGACTGGTCACTTTACAAGCCTAACACCCATATACATGACTGATCACTTTACAAGTTTAACACCCATATACATGACTGGTCACTTTACAAGCCTAACACCCATATACATGACTGATCACTTTACAAGTCTAACACCCATATACATGACTGATCACTTTACACGTCTAACACCCATATACATGACTGACCACTTTACAAGCCTAACACTCATATACATGACTGATCACTTTGCAACCCTAACACCCATATACATGATTGATCACTTAGCAAGACTAACACCCATATACATGACTGATCACTTAACAAGACTAACACCCATATACATGACTGATCACTTAACAAGACTAACACCCATATACATGACTGATCACTTTACAAGCCTAACACTCATATACATGACTGATCACTTAACAAGCCTAACACTCATATACATGACTGATCACTTTACAACCCTAACACCCATATACATGACTGATCACTTTACAAGCCTAACACCCATATACATGACTGATCACTTTACAAGTCTAACACCCATATACATGACTAATCACTTTACAACCCTAACACCCATTTGCATGACTGATCACTTTACAACCCTAACACCCATATATATGACTGATCACTTTACAACCCTAACACCCATATACATGACTGATCACTTTATAAGCCTAACACCCATATACATGACTGATCACTTTACAAGCCTAACACCCATATACATGTCTGATCACTTTACAACCCTACCACCCATATACATGACTGATCACTTTACAAGTCTAACACCCATATACATGACTGATCAGTTTACACGTCTAACACCCATATACATTACTGACCACTTTACAAGCCTAACACTCATATACATGACTGATCACTTTACAACCCTAACACCCATATACATGACTGATCACTTTACACGTCTAACACCCATATACATGACTGATCACTTAACAAGACTAACACCCATATACATGACTGATCACTTTACAAGCCTAACACCCATTTACATGACTGATCACTTTACACGTCTAACACCCATATACATGACTGATCACTTTACAAGCCTAACACTCATATACATGACTGATCACTTAACAAGCCTAACACTCATATACATGACTGATCACTTTACAACCCTAACACCCATATACATGACTGATCACTTTACAAGTCTAACACCCATATACATGACTGATCACTTAACAACCCTAACACCCATATACATGAATGATCACTTTACAAGCCTAACACCCATATACATGACTGATCACTTTACACGTCTAACACCCATATACATGACTGATCACTTAACAAGACTAACACCCATATACATGACTGATCACTTTACAAGCCTAACACCCATTTACATGACTGATCACTTTACACGTCTAACACCCATATACATGACTGATCACTTTACAAGCCTAACACTCATATACATGACTGATCACTTAACAAGCCTAACACTCATATACATGACTGATCACTTTACAACCCTAACACCCATATACATGACTGATCACTTTACAAGTCTAACACCCATATACATGACTGATCACTTAACAACCCTAACACCCATATACATGAATGATCACTTTACAAGCCTAACACCCATATACATGACTGATCACTTTACACGTCTAACACCCATATACATGACTGATCACTTTACAAGCCTAACACCCATATACATGACTGATCACTTTACAACCCTAACACCCATATGCATGACTGATCACTTTACAACCCTAACACCCATATATATGACTGATCACTTTACAACCCTAACACCCATATACATGACTGATCACTTAATAAGCCTAACACCCATATACATGACTGATCACTTTACAAGCCTAACACCCATATACATGTCTGATCACTTTACAACCCTACCACCCATATACATGACTGATCACTTTACAAGTCTAAAACCCATATACATGACTGATCAGTTTACACGTCTAACACCCATATACATTACTGACCACTTTACAAGCCTAACACTCATATACATGACTGATCACTTTACAACCCTAACACCCATATACATGACTGATCACTTTACACGTCTAACACCCATATACATGACTGATCACTTAACAAGACTAACACCCATATACATGACTGATCACTTTACACGTCTAACACCCATATACATGACTGATCACTTTACAAGCCTAACACTCATATACATGACTGATCACTTAACAAGCCTAACACTCATATACATGACTGATCACTTTACAACCCTAACACTCATATACATGACTGATCACTTTACAAGTCTAACACCCATATACATGACTGATCACTTTACAATCCTTACATCCATTTACATGACTGATCACTTTACAAGCCTAACATCCATATACATGACTGATCACTTTACAAGCCTAACACACATCTACATGACTGATCACTTTACAAGCCTAACACCCATATACATGACTGATCACTTTACAACCCTAACACCCATATACATGACTGATCAATTTACAAGTCTAACACCCATATACATGACTGATCACTTTACAACCCTAACACCCAATGACATGACTGATCAATTTACAACCCTAACACCCATATACATGACTGATCACTTTACAACCCTAACACCCATATACATGACTGATCACTTTACAAGTCTAACACCCATATACATTACTGATCACTTAACAACCCTAACACCCATATACATGAATGATCACTTTACAAGCCTAACACCCATATACAAGACTGATCACTTTACAAGCCTAACATCCATATGCATGATTCATCACTTTACAACCCTAACACCCATATACATGACTCATCACTTTACAACCCTAACACCCATATACATGACTGATCACTTTACAAGTCTAATACCCATATATATGACTGATCACTTTACAACCCTAACACCCATATACATGACTGATCACTTTACAAGTCTAACACCCATATACATGACTGATCACTTAACAAGCCTAACACCCATATACATGACTGATCACTTTACAAGTCTAACACCCATATACATGACTAATCACTTTACAAGTCTAACACCCTTATACATGACTGATCACTTTACAAGTCTAAGACCAATATACATGACTGATCACTTTACAATCCTTACATCCATATACATGACTGATCACTTAACAAGCCTACCACCCATATACATGACTGATCACTTTACAACCCTAACACCCATATACATGACTGATCACTTTACAACCCTAACACCCATATAAATGACTAATCACTTTACAAGCCTAACACCCATATGCATGACTGATCACTTTACAAGCCTAACACCCATATGCATGACTGATCACTTTACAACCCTAACACCCATATGCATGACTGATCACTTTACAACCCTAACACCCATATACAAGACTGATCACTTTACAAGCCTAACACCCATATGCATGACTGATCACTTTACAAGCCTAACACCCATATGCATGACTGATCACTTTACAACCCTAACACCCATATACATGACTGATCACTTTACAACCCTAACACCCATAAACATGACTGAACACTTTACAAGTCTAATACCCATATATATGACTGATCACTTTACAACCCTAACACCCATATACATGACTGATCACTTTACAAGTCTAACACCCATATACATGACTGATCACTTTATAAGCCTAACACCCTTATACATGACTGATCACTTTACAAGACTAACTCTCATATACATGACTAATCACTTTACAAGTCTAACACCCATATACATGACTGATCAATTTACAACCCTAACACCCATATACATGACTGATCACTTTACAAGCCTAACACCCATATACATGACTGATCACTTTACAAGCCTAACACCCATATACATGACTGATCACTTTACAACCCTAACACCCATATATATGACTGATCACTTTACAACCCTAACACCCATATACATGACTGATCACTTTACAAGCCTAACACCCATATACATGACTGATCACTTTATAAGCCTAACACCCTTATACATGACTGATCACTTTACAAGCCTAACACCCATATACATGACTGATCACTTTACAAGCCTAACACCCATATACATGACTAATCACTTTACAAGCCTAACACCCATATACATGCATGATCACTTTACAACCCTAACAACCCATATACATGACTGATCACTTTACACGTCTAACACCCATATATATGACTGACCACTTTACAAGCCTAACACTCGTATGCATGACTGATCACTTTACAACCCTAACACCCAATTACATGACTGATCAATTTACAACCCTAACACCCATATACATGACTGATCACTTTACAACCCTAACACCCATATACATGACTGATTACCTTACAAGTCTAACACCCATATACATGACTGATCACTTTACAAGCCTAACACCCATATACATGACTGATCACTTTACAAGCCTAACACCCATATGCAAGACTGATCACTTTACAAGCCTAACACCCATATGCATGACTGATCACTTTACAACCCTAACACCCATATACATGACTGATCACTTTACAAGCCTAACATCCATATACATGACTGATCACTTTACAAGCCTAACACCCATCTACATGACTGATCACTTTACAAGCCTAACACCCATATACATGACTGATCACTTTACACGCCTAACACCCATATGCATGACTGATCACTTTACAATCCTAACACCCATATACATGACTGATCACTTTACAAGCCTAACACCCATATACATGACTGATCACTTTACAAGTCTAACACCCATATAAATGACTGATCACTTTACAACCCTAACACCCATATACATGACTGATCACTTTACAAGTCTAACACCCATATAAATGACTGATCACTTTACAACCCTAACACCCAATTACATGACTGATCAATTTACAACCCTAACACCCATATACATGACTGATCACTTTACAACCCTAACACCCATATACATGACTGATCACTTTACAAGTCTAACACCCATATACATGACTGATCACTTAACAACCCTAACACCCATATACATGAATGATCACTTTACAAGCCTAACACCCATATACATGACTGATCACTTTACAAGCCTAACACCCATATGCAAGACTGATCACTTTACAAGCCTAACACCCATATGCATGACTCATCACTTTACAAGCCTAACACCCATATACATGACTGATCACTTTACAACCCTAACACCCATATACATGACTGATCACTTTACAAGTCTAATACCCATATATATGACTGATCACTTTACAACCCTAACACCCATATACATGACTGATCACTTTACAAGTCTAACACCCATATACATGACTGATCACTTAACAAGCCTAACACCCATATACATGACTGATCACTTTACAAGTCTAACACCCATATACATGACTAATCACTTTACAAGCCTAACACCCATATACATGACTGATCACTTTACAAGACTAACTCTCATATACATGACTAATCACTTTACAAGTCTAACACCCTTATACATGACTGATCACTTTACAAGTCTAAGACCCATATACATGACTGATCACTTTACAATCCTTACATCCATATACATGACTGATCACTTAACAAGCCTACCACCCATATACATGACTGATCACTTTACAACCCTAACACCCATATACATGACTGATCACTTTACAACCCTAACACCCATATAAATGACTAATCACTTTACAAGCCTAACACCCATATGCATGACTGATCACTTTACAAGCCTAACACCCATATGCATGACTGATCACTTTACAACCCTAACACCCATATACATGACTGATCACTTTACAACCCTAACACCCATATACATGACTGATCACTTTACAAGCCTAACACCCATATGCATGACTGATCACTTTACAAGCCTAACACCCATATGCATGACTGATCACTTTACAACCCTTACACCCATATGCATGACTGATCACTTTACAACCCTAACACCCATAAACATGACTGAACACTTTACAAGTCTAATACCCATATATATGACTGATCACTTTACAACCCTAACACCCATATACATGACTGATCACTTTACAAGTCTAACACCCATATGCATGACTGATCACTTTACAAGCCTAACACCCTTATACATGACTGATCACTTTACAAGACTAACTCTCATATACATGACTAATCACTTTACAAGTCTAACACCCTTATACATGACTGATCACTTTACAACCCTAACACCCATATACATGACTGATCACTTTACAAGCCTAACACCCATATACATGACTGATCACTTTACAAGCCTAACACCCATATACATGACTGATCACTTTACAACCCTAACACCCATATATATGACTGATCACTTTACAACCCTAACACCCACATACATGACTGATCACTTTACAAGCCTAACACCCATATACATGACTCATCACTTTATAAGCCTAACACCCATATACATGACTGATCACTTTACAAGCCTAACACCCATATACATGACTGATCACTTTACAAGCCTAACACCCATATACATGACTAATCACTTTACAAGCCTAACACCCATATACATGCATGATCACTTTACAACCCTAACAACCCATATACATGACTGATCACTTTACACGTCTAACACCCATATACATGACTGACCACTTTACAAACCTAACACTCGTATACATGACTGATCACTTTACAACCCTAACACCCAATTACATGACTGATCAATTTACAACCCTAACACCCATATACATGACTGATCACTTTACAACCCTAACACCCATATACATGACTGATTACCTTACAAGTCTAACACCCATATACATGACTGATCACTTAACAACCCTAACACCCATATACATGACTGATCACTTTACAAGTCTAACACCCATATACATGACTGATCACTTAACAACCCTAACACCCATATACATGAATGATCACTTTACAAGCCTAACACCCATATACATGACTGATCACTTTACAAGCCTAACACCCATATGCAAGACTGATCACTTTACAAGCCTAACACCCATATGCATGACTCATCACTTTACAAGCCTAACACCCATATACATGACTGATCACTTTACAACCCTAACACCCATATACATGACTGATCACTTTACAAGTCTAATACCCATATATATGACTGATCACTTTACAACCCTAACACCCATATACATGACTGATCACTTTACAAGTCTAACACCCATATACATGACTGATCACTTAACAAGCCTAACACCCATATACATGACTGATCACTTTACAAGTCTAACACCCATATACATGACTAATCACTTTACAAGCCTAACACCCATATACATGACTGATCACTTTACAAGACTAACTCTCATATACATGACTAATCACTTTACAAGTCTAACACCCTTATACATGACTGATCACTTTACAAGTCTAAGACCCATATACATGACTGATCACTTTACAATCCTTACATCCATATACATGACTGATCACTTAACAAGCCTACCACCCATATACATGACTGATCACTTTACAACCCTAACACCCATATACATGACTGATCACTTTACAACCCTAACACCCATATAAATGACTAATCACTTTACAAGCCTAACACCCATATGCATGACTGATCACTTTACAAGCCTAACACCCATATGCATGACTGATCACTTTACAACCCTAACACCCATATACATGACTGATCACTTTACAACCCTAACACCCATATACATGACTGATCACTTTACAAGCCTAACACCCATATGCATGACTGATCACTTTACAAGCCTAACACCCATATGCATGACTGATCACTTTACAACCCTTACACCCATATGCATGACTGATCACTTTACAACCCTAACACCCATAAACATGACTGAACACTTTACAAGTCTAATACCCATATATATGACTGATCACTTTACAACCCTAACACCCATATACATGACTGATCACTTTACAAGTCTAACACCCTTATACATGACTGATCACTTTACAACCCTAACACCCATATACATGACTGATCACTTTACAAGCCTAACACCCATATACATGACTGATCACTTTACAAGCCTAACACCCATATACATGACTGATCACTTTACAACCCTAACACCCATATATATGACTGATCACTTTACAACCCTAACACCCACATACATGACTGATCACTTTACAAGCCTAACACCCATATACATGACTCATCACTTTATAAGCCTAACACCCATATACATGACTGATCACTTTACAAGCCTAACACCCATATACATGACTGATCACTTTACAAGCCTAACACCCATATACATGACTAATCACTTTACAAGCCTAACACCCTTATACATGCATGATCACTTTACAACCCTAACAACCCATATACATGACTGATCACTTTACACGTCTAACACCCATATACATGACTGACCACTTTACAAACCTAACACTCGTATACATGACTGATCACTTTACAACCCTAACACCCAATTACATGACTGATCAATTTACAACCCTAACACCCATATACATGACTGATCACTTTACAACCCTAACACCCATATACATGACTGATTACCTTACAAGTCTAACACCCATATACATGACTGATCACTTAACAACCCTAACACCCATATACATGACTGATCACTTTACAAGCCTAACACCCATATACATGACTGATCACTTTACAAGCCTAATACCCATATGCAAGACTGATCACTTTACAAGCCTAACACCCATATGCATGACTGATCACTTTACAACCCTAACACCCATATACATGACTGATCACTTTACAAGTCTAATACCCATATATATGACTGATCACTTTACAAGCCTAACACCAATATACATGACTGATCACTTGACAAGTCTAACACCCATATACATGACTGATCACTTTACAAGCCTAACACCTATATACATGACTGATCACTTTACAAGTCTAACACCCATATACATGACTAATCACTTTACAAGCCTAACACCCATATACATGACTGATCACTTTACAAGACTAACACCCATATACATGACTAATCACTTTACAAGCCTAACACCTATATACATGACTGATCACTTTACAAGTCTAACACCCATATACATGACTAATCACTTTACAAGCCTAACACCCATATACATGACTGATCACTTTACAAGACTAACTCTCATATACATG
Source organism: Bathymodiolus septemdierum (assembly GCA_963383655.1). Classification (NCBI taxonomy): domain Eukaryota; kingdom Metazoa; phylum Mollusca; class Bivalvia; order Mytilida; family Modiolidae; genus Bathymodiolus; species Bathymodiolus septemdierum. The sequence continues at coordinate 2,994,177 of OY726525.1, read as the reverse complement.
ACTAATCACTTTACAAGACTAACACCTATATACATGACTGATCACTTTACAAGTCTAACACCCATATACATGACTAATCACTTTACAATCCTTACATCCATATACATGACTGATCACTTTACAAGCCTAACACCCATATACATGACTGATCACTTTACAACCCTAACACCCATATACATGACTGATCACTTTACAACCCTAACACCCATATAAATGACTGATCACTTTACAAGCCTAACACCCATATGCATGACTGATCACTTTACAAGCCTAACACCCATATGCATGACTGATCACTTTACAAGCCTAACACCCATATACATGACTGATCACTTTACAACCCTAACACCCATATACATGACTGATCACTTTTCAAGCCTAACACCCATATGCATGACTGATCACTTTACAAGCCTAACACCCATATACATGACTGATCACTTTACAACCCTAACACCCATATACATGACTGATCACTTTACAACCCTAACACCCATATACATGACTGAACACTTTACAAGTCTAATACCCATATATATGACTGATCACTTTACAACCCTAACACCCATATACATGACTGATCACTTTACAAGTCTAACACCCATATACATGACTGATCACTGTACAAGCCTAACACCCATATACATGACTGATCACTTTACAAGACTAACTCTCATATACATGACTAATCACTTTACAAGTCTAACACCCTTATACATGACTGATCACTTTACAACCCTAACACCCATATACATGACTGATCACTTTACAAGCCTAACACCCATATACATGACTGATCACTTTACAAGCCTAACACCCATATACATGACTGATCACTTTACAACCCTAACACCCATATACATGACTGATCACTTTACAACCCTAACACCCATATATATGACTGATCACTTTACAACCCTAACACCCATATACATGACTGATCACTTTACAAGCCTAACACCCATATACATGACTGATCACTTTATAAGCCTAACACCCATATACATGACTGATCACTTTACAAGCCTAACACCCATATACATGACTAATCACTTTACAAGCCTAACACCCATATACATGACTGATCACTTTACAACCCTAACACCCATATACATGACCGATCACTTTACAACCCTAACAACCCATATACATGACTGATCACTTTACAAATCTAACACCCATATACATGACTGACCACTTTACAAGCCTAACACTCATATACATGACTGATCACTTTACAACCCTAACACCCATATACATGACTGATCACTTTACAAGTCAAAAACCCATATACATGACTGATCACTTTACAAGTCTAACACTCATATACATGACTGATCACTTAACAAGCCTAACACTCATATACATGAATGATCACTTTACAGCCCTAACACCCATATACATGACTGATCACTTTAGAAGTCTAACACCCATATACATGACTGATCACTTTACAATCCTTACATCCATATACATGACTGATCACTTTACAAGCCTAACACTCATATACATGACTGATCACTTTACAAGCCTAACACCCATATACATGACTGATAACTTTAAAAGCCTAACACCCATATACATGACTGATCACTTTACAAGCCTGACCCCATATACATGACTGATCACTTTACAAGCCTAACACCCATATACATGACTGATCACTTTACAAGCCTAACACCCATATACATGACTGATCACTTTACAAGACTAACTCTCATATACATGACTAATCACTTTACAAGTCTAACACCCATATGCATGACTGATCACTTTACAACCCTAACACCCATATACATGACTGATCACTTTACAAGTCTAACACCCATATACATGACTGATCAGTTTACACTTCTAACACCCATATACATGACTGACCACTTTACAACCCTAACACCCATATACATGACTGATCACTTTACAAGTCTAACACCCATATACATGACTGATCAGTTTACACGTCTAACACCCATATACATGACTGACCACTTTACAAGCCTAACACTCATATACATGACTGATCACTTTACAACCCTAACACCCATATACATGACTGATCACTTTACAAGACTAACACCTATATACATGACTGATCACTTTACAAGTCTAACACCCATATACATGACTAATCACTTTACAATCCTTACATCCATATACATGACTGATCACTTTACAAGCCTAACACCCATATACATGACTGATCACTTTACAACCCTAACACCCATATACATGACTGATCACTTTACAACCCTAACACCCATATAAATGACTGATCACTTTACAAGCCTAACACCCATATGCATGACTGATCACTTTACAAGCCTAACACCCATATGCATGACTGATCACTTTACAAGCCTAACACCCATATACATGACTGATCACTTTACAACCCTAACACCCATATACATGACTGATCACTTTTCAAGCCTAACACCCATATGTATGACTGATCACTTTACAAGCCTAACACCCATATACATGACTGATCACTTTACAACCCTAACACCCATATACATGACTGATCACTTTACAACCCTAACACCCATATACATGACTGAACACTTTACAAGTCTAATACCCATATATATGACTGATCACTTTACAACCCTAACACCCATATACATGACTGATCACTTTACAAGTCTAACACCCATATACATGACTGATCACTTTACAAGCCTAACACCCATATACATGACTGATCACTTTACAAGACTAACTCTCATATACATGACTAATCACTTTACAAGTCTAACACCCTTATACATGACTGATCACTTTACAACCCTAACACCCATATGCATGACTGATCACTTTACAAGCCTAACACCCATATACATGACTGATCACTTTACAAGCCTAACACCCATATACATGACTGATCACTTTACAACCCTAACACCCATATACATGACTGATCACTTTACAACCCTAACACCCATATATATGACTGATCACTTTACAACCCTAACACCCATATACATGACTGATCACTTTACAAGCCTAACACCCATATACATGACTGATCACTTTATAAGCCTAACACCCATATACATGACTGATCACTTTACAAGCCTAACACCCATATACATGACTGATCACTTTACAAGCCTAACACCCATATACATGACTAATCACTTTACAAGCCTAACACCCATATACATGACTGATCACTTTACAACCCTAACACCCATATACATGACCGATCACTTTACAACCCTAACACCCATATACATGCTTGATCACTTTACAACCCTAACAACCCATATACATGACTGATCACTTTACAAGTCTAACACCCATATACATGACTGACCACTTTACAAGCCTAACACTCATATACATGACTGATCACTTTACAACCCTAACACCCATATACATGACTGATCACTTTACAAGTCAAAAACCCATATACATGACTGATCACTTTACAAGTCTAACACTCATATACATGACTGATCACTTAACAAGCCTAACACTCATATACATGACTGATCACTTTACAGCCCTAACACCCATATACATGACTGATCACTTTAGAAGTCTAACACCCATATACATGACTGATCACTTTACAATCCTTACATCCATATACATGACTGATCACTTTACAAGCCTAACACTCATATACATGACTGATCACTTTACAAGCCTAACACCCATATACATGACTGATAACTTTAAAAGCCTAACACCCATATACATGACTGATCACTTTACAAGCCTGACCCCCATATACATGACTGATCACTTTACAAGCCTAACACCCATATACATGACTGATCACTTTACAAGCCTAACACCCATATACATGACTGATCACTTTACAAGACTAACTCTCATATACATGACTAATCACTTTACAAGTCTAACACCCATATGCATGACTGATCACTTTACAACCCTAACACCCATATACATGACTGATCACTTTACAAGTCTAACACCCATATACATGACTGATCAGTTTACACTTCTAACACCCATATACATGACTGACCACTTTACAACTCTAACACCCATATACATGACTGATCACTTTACAAGTCTAACACCCATATACATGACTGATCAGTTTACACGTCTAACACCCATATACATGACTGACCACTTTACAAGCCTAACACTCATATACATGACTGATCACTTTACAACCCTAACACCCATATACATGACTGATCACTTTACACGTCTAACACCCATATACATGATTGATCACTTAACAAGACTAACACCCATATACATGACTGATCACTTTACAAGCCTAACACCCATATACATGACTGATCACTTTACGCGTCTAACACCCATATACATTACTGATCACTTTACGCGTCTAACACTCATATGCATGACTGATCACTTAACAAGCCTAACACTCATATACATGACTGATCACTTTACAACCCTAACACCCATATACATGACTGATCACTTTACAAGTCTAACACCCATATACATGACTGATCACTTTACAAGCCTAACACACATATACATGACTGATCACTTTACAAGCCTAACACCCATATGCATGACTGATCACTTTACAAGCCTAACACCCATATACATGACTGATCACTTTACAAGCCTGACCCCCATATACATGACTGATCACTTTACAACCCTAACACCCATATATATGACTGATCACTTTACAACCCTAACACCCATATACATGACTGATCACTTTACAAGTCTAACACCCATATACATGACTGATCACTTTACAACCCTAACACCCAATTACATGACTGATCAATTTACAACCCTAACACCCATATACAAGACTGATCACTTTACAACCCTAACACCCATATACATGACTGATCACTTTACAATTCTAACACCCATATACATGACTGATCACTTTACAACCCTAACACCCATATACATGACTGATCACTTTACAAGCCTAACACCCATATACATGACTGATCACTTTACAAGTCTAACACCCATATACATGACTGATCACTTTACAAGTCTAACACCCATATACATGACTGACCACTTTACAAGCCTAACACTCATATACATGACTGATCACTTTACAACCCTAACACCCATATACATGACTGATCACTTTACAAGTCAAAAACCCATATACATGACTGATCACTTTACAAGTCTAACACTCATATACATGACTGATCACTTAACAAGCCTAACACTCATATACATGACTGATCACTTTACAGCCCTAACACCCATATACATGACTGATCACTTTAGAAGTCTAACACCCATATACATGACTGATCACTTTACAATCCTTACATCCATATACATGACTGATCACTTTACAAGCCTAACACTCATATACATGACTGATCACTTTACAAGCCTAACACCCATATACATGACTGATAACTTTAAAAGCCTAACACCCATATACATGACTGATCACTTTACAAGCCTGACCCCCATATACATGACTGATCACTTTACAAGCCTAACACCCATATACATGACTGATCACTTTACAAGCCTAACACCCATATACATGACTGATCACTTTACAAGACTAACTCTCATATACATGACTAATCACTTTACAAGTCTAACACCCATATGCATGACTGATCACTTTACAACCCTAACACCCATATACATGACTGATCACTTTACAAGTCTAGCACCCATATACATGACTGATCAGTTTACACTTCTAACACCCATATACATGACTGACCACTTTACAACCCTAACACCCATATACATGACTGATCACTTTACAAGTCTAACACCTATATACATGACTGATCAGTTTACACGTCTAACACCCATATACATGACTGACCACTTTAAAAGCCTAACACTCATATACATGACTGATCACTTTACAACCCTAACACCCATATACATGACTGATCACTTTACACGTCTAACACCCATATACATGATTGATCACTTAACAAGACTAACACCCATATACATGACTGATCACTTTACAAGCCTAACACCCATATACATGACTTATCACTTTACGCGTCTAACACCCATATACATTACTGATCACTTTACGCGTCTAACACTCATATGCATGACTGATCACTTAACAAGCCTAACACTCATATACATGACTGATCACTTTACAACCCTAACACCCATATACATGACTGATCACTTTACAAGTCTAACACCCATATACATGACTGATCACTTTACAATCCTTACATCCATATACATGACTGATCACTTTACAAGCCTAACACACATATGCATGACTGACCACTTTACAAGCCTAACACCCATATGCATGACTGATCACTTTACAAGCCTAACACCCATATACATGACTGATCACTTTACAAGCCTGACCCCCATATACATGACTGATCACTTTACAAGCCTAACACCCATATACATGACTGATCACTTTACAACCCTAACACCCATATACATGACTGATCACTTTACAAGTCTAACACCCATATACATGACTGATCACTTTACAACCGTAACACCCAATTACATGACTGATCAATTTACAACCCTAACACCCATATACAAGACTGATCACTTTACAACCCTAACACCCATATACATGACTGATCACTTTACAATTCTAACACCCATATACATGACTGATCACTTTACAACCCTAACACCCATATACATGACTGATCACTTTACAAGCCTAACACCCATATACATGACTGATCACTTTACAAGTCTAACACCCATATACATGACTGATCACTTTACAAGTCTAACACCCATATACATGACTGATCACTTTACAAGCCTGACCCCCATATACATGACTGATCACTTTACAAGCCTAACACCCATATACATGACTGATCACTTTACAAGCCTAACACCCATATACATGACTGATCACTTTACAAGACTAACTCTCATATACATGACTAATCACTTTACAAGTCTAACACCCATATGCATGACTGATCACTTTACAACCCTAACACTCATATACATGACTGATCACTTTACAGCCCTAACACCCATATACATGACTGATCACTTTAGAAGTCTAACACCCATATACATGACTGATCACTTTACAATCCTTACATCCATATACATGACTGATCACTTTACAAGCCTAACACTCATATACATGACTGATCACTTTACAAGCCTAACACCCATATACATGACTGATAACTTTAAAAGCCTAACACCCATATACATGACTGATCACTTTACAAGCCTGACCCCCATATACATGACTGATCACTTTACAAGCCTAACACCCATATACATGACTGATCACTTTACAAGCCTAACACCCATATACATGACTGATCACTTTACAAGACTAACTCTCATATACATGACTAATCACTTTACAAGTCTAGCACCCATATGCATGACTGATTACTTTACAACCCTAACACCCATATACATGACTGATCACTTTACAAGTCTAGCACCCATATACATGACTGATCAGTTTACACTTCTAACACCCATATACATGACTGACCACTTTACAACCCTAACACCCATATACATGACTGATCACTTTACAAGTCTAACACCCATATACATGACTGATCAGTTTACACGTCTAACACCCATATACATGACTGACCACTTTAAAAGCCTAACACTCATATACATGACTGATCACTTTACAACCCTAACACCCATATACATGACTGATCACTTTACACGTCTAACACCCATATACATGATTGATCACTTAACAAGACTAACACCCATATACATGACTGATCACTTTACAAGCCTAACACCCATATACATGACTTATCACTTTACGCGTCTAACACCCATATACATTACTGATCACTTTACGCGTCTAACACTCATATGCATGACTGATCACTTAACAAACCTAACACTCATATACATGACTGATCACTTTACAACCCTAACACCCATATACATGACTGATCACTTTACAAGTCTAACACCCATATACATGACTGATCACTTTACAATCCTTACATCCATATACATGACTGATCACTTTACAAGCCTAACACACATATGCATGACTGACCACTTTACAAGCCTAACACCCATATGCATGACTGATCACTTTACAAGCCTAACACCCATATACATGACTGATCACTTTACAAGCCTGACCCCCATATACATGACTGATCACTTTACAAGCCTAACACCCATATACATGACTGATCACTTTACAACCCTAACACCCATATACATGACTGATCACTTTACAAGTCTAACACCCATATACATGACTGATCACTTTACAACCGTAACACCCAATTACATGACTGATCAATTTACAACCCTAACACCCATATACAAGACTGATCACTTTACAACCCTAACACCCATATACATGACTGATCACTTCACAATTCTAACACCCATATACATGACTGATCACTTTACAACCCTAACACCCATATACATGACTGATCACTTTACAAGCCTAACACCCATATACATGACTGATCACTTTACAAGTCTAACACCCATATACATGACTGATCACTTTACAAGTCTAACACCCATATACATGACTGATCACTTTACAAGCCTGACCCCCATATACATGACTGATCACTTTACAAGCCTAACACCCATATACATGACTGATCACTTTACAAGCCTAACACCCATATACATGACTGATCACTTTACAAGACTAACTCTCATATACATGACTAATCACTTTACAAGTCTAACACCCATATGCATGACTGATCACTTTACAACCCTAACACCCATATACATGACTGATCACTTTACAAGTCTAACACCCATATACATGACTGATCAGTTTACACTTCTAACACCCATATACATGACTGACCACTTTACAACCCTAACACCCATATACATGACTGATCACTTTACAAGTCTAACACCCATATACATGACTGATCAGTTTACACGTCTAACACCCATATACATGACTGACCACTTTACAAGCCTAACACTCATATACATGACTGATCACTTTACAACCCTAACACCCATATACATGACTGATCACTTTACACGTCTAACACCCATATACATGATTGATCACTTAACAAGACTAACACCCATATACATGACTGATCACTTTACAAGTCTAACACTCATATACATGACTGATCACTTAACAAGCCTAACACTCATATACATGATTGATCACTTTACAGCCCTAACACACATATACATGACTGATCACTTTAGAAGTCTAACACCCATATACATGACTGATCACTTTACAATCCTTACATTCATATACATGACTGATCACTTTACAAGCCTAACACCCATATGCATGACTGATCACTTTACAAGCCTAACACCCATATACATGACTGATCACTTTACAAGCCTGACCCCCATATACATGACTGATCACTTTACAACCCTAACACCCATATACATGACTGATCACTTTACAAGCCTAACACCCATATACATGACTGATCACTTTACAAGCCTAACACCCATATACATGACTGATCACTTTACAACCCTAACACCCATATACATGACTGATCACTTTACAAGCCTAACACTCATATACATGACTGATCACTTTTCAAGCCTAACACCCATATACATGACTGATAACTTTAAAAGCCTAACACCCATATACATGACTGATCACTTTACAAGCCTGACCCCCATATACATGACTGATCACTTTACAAGCCTAACACCCATATACATGACTGATCACTTTACAAGCCTAACACCCATATACATGACTGATCACTTTACAAGACTAACTCTCATATACATGACTAATCACTTTACAAGTCTAACACCCATATGCATGACTGATCACTTTACAACCCTAACACCCATATACATGACTGATCACTTTACAAGTCTAGCACCCATATACATGACTGATCAGTTTACACTTCTAACACCCATATACATGACTGACCACTTTACAACCCTAACACCCATATACATGACTGATCACTTTACAAGTCTAACACCCATATACATGACTGATCAGTTTACACGTCTAACACCCATATACATGACTGACCACTTTAAAAGCCTAACACTCATATACATGACTGATCACTTTACAACCCTAACACCCATATACATGACTGATCACTTTACACGTCTAACACCCATATACATGATTGATCACTTAACAAGACTAACACCCATATACATGACTGATCACTTTACAAGCCTAACACCCATATACATGACTTATCACTTTACGCGTCTAACACCCATATACATTACTGATCACTTTACGCGTCTAACACTCATATGCATGACTGATCACTTAACAAGCCTAACACCCATATACATGACTGATCACTTTACAAGTCTAACACCCATATACATGACTGATCACTTTACAATCCTTACATCCATATACATGACTGATCACTTTACAAGCCTAACACACATATGCATGACTGACCACTTTACAAGCCTAACACCCATATGCATGACTGATCACTTTACAAGCCTAACACCCATATACATGACTGATCACTTTACAAGCCTGACCCCCATATACATGACTGATCACTTTACAAGCCTAACACCCATATACATGACTGATCACTTTACAACCCTAACACCCATATACATGACTGATCACTTTACAAGTCTAACACCCATATACATGACTGATCACTTTACAACCGTAACACCCAATTACATGACTGATCAATTTACAACCCTAACACCCATATACAAGACTGATCACTTTACAACCCTAACACCCATATACATGACTGATCACTTTACAATTCTAACACCCATATACATGACTGATCACTTTACAACCCTAACACCCATATACATGACTGATCACTTTACAAGCCTAACACCCATATACATGACTGATCACTTTACAAGTCTAACACCCATATACATGACTGATCACTTTACAAGTCTAACACCCATATACATGACTGATCACTTTACAAGCCTGACCCCCATATACATGACTGATCACTTTACAAGCCTAACACCCATATACATGACTGATCACTTTACAAGCCTAACACCCATATACATGACTGATCACTTTACAAGACTAACTCTCATATACATGACTAATCACTTTACAAGTCTAACACCCATATGCATGACTGATCACTTTACAACCCTAACACCCATATACATGACTGATCACTTTACAAGTCTAACACCCATATACATGACTGATCAGTTTACACTTCTAACACCCATATACATGACTGACCACTTTACAACCCTAACACCCATATACATGACTGATCACTTTACAAGTCTAACACCCATATACATGACTGATCAGTTTACACGTCTAACACCCATATACATGACTGACCACTTTACAAGCCTAACACTCATATACATGACTGATCACTTTACAACCCTAACACCCATATACATGACTGATCACTTTACACGTCTAACACCCATATACATGATTGATCACTTAACAAGACTAACACCCATATACATGACTGATCACTTTACAAGTCTAACACTCATATACATGACTGATCACTTAACAAGCCTAACACTCATATACATGATTGATCACTTTACAGCCCTAACACACATATACATGACTGATCACTTTAGAAGTCTAACACCCATATACATGACTGATCACTTTACAATCCTTACATCCATATACATGACTGATCACTTTACAAGCCTAACACCCATATGCATGACTGATCACTTTACAAGCCTAACACCCATATACATGACTGATCACTTTACAAGCCTGACCCCCATATACATGACTGATCACTTTACAACCCTAACACCCATATATATGACTGATCACTTTACAACCCTAACACCCATATACATGACTGATCACTTTACAAGCCTAACACCCATATACATGACTGATCACTTTATAAGCCTAACACCCATATACATGACTGATCACTTTACAAGCCTAACACCCATATACATGACTGATCACTTTACAAGCCTAACACCCATATACATGACTAATCACTTTACAAGCCTAACACCCATATACATGACTGATCACTTTACAAGTCTAACACTCATATACATGACTGATCACTTAACAAGCCTAACACTCATATACATGACTGATCACTTTACAGCCCTAACACCCATATACATGACTGATCACTTTAGAAGTCTAACACCCATATACATGACTGATCACTTTACAAGCCTGACCCCCATATACATGACTGATCACTTTACAAGCCTAACACCCATATACATGACTGATCACTTTACAAGCCTAACACCCATATACATGACTGATCACTTTACAAGACTAACTCTCATATACATGACTAATCACTTTACAAGTCTAACACCCATATGCATGACTGATCACTTTACAACCCTAACACCCATATACATGACTGATCACTTTACAAGTCTAACACCCATATACATGACTGATCAGTTTACACTTCTAACACCCATATACATGACTGACCACTTTACAACTCTAACACCCATATACATGACTGATCACTTTACAAGTCTAACACCCATATACATGACTGATCAGTTTACACGTCTAACACCCATATACATGACTGACCACTTTACAAGCCTAACACTCATATACATGACTGATCACTTTACAACCCTAACACCCATATACATGACTGATCACTTTACACGTCTAACACCCATATACATGATTGATCACTTAACAAGACTAACACCCATATACATGACTGATCACTTTACAAGCCTAACACCCATATACATGACTGATCACTTTACGCGTCTAACACCCATATACATTACTGATCACTTTACGCGTCTAACACTCATATGCATGACTGATCACTTAACAAGCCTAACACTCATATACATGACTGATCACTTTACAACCCTAACACCCATATACATGACTGATCACTTTACAAGTCTAACACCCATATACATGACTGATCACTTTACAAGCCTAACACACATATACATGACTGATCACTTTACAAGCCTAACACCCATATGCATGACTGATCACTTTACAAGCCTAACACCCATATACATGACTGATCACTTTACAAGCCTGACCCCCATATACATGACTGATCACTTTACAACCCTAACACCCATATATATGACTGATCACTTTACAACCCTAACACCCATATACATGACTGATCACTTTACACGTCTAACACCCATATACATGACTGATCACTTTACAATCCTTACATCCATATACATGACTGATCACTTTACAAGCCTAACACTCATATACATGACTGATCACTTTACAAGCCTAACACCCATATACATGACTGATAACTTTAAAAGCCTAACACCCATATACATGACTGATCACTTTACAAGCCTGACCCCCATATACATGACTGATCACTTTACAAGCCTAACACCCATATACATGACTGATCACTTTACAAGCCTAACACCCATATACATGACTGATCACTTTACAAGACTAACTCTCATATACATGACTAATCACTTTACAAGTCTAACACCCATATGCATGACTGATCACTTTACAACCCTAACACCCATATACATGACTGATCACTTTACAAGTCTAGCACCCATATACATGACTGATCAGTTTACACTTCTAACACCCATATACATGACTGACCACTTTACAACCCTAACACCCATATACATGACTGATCACTTTACAAGTCTAACACCTATATACATGACTGATCAGTTTACACGTCTAACACCCATATACATGACTGACCACTTTAAAAGCCTAACACTCATATACATGACTGATCACTTTACAACCCTAACACCCATATACATGACTGATCACTTTACACGTCTAACACCCATATACATGATTGATCACTTAACAAGACTAACACCCATATACATGACTGATCACTTTACAAGCCTAACACCCATATACATGACTTATCACTTTACGCGTCTAACACCCATATACATTACTGATCACTTTACGCGTCTAACACTCATATGCATGACTGATCACTTAACAAGCCTAACACTCATATACATGACTGATCACTTTACAACCCTAACACCCATATACATGACTGATCACTTTACAAGTCTAACACCCATATACATGACTGATCACTTTACAATCCTTACATCCATATACATGACTGATCACTTTACAAGCCTAACACACATATGCATGACTGACCACTTTACAAGCCTAACACCCATATGCATGACTGATCACTTTACAAGCCTAACACCCATATACATGACTGATCACTTTACAAGCCTGACCCCCATATACATGACTGATCACTTTACAAGCCTAACACCCATATACATGACTGATCACTTTACAACCCTAACACCCATATACATGACTGATCACTTTACAAGTCTAACACCCATATACATGACTGATCACTTTACAACCGTAACACCCAATTACATGACTGATCAATTTACAACCCTAACACCCATATACAAGACTGATCACTTTACAACCCTAACACCCATATACATGACTGATCACTTTACAATTCTAACACCCATATACATGACTGATCACTTTACAACCCTAACACCCATATACATGACTGATCACTTTACAAGCCTAACACCCATATATATGACTGATCACTTTACAAGTCTAACACCCATATACATGACTGATCACTTTACAAGTCTAACACCCATATACATGACTGATCACTTTACAAGCCTGACCCCCATATACATGACTGATCACTTTACAAGCCTAACACCCATATACATGACTGATCACTTTACAAGCCTAACACCCATATACATGACTGATCACTTTACAAGACTAACTCTCATATACATGACTAATCACTTTACAAGTCTAACACCCATATGCATGACTGATCACTTTACAACCCTAACACTCATATACATGACTGATCACTTTACAGCCCTAACACCCATATACATGACTGATCACTTTAGAAGTCTAACACCCATATACATGACTGATCACTTTACAATCCTTACATCCATATACATGACTGATCACTTTACAAGCCTAACACTCATATACATGACTGATCACTTTACAAGCCTAACACCCATATACATGACTGATAACTTTAAAAGCCTAACACCCATATACATGACTGATCACTTTACAAGCCTGACCCCCATATACATGACTGATCACTTTACAAGCCTAACACCCATATACATGACTGATCACTTTACAAGCCTAACACCCATATACATGACTGATCACTTTACAAGACTAACTCTCATATACATGACTAATCACTTTACAAGTCTAGCACCCATATGCATGACTGATCACTTTACAACCCTAACACCCATATACATGACTGATCACTTTACAAGTCTAACACCCATATACATGACTGATCAGTTTACACGTCTAACACCCATATACATGACTGACCACTTTACAAGCCTAACACTCATATACATGACTGATCACTTTACAACCCTAACACCCATATACATGACTGATCACTTTACACGTCTAACACCCATATACATGATTGATCACTTAACAAGACTAACACCCATATACATGACTGATCACTTTACAAGCCTAACACCCATATACATGACTGATCACTTTACGCGTCTAACACCCATATACATTACTGATCACTTTACGCGTCTAACACTCATATGCATGACTGATCACTTAACAAGCCTAACACTCATATACATGACTGATCACTTTACAACCCTAACACCCATATACATGACTGATCACTTTACACGTCTAACACCCATATACATGACTGATCACTTTACAAGCCTAACACACATATACATGACTGATCACTTTACAAGCCTAACACCCATATGCATGACTGATCACTTTACAAGCCTAACACCCATATACATGACTGATCACTTTACAAGCCTGACCCCCATATACATGACTGATCACTTTACAACCCTAACACCCATATATATGACTGATCACTTTACAACCCTAACACCCATATACATGACTGATCACTTTACAAGTCTAACACCCATATACATGACTGATCACTTTACAACCCTAACACCCAATTACATGACTGATCAATTTACAACCCTAACACCCATATACAAGACTGATCACTTTACAACCCTAACACCCATATACATGACTGATCACTTTACAATTCTAACACCCATATACATGACTGATCACTTTACAACCCTAACACCCATATACATGACTGATCACTTTACAAGCCTAACACCCATATACATGACTGATCACTTAACAAGTCTAACACCCATATACATGACTGATCACTTTACAAGTCTAACACCCATATACATGACTGACCACTTTACAAGCCTAACACTCATATACATGACTGATCACTTTACAACCCTAACACCCATATACATGACTGATCACTTTACAAGTCAAAAACCCATATACATGACTGATCACTTTACAAGTCTAACACTCATATACATGACTGATCACTTAACAAGCCTAACACTCATATACATGACTGATCACTTTACAGCCCTAACACCCATATACATGACTGATCACTTTAGAAGTCTAACACCCATATACATGACTGATCACTTTACAATCCTTACATCCATATACATGACTGATCACTTTACAAGCCTAACACTCATATACATGACTGATCACTTTACAAGCCTAACACCCATATACATGACTGATAACTTTAAAAGCCTAACACCCATATACATGACTGATCACTTTACAAGCCTGACCCCCATATACATGACTGATCACTTTACAAGCCTAACACCCATATACATGACTGATCACTTTACAAGCCTAACACCCATATACATGACTGATCACTTTACAAGACTAACTCTCATATACATGACTAATCACTTTACAAGTCTAACACCCATATGCATGACTGATCACTTTACAACCCTAACACCCATATACATGACTGATCACTTTACAAGTCTAGCACCCATATACATGACTGATCAGTTTACACTTCTAACACCCATATACATGACTGACCACTTTACAACCCTAACACCCATATACATGACTGATCACTTTACAAGTCTAACACCTATATACATGACTGATCAGTTTACACGTCTAACACCCATATACATGACTGACCACTTTAAAAGCCTAACACTCATATACATGACTGATCACTTTACAACCCTAACACCCATATACATGACTGATCACTTTACACGTCTAACACCCATATACATGATTGATCACTTAACAAGACTAACACCCATATACATGACTGATCACTTTACAAGCCTAACACCCATATACATGACTTATCACTTTACGCGTCTAACACCCATATACATTACTGATCACTTTACGCGTCTAACACTCATATGCATGACTGATCACTTAACAAGCCTAACACTCATATACATGACTGATCACTTTACAACCCTAACACCCATATACATGACTGATCACTTTACAAGTCTAACACCCATATACATGACTGATCACTTTACAATCCTTACATCCATATACATGACTGATCACTTTACAAGCCTAACACACATATGCATGACTGACCACTTTACAAGCCTAACACCCATATGCATGACTGATCACTTTACAAGCCTAACACCCATATACATGACTGATCACTTTACAAGCCTGACCCCCATATACATGACTGATCACTTTACAAGCCTAACACCCATATACATGACTGATCACTTTACAACCCTAACACCCATATACATGACTGATCACTTTACAAGCCTAACACCCATATACATGACTGATCACTTTACAAGTCTAACACCCATATACATGACTGATCACTTTACAAGTCTAACACCCATATACATGACTGATCACTTTACAAGCCTGACCCCCATATACATGACTGATCACTTTACAAGCCTAACACCCATATACATGACTGATCACTTTACAAGCCTAACACCCATATACATGACTGATCACTTTACAAGACTAACTCTCATATACATGACTAATCACTTTACAAGTCTAACACCCATATGCATGACTGATCACTTTACAACCCTAACACTCATATACATGACTGATCACTTTACAGCCCTAACACCCATATACATGACTGATCACTTTAGAAGTCTAACACCCATATACATGACTGATCACTTTACAATCCTTACATCCATATACATGACTGATCACTTTACAAGCCTAACACTCATATACATGACTGATCACTTTACAAGCCTAACACCCATATACATGACTGATAACTTTAAAAGCCTAACACCCATATACATGACTGATCACTTTACAAGCCTGACCCCCATATACATGACTGATCACTTTACAAGCCTAACACCCATATACATGACTGATCACTTTACAAGCCTAACACCCATATACATGACTGATCACTTTACAAGACTAAATCTCATATACATGACTAATCACTTTACAAGTCTAGCACCCATATGCATGACTGATCACTTTACAACCCTAACACCCATATACATGACTGATCACTTTACAAGTCTAGCACCCATATACATGACTGATCAGTTTACACTTCTAACACCCATATACATGACTGACCACTTTACAACCCTAACACCCATATACATGACTGATCACTTTACAAGTCTAACACCCATATACATGACTGATCAGTTTACACGTCTAACACCCATATACATGACTGACCACTTTAAAAGCCTAACACTCATATACATGACTGATCACTTTACAACCCTAACACCCATATACATGACTGATCACTTTACACGTCTAACACCCATATACATGATTGATCACTTAACAAGACTAACACCCATATACATGACTGATCACTTTACAAGCCTAACACCCATATACATGACTTATCACTTTACGCGTCTAACACCCATATACATTACTGATCACTTTACGCGTCTAACACTCATATGCATGACTGATCACTTAACAAGCCTAACACTCATATACATGACTGATCACTTTACAACCCTAACACCCATATACATGACTGATCACTTTACAAGTCTAACACCCATATACATGACTGATCACTTTACAATCCTTACATCCATATACATGACTGATCACTTTACAAGCCTAACACACATATGCATGACTGACCACTTTACAAGCCTAACACCCATATGCATGACTGATCACTTTACAAGCCTAACACCCATATACATGACTGATCACTTTACAAGCCTGACCCCCATATACATGACTGATCACTTTACAAGCCTAACACCCATATACATGACTGATCACTTTACAACCCTAACACCCATATACATGACTGATCACTTTACAAGTCTAACACCCATATACATGACTGATCACTTTACAACCGTAACACCCAATTACATGACTGATCAATTTACAACCCTAACACCCATATACAAGACTGATCACTTTACAACCCTAACACCCATATACATGACTGATCACTTTACAATTCTAACACCCATATACATGACTGATCACTTTACAACCCTAACACCCATATACATGACTGATCACTTTACAAGCCTAACACCCATATACATGACTGATCACTTTACAAGTCTAACACCCATATACATGACTGATCACTTTACAAGTCTAACACCCATATACATGACTGATCACTTTACAAGCCTGACCCCCATATACATGACTGATCACTTTACAAGCCTAACACCCATATACATGACTGATCACTTTACAAGCCTAACACCCATATACATGACTGATCACTTTACAAGACTAACTCTCATATACATGACTAATCACTTTACAAGTCTAACACCCATATGCATGACTGATCACTTTACAACCCTAACACCCATATACATGACTGATCACTTTACAAGTCTAACACCCATATACATGACTGATCAGTTTACACTTCTAACACCCATATACATGACTGACCACTTTACAACCCTAACACCCATATACATGACTGATCACTTTACAAGTCTAACACCCATATACATGACTGATCAGTTTACACGTCTAACACCCATATACATGACTGACCACTTTACAAGCCTAACACTCATATACATGACTGATCACTTTACAACCCTAACACCCATATACATGACTGATCACTTTACACGTCTAACACCCATATACATGATTGATCACTTAACAAGACTAACACCCATATACATGACTGATCACTTTACAAGTCTAACACTCATATACATGACTGATCACTTAACAAGCCTAACACTCATATACATGATTGATCACTTTACAGCCCTAACACACATATACATGACTGATCACTTTAGAAGTCTAACACCCATATACATGACTGATCACTTTACAATCCTTACATCCATATACATGACTGATCACTTTACAAGCCTAACACCCATATGCATGACTGATCACTTTACAAGCCTAACACTCATATACATGACTGATCACTTTACAAGCCTGACCCCCATATACATGACTGATCACTTTACAACCCTAACACCCATATACATGACTGATCACTTTACAACCCTAACACCCATATACATGACTGATCACTTTACAAGCCTAACACTCATATACATGACTGATCACTTTACAAGCCTAACACCCATATACATGACTGATAACTTTAAAAGCCTAACACCCATATACATGACTGATCACTTTACAAGCCTGACCCCCATATACATGACTGATCACTTTACAAGCCTAACACCCATATACATGACTGATCACTTTACAAGCCTAACACCCATATACATGACTGATCACTTTACAAGACTAACTCTCATATACATGACTAATCACTTTACAAGTCTAACACCCATATGCATGACTGATCACTTTACAACCCTAACACCCATATACATGACTGATCACTTTACAAGTCTAGCACCCATATACATGACTGATCAGTTTACACTTCTAACACCCATATACATGACTGACCACTTTACAACCCTAACACCCATATACATGACTGATCACTTTACAAGTCTAACACCCATAAACATGACTGATCAGTTTACACGTCTAACACCCATATACATGACTGACCACTTTAAAAGCCTAACACTCATATACATGACTGATCACTTTACAACCCTAACACCCATATACATGACTGATCACTTTACACGTCTAACACCCATATACATGATTGATCACTTAACAAGACTAACACCCATATACATGACTGATCACTTTACAAGCCTAACACCCATATACATGACTTATCACTTTACGCGTCTAACACCCATATACATTACTGATCACTTTACGCGTCTAACACTCATATGCATGACTGATCACTTAACAAGCCTAACACTCATATACATGACTGATCACTTTACAACCCTAACACCCATATACATGACTGATCACTTTACAAGTCTAACACCCATATACATGACTGATCACTTTACAATCCTTACATCCATATACATGACTGATCACTTTACAAGCCTAACACACATATGCATGACTGACCACTTTACAAGCCTAACACCCATATGCATGACTGATCACTTTACAAGCCTAACACCCATATACATGACTGATCACTTTACAAGCCTGACCCCCATATACATGACTGATCACTTTACAAGCCTAACACCCATATACATGACTGATCACTTTACAACCCTAACACCCATATACATGACTGATCACTTTACAAGTCTAACACCCATATACATGACTGATCACTTTACAACCGTAACACCCAATTACATGACTGATCAATTTACAACCCTAACACCCATATACAAGACTGATCACTTTACAACCCTAACACCCATATACATGACTGATCACTTTACAATTCTAACACCCATATACATGACTGATCACTTTACAACCCTAACACCCATATACATGACTGATCACTTTACAAGTCTAACACCCATATACATGACTGATCACTTTACAAGCCTGACCCCCATATACATGACTGATCACTTTACAAGCCTAACACCCATATACATGACTGATCACTTTACAAGCCTAACACCCATATACATGACTGATCACTTTACAAGACTAACTCTCATATACATGACTAATCACTTTACAAGTCTAACACCCATATGCATGACTGATCACTTTACAACCCTAACACCCATATACATGACTGATCACTTTACAAGTCTAACACCCATATACATGACTGATCAGTTTACACTTCTAACACCCATATACATGACTGACCACTTTACAACCCTAACACCCATATACATGACTGATCACTTTACAAGTCTAACACCCATATACATGACTGATCAGTTTACACGTCTAACACCCATATACATGACTGACCACTTTACAAGCCTAACACTCATATACATGACTGATCACTTTACAACCCTAACACCCATATACATGACTGATCACTTTACACGTCTAACACCCATATACATGATTGATCACTTAACAAGACTAACACCCATATACATGACTGATCACTTTACAAGTCTAACACTCATATACATGACTGATCACTTAACAAGCCTAACACTCATATACATGATTGATCACTTTACAGCCCTAACACACATATACATGACTGATCACTTTAGAAGTCTAACACCCATATACATGACTGATCACTTTACAATCCTTACATCCATATACATGACTGATCACTTTACAAGCCTAACACCCATATGCATGACTGATCACTTTACAAGCCTAACACCCATATACATGACTGATCACTTTACAAGCCTGACCCCCACATACATGACTGATCACTTTACAACCCTAACACCCATATACATGACTGATCACTTTACAACCCTAACACCCATATACATGACTGATCACTTTACAAGCCTAACACTCATATACATGACTGATCACTTTACAAGCCTAACACCCATATACATGACTGATAACTTTAAAAGCCTAACACCCATATACATGACTGATCACTTTACAAGCCTGACCCCCATATACATGACTGATCACTTTACAAGCCTAACACCCATATACATGACTGATCACTTTACAAGCCTAACACCCATATACATGACTGATCACTTTACAAGACTAACTCTCATATACATGACTAATCACTTTACAAGTCTAACACCCATATGCATGACTGATCACTTTACAACCCTAACACCCATATACATGACTGATCACTTTACAAGTCTAGCACCCATATACATGACTGATCAGTTTACACTTCTAACACCCATATACATGACTGACCACTTTACAACCCTAACACCCATATACATGACTGATCACTTTACAAGTCTAACACCCATATACATGACTGATCAGTTTACACGTCTAACACCCATATACATGACTGACCACTTTAAAAGCCTAACACTCATATACATGACTGATCACTTTACAACCCTAACACCCATATACATGACTGATCACTTTACACGTCTAACACCCATATACATGATTGATCACTTAACAAGACTAACACCCATATACATGACTGATCACTTTACAAGCCTAACACCCATATACATGACTTATCACTTTACGCGTCTAACACCCATATACATTACTGATCACTTTACGCGTCTAACACTCATATGCATGACTGATCACTTAACAAGCCTAACACTCATATACATGACTGATCACTTTACAACCCTAACACCCATATACATGACTGATCACTTTACAAGTCTAACACCCATATACATGACTGATCACTTTACAATCCTTACATCCATATACATGACTGATCACTTTACAAGCCTAACACACATATGCATGACTGACCACTTTACAAGCCTAACACCCATATGCATGACTGATCACTTTACAAGCCTAACACCCATATACATGACTGATCACTTTACAAGCCTGACCCCCATATACATGACTGATCACTTTACAAGCCTAACACCCATATACATGACTGATCACTTTACAACCCTAACACCCATATACATGACTGATCACTTTACAAGTCTAACACCCATATACATGACTGATCACTTTACAACCGTAACACCCAATTACATGACTGATCAATTTACAACCCTAACACCCATATACAAGACTGATCACTTTACAACCCTAACACCCATATACATGACTGATCACTTTACAATTCTAACACCCATATACATGACTGATCACTTTACAACCCTAACACCCATATACATGACTGATCACTTTACAAGCCTAACACCCATATACATGACTGATCACTTTACAAGTCTAACACCCATATACATGACTGATCACTTTACAAGTCTAACACCCATATACATGACTGATCACTTTACAAGCCTGACCCCCATATACATGACTGATCACTTTACAAGCCTAACACCCATATACATGACTGATCACTTTACAAGCCTAACACCCATATACATGACTGATCACTTTACAAGACTAACTCTCATATACATGACTAATCACTTTACAAGTCTAACACCCATATGCATGACTGATCACTTTACAACCCTAACACCCATATACATGACTGATCACTTTACAAGTCTAACACCCATTTACATGACTGATCAGTTTACACTTCTAACACCCATATACATGACTGACCACTTTACAACCCTAACACCCATATACATGACTGATCACTTTACAAGTCTAACACCCATATACATGACTGATCAGTTTACACGTCTAACACCCATATACATGACTGACCACTTTACAAGCCTAACACTCATATACATGACTGATCACTTTACAACCCTAACACCCATATACATGACTGATCACTTTACACGTCTAACACCCATATACATGATTGATCACTTAACAAGACTAACACCCATATACATGACTGATCACTTTACAAGTCTAACACTCATATACATGACTGATCACTTAACAAGCCTAACACTCATATACATGATTGATCACTTTACAGCCCTAACACACATATACATGACTGATCACTTTAGAAGTCTAACACCCATATACATGACTGATCACTTTACAATCCTTACATCCATATACATGACTGATCACTTTACAAGCCTAACACCCATATGCATGACTGATCACTTTACAAGCCTAACACCCATATACATGACTGATCACTTTACAAGCCTGACCCCCATATACATGACTGATCACTTTACAACCCTAACACCCATATACATGACTGATCACTTTACAAGCCTAACACCCATATACATGACTGATCACTTTACAAGCCTAACACCCATATACATGACTGATCACTTTACAACCCTAACACCCATATACATGACTGATCACTTTACAACCCTAACATCCATATATATGACTGATCACTTTACAACCCTAACACCCATATACATGACTGATCACTTTACAAGCCTAACACCCATATACATGACTGATCACTTTATAAGCCTAACACCCATATACATGACTGATCACTTTACAAGCCTAACACCCATATACATGACTGATCACTTTACAAGCCTAACACCCATATACATGACTAATCACTTTACAAGCCTAACACCCATATACATGACTGATCACTTAACAAGCCTAACACTCATATACATGACTGATCACTTTACAACCCTAACACCCATATACATGACTGATCACTTTACAAGTCTAACACCCATATACATGACTGATCACTTTACAATCCTTACATCCATATACATGACTGATCACTTTACAAGCCTAACACACATATACATGACTGATCTCTTTACAAGCCTAACACCCATATGCATGACTGATCACTTTACAAGCCTAACACCCAAATACATGACTGATCACTTTACAAGCCTGACCCCCATATACATGACTGATCACTTTACAAGCCTAACACCCATATACATGACTGATCACTTTACAACCCTAACACCCATATACATGACTGATCACTTTACAAGTCTAACACCCATATACATGACTGATCACTTTACAACCGTAACACCCAATTACATGACTGATCACTTTACAACCCTAACACCCATATACAAGACTGATCACTTTACAACCCTAACACCCATATACATGACTGATCACTTTACAATTCTAACACCCATATACATGACTGATCACTTTACAACCCTAACACCCATATACATGACTGATCACTTTACAAGCCTAACACCCATATACATGACTGATCACTTTACAAGTCTAACACCCTTATACATGACTGATCACTTTACAAGTCTAACACCCATATACATGACTGATCACTTTACAAGCCTGACCCCAATATACATAACTGATCACTTTACAAGCCTAACACCCATATACATGACTGATCACTTTACAAGCCTAACACCCATATACATGACTGATCACTTTACAAGACTAACTCTCATATACATGACTAATCACTTTACAAGTCTAACACCCATATGCATGACTGATCACTTTACAACCCTAACACCCATATACATGACTGATCACTTTACAAGTCTAACACCCATATACATGACTGATCAGTTTACACTTCTAACACCCATATACACGACTGACCACTTTACAACCCTAACACCCATATACATGACTGATCACTTTACAAGTCTAACACCCATATACATGACTGATCAGTTTACACGTCTAACACCCATATACATGACTGATCACTTTACAACCCTAACACCCATATACATGACTGATCACTTTACACGTCTAACACCCATATACATGATTGATCACTTAACAAGACTAACACCCATATACATGACTGATCACTTTACAAGTCTAACACTCATATACATGACTGATCACTTAACAAGCCTAACACTCATATACATGGTTGATCACTTTACAGCCCTAACACACATATACATGACTGATCACTTTAGAAGTCTAACACCCATATACATGACTGATCACTTTACAATCCTTACATCCATATACATGACTGATCACTTTACAAGCCTAACACCCATATGCATGACTGATCACTTTACAAGCCTAACACCCATATACATGACTGATCACTTTACAAGCCTGAACCCCATATACATGACTGATCACTTTACAACCCTAACACCCATATACATGACTGATCACTTTACAAGCCTAACACCCATATACATGACTGATCACTTTACAAGCCTAACACCCATATACATGACTGATCACTTTACAACCCTAACACCCATATACATGACTGATCACTTTACAACCCTAACACCCATATATATGACTGATCACTTTACAACCCTAACACCCATATACATGACTGATCACTTTACAAGCCTAACACCCATATACATGACTGATCACTTTATAAGCCTAACACCCATATACATGACTGATCACTTTACAAGCCTAACACCCATATACATGACTGATCACTTTACAAGCCTAACACCCATATACATGACTAATCACTTTACAAGCCTAACACCCATATACATGACTGATCACTTTACAACCCTAACACCCATATACATGACCGATCACTTTACAAGCCTAACACCCATATACATGCCTGATCACTTTACAACCCTAACAACCCATATACATGACTGATCACTTTACAAGTCTAACACCCATATACATGACTGACCACTTTACAAGCCTAATACTCATATACATGACTGATCACTTTACAACCCTAACACCCATATACATGACTGATCACTTTACAAGTCAAAAACCCATATACATGACTGATCACTTTACAAGTCTAACACTCATATACATGACTGATCACTTAACAAGCCTAACACTCATATACATGACTGATCACTTTACAGCCCTAACACCCATATACATGACTGATCACTTTAGAAGTCTAACACCCATACACATGACTGATCACTTTACAATCCTTACATCCATATACATGACTGATCACTTTACAAGCCTAACACTCATATACATGACTGATCACTTTACAAGCCTAACACCCATATACATGACTGATAACTTTAAAAGCCTAACACCCATATACATGACTGATCACTTTACAAGCCTGACCCCCATATACATGACTGATCCCTTTACAAGCCTAACACCCATATACATGACTGATCACTTTACAAGCCTAACACCCATATACATGACTGATCACTTTACAAGACTAACTCTCATATACATGACTAATCACTTTACAAGTCTAACACCCATATGCATGACTGATCACTTTACAACCCTAACACCCATATACATGACTGATCACTTTACAAGTCTAACACCCATATACATGACTGATCAGTTTACACTTCTAACACCCATATACATGACTGACCACTTTACAACCCTAACACCCATATACATGACTGATCACTTTACAAGTCTAACACCCATATACATGACTGATCACTTTACACGTCTAACACCCATATACATGATTGATCACTTAACAAGACTAACACCCATATACATGACTGATCACTTTACAAGTCTAACACTCATATACATGACTGATCACTTAACAAGCCTAACACTCATATACATGATTGATCACTTTACAGCCCTAACACACATATACATGACTGATCACTTTAGAAGTCTAACACCCATATACATGACTGATCACTTTACAATCCTTACATCCATATACATGACTGATCACTTTACAAGCCTAACACCCATATGCATGACTGATCACTTTACAAGCCTAACACCCATATACATGACTGATCACTTTACAAGCCTGACCCCCATATACATGACTGATCACTTTACAACCCTAACACCCATATACATGACTGATCACTTTACAAGCCTAACACCCATATACATGACTGATCACTTTACAAGCCTAACACCCATATACATGACTGATCACTTTACAACCCTAACACCCATATACATGACTGATCACTTTACAACCCTAACATCCATATATATGACTGATCACTTTACAACCCTAACACCCATATACATGACTGATCACTTTACAAGCCTAACACCCATATACATGACTGATCACTTTATAAGCCTAACACCCATATACATGACTGATCACTTTACAAGCCTAACACCCATATACATGACTGATCACTTTACAAGCCTAACACCCATATACATGACTAATCACTTTACAAGCCTAACACCCATATACATGACTGATCACTTAACAAGCCTAACACTCATATACATGACTGATCACTTTACAACCCTAACACCCATATACATGACTGATCACTTTACAAGTCTAACACCCATATACATGACTGATCACTTTACAATCCTTACATCCATATACATGACTGATCACTTTACAAGCCTAACACACATATACATGACTGATCTCTTTACAAGCCTAACACCCATATGCATGACTGATCACTTTACAAGCCTAACACCCATATACATGACTGATCACTTTACAAGCCTGACCCCCATATACATGACTGATCACTTTACAAGCCTAACACCCATATACATGACTGATCACTTTACAACCCTAACACCCATATACATGACTGATCACTTTACAAGTCTAACACCCATATACATGACTGATCACTTTACAACCGTAACACCCAATTACATGACTGATCACTTTACAACCCTAACACCCATATACAAGACTGATCACTTTACAACCCTAACACCCATATACATGACTGATCACTTTACAATTCTAACACCCATATACATGACTGATCACTTTACAACCCTAACACCCATATACATGACTGATCACTTTACAAGCCTAACACCCATATACATGACTGATCACTTTACAAGTCTAACACCCTTATACATGACTGATCACTTTACAAGTCTAACACCCATATACATGACTGATCACTTTACAAGCCTGACCCCAATATACATAACTGATCACTTTACAAGCCTAACACCCATATACATGACTGATCACTTTACAAGCCTAACACCCATATACATGACTGATCACTTTACAAGACTAACTCTCATATACATGACTAATCACTTTACAAGTCTAACACCCATATGCATGACTGATCACTTTACAACCCTAACACCCATATACATGACTGATCACTTTACAAGTCTAACACCCATATACATGACTGATCAGTTTACACTTCTAACACCCATATACACGACTGACCACTTTACAACCCTAACACCCATATACATGACTGATCACTTTACAAGTCTAACACCCATATACATGACTGATCAGTTTACACGTCTAACACCCATATACATGACTGATCACTTTACAACCCTAACACCCATATACATGACTGATCACTTTACACGTCTAACACCCATATACATGATTGATCACTTAACAAGACTAACACCCATATACATGACTGATCACTTTACAAGTCTAACACTCATATACATGACTGATCACTTAACAAGCCTAACACTCATATACATGGTTGATCACTTTACAGCCCTAACACACATATACATGACTGATCACTTTAGAAGTCTAACACCCATATACATGACTGATCACTTTACAATCCTTACATCCATATACATGACTGATCACTTTACAAGCCTAACACCCATATGCATGACTGATCACTTTACAAGCCTAACACCCATATACATGACTGATCACTTTACAAGCCTGAACCCCATATACATGACTGATCACTTTACAACCCTAACACCCATATACATGACTGATCACTTTACAAGCCTAACACCCATATACATGACTGATCACTTTACAAGCCTAACACCCATATACATGACTGATCACTTTACAACCCTAACACCCATATACATGACTGATCACTTTACAACCCTAACACCCATATATATGACTGATCACTTTACAACCCTAACACCCATATACATGACTGATCACTTTACAAGCCTAACACCCATATACATGACTGATCACTTTATAAGCCTAACACCCATATACATGACTGATCACTTTACAAGCCTAACACCCATATACATGACTGATCACTTTACAAGCCTAACACCCATATACATGACTAATCACTTTACAAGCCTAACACCCATATACATGACTGATCACTTTACAACCCTAACACCCATATACATGACCGATCACTTTACAAGCCTAACACCCATATACATGCCTGATCACTTTACAACCCTAACAACCCATATACATGACTGATCACTTTACAAGTCTAACACCCATATACATGACTGACCACTTTACAAGCCTAATACTCATATACATGACTGATCACTTTACAACCCTAACACCCATATACATGACTGATCACTTTACAAGTCAAAAACCCATATACATGACTGATCACTTTACAAGTCTAACACTCATATACATGACTGATCACTTAACAAGCCTAACACTCATATACATGACTGATCACTTTACAGCCCTAACACCCATATACATGACTGATCACTTTAGAAGTCTAACACCCATACACATGACTGATCACTTTACAATCCTTACATCCATATACATGACTGATCACTTTACAAGCCTAACACTCATATACATGACTGATCACTTTACAAGCCTAACACCCATATACATGACTGATAACTTTAAAAGCCTAACACCCATATACATGACTGATCACTTTACAAGCCTGACCCCCATATACATGACTGATCCCTTTACAAGCCTAACACCCATATACATGACTGATCACTTTACAAGCCTAACACCCATATACATGACTGATCACTTTACAAGACTAACTCTCATATACATGACTAATCACTTTACAAGTCTAACACCCATATGCATGACTGATCACTTTACAACCCTAACACCCATATACATGACTGATCACTTTACAAGTCTAACACCCATATACATGACTGATCAGTTTACACTTCTAACACCCATATACATGACTGACCACTTTACAACCCTAACACCCATATACATGACTGATCACTTTACAAGTCTAACACCCATATACATGACTGATCAGTTTACACGTCTAACACCCATATACATGACTGACCACTTTACAAGCCTAACACTCATATACATGACTGATCACTTTACAACCCTAACACCCATATACATGACTGATCACTTTACACGTCTAACACCCATATACATGATTGATCACTTAACAAGACTAACACCCATATACATGACTGATCACTTTACAAGCCTAACACCCATATACATGACTGATCACTTTACGCGTCTAACACCAATATACATTACTGATCACTTTACGCGTCTAACACTCATATGCATGACTGATCACTTAACAAGCCTAACACTCATATACATGACTGATCACTTTACAACCCTAACACCCATATACATGACTGATCACTTTACAAGTCTAACACCCATATACATGACTGATCACTTTACAACCCTAACACCCAATTACATGACTGATCAATTTACAACCCTAACACCCATATACAAGACTGATCACTTTACAACCCTAACACCCATATACATGACTGATCACTTTACAATTCTAACACCCATATACATGACTGATCACTTTATAACCCTAACACCCATATACATGACTGATCACTTTACAAGCCTAACACCCATATACATGACTGATCACTTTACAAGTCTAACACCCATATACATGACTGATCACTTTACAAGTCTAACACCCATATACATGACTGATCACTTTACAAGCCTGACCCCCATATACATGACTGATCACTTTACAAGCCTAACACCCATATACATGACTGATCACTTTACAAGCCTAACACCCATATACATGACTGATCACTTTACAAGACTAACTCTCATATACATGACTAATCACTTTACAAGTCTAACACCCATATGCATGACTGATCACTTTACAACCCTAACACCCATATACATGACTGATCACTTTACAAGTCTAACACCCATATACATGACTGATCAGTTTACACTTCTAACACCCATATACATGACTGACCACTTTACAACCCTAACACCCATATACATGACTGATCACTTTACAAGTCTAACACCCATATACATGACTGATCAGTTTACACGTCTAACACCCATATACATGACTGACCACTTTACAAGCCTAACACTCATATACATGACTGATCACTTTACAACCCTAACACCCATATACATGACTGATCACTTTACACGTCTAACACCCATATACATGATTGATCACTTAACAAGACTAACACCCATATACATGACTGATCACTTTACAAGCCTAACACCCATATACATGACTGATCACTTTACGCGTCTAACACCCATATACATTACTGATCACTTTACGCGTCTAACACTCATATGCATGACTGATCACTTAACAAGCCTAACACTCATATACATGACTGATCACTTTACAACCCTAACACCCATATACATGACTGATCACTTTAGAAGTCTAACACCCATATACATGACTGATCAC
The DNA here is from genome assembly GCA_963383655.1 of Bathymodiolus septemdierum. Taxonomy (NCBI): domain Eukaryota; kingdom Metazoa; phylum Mollusca; class Bivalvia; order Mytilida; family Modiolidae; genus Bathymodiolus; species Bathymodiolus septemdierum. The sequence goes on along the minus strand of OY726525.1, from coordinate 2,961,117 downwards.
TTTACAATCCTTACATCCATATACATGACTGATCACTTTACAAGCCTAACACCCATATGCATGACTGATCACTTTACAAGCCTAACACCCATATACATGACTGATCACTTTACAAGCCTGACCCCCATATACATGACTGATCACTTTACAACCCTAACACCCATATACATGACTGATCACTTTACAAGCCTAACACCCATATACATAACTGATCACTTTACAACCCTAACACCCATATACATGACTGATCACTTTACAACCCTAACACCCATATATATGACTGATCACTTTACAACCCTAACACCCATATACATGACTGATCACTTTACAAGCCTAACACCCATATACATGACTGATCACTTTATAAGCCTAACACCCATATACATGACTGATCACTTTACAAGCCTAACACCCATATACATGACTGATCACTTTAGAAGTCTAACACCCATACACATGACTGACCACTTTACAAGCCTAATACTCATATACATGACTGATCACTTTACAACCCTAACACCCATATACATGACTGATCACTTTACAAGTCAAAAACCCATATACATGACTGATCACTTTACAAGTCTAACACTCATATACATGACTGATCACTTAACAAGCCTAACACTCATATACATGACTGATCACTTTACAGCCCTAACACCCATATACATGACTGATCACTTTAGAAGTCTAACACCCATACACATGACTGATCACTTTACAATCCTTACATCCATATACATGACTGATCACTTTACAAGCCTAACACTCATATACATGACTGATCACTTTACAAGCCTAACACCCATATACATGACTGATAACTTTAAAAGCCTAACACCCATATACATGACTGATCACTTTACAAGCCTGACCCCCATATACATGACTGATCCCTTTACAAGCCTAACACCCATATACATGACTGATCACTTTACAAGCCTAACACCCATATACATGACTGATCACTTTACAAGACTAACTCTCATATACATGACTAATCACTTTACAAGTCTAACACCCATATGCATGACTGATCACTTTACAACCCTAACACCCATATACATGACTGATCACTTTACAAGTCTAACACCCATATACATGACTGATCAGTTTACACTTCTAACACCCATATACATGACTGACCACTTTACAACCCTAACACCCATATACATGACTGATCACTTTACAAGTCTAACACCCATATACATGACTGATCACTTTACACGTCTAACACCCATATACATGATTGATCACTTAACAAGACTAACACCCATATACATGACTGATCACTTTACAAGTCTAACACTCATATACATGACTGATCACTTAACAAGCCTAACACTCATATACATGATTGATCACTTTACAGCCCTAACACACATATACATGACTGATCACTTTAGAAGTCTAACACCCATATACATGACTGATCACTTTACAATCCTTACATCCATATACATGACTGATCACTTTACAAGCCTAACACCCATATGCATGACTGATCACTTTACAAGCCTAACACCCATATACATGACTGATCACTTTACAAGCCTGACCCCCATATACATGACTGATCACTTTACAACCCTAACACCCATATACATGACTGATCACTTTACAAGCCTAACACCCATATACATGACTGATCACTTTACAAGCCTAACACCCATATACATGACTGATCACTTTACAACCCTAACACCCATATACATGACTGATCACTTTACAACCCTAACATCCATATATATGACTGATCACTTTACAACCCTAACACCCATATACATGACTGATCACTTTACAAGCCTAACACCCATATACATGACTGATCACTTTACAAGCCTAACACCCATATACATGACTGATCACTTTACAAGCCTAACACCCATATACATGACTAATCACTTTACAAGCCTAACACCCATATACATGACTGATCACTTAACAAGCCTAACACTCATATACATGACTGATCACTTTACAACCCTAACACCCATATACATGACTGATCACTTTACAAGTCTAACACCCATATACATGACTGATCACTTTACAATCCTTACATCCATATACATGACTGATCACTTTACAAGCCTAACACACATATACATGACTGATCTCTTTACAAGCCTAACACCCATATGCATGACTGATCACTTTACAAGCCTAACACCCATATACATGACTGATCACTTTACAAGTCTAACACCCATATACATGACTGATCACTTTACAACCGTAACACCCAATTACATGACTGATCACTTTACAACCCTAACACCCATATACAAGACTGATCACTTTACAACCCTAACACCCATATACATGACTGATCACTTTACAATTCTAACACCCATATACATGACTGATCACTTTACAACCCTAACACCCATATACATGACTGATCACTTTACAAGCCTAACACCCATATACATGACTGATCACTTTACAAGTCTAACACCCTTATACATGACTGATCACTTTACAAGTCTAACACCCATATACATGACTGATCACTTTACAAGCCTGACCCCAATATACATAACTGATCACTTTACAAGCCTAACACCCATATACATGACTGATCACTTTACAAGCCTAACACCCATATACATGACTGATCACTTTACAAGACTAACTCTCATATACATGACTAATCACTTTACAAGTCTAACACCCATATGCATGACTGATCACTTTACAACCCTAACACCCATATACATGACTGATCACTTTACAAGTCTAACACCCATATACATGACTGATCAGTTTACACTTCTAACACCCATATACACGACTGACCACTTTACAACCCTAACACCCATATACATGACTGATCACTTTACAAGTCTAACACCCATATACATGACTGATCAGTTTACACGTCTAACACCCATATACATGACTGATCACTTTACAACCCTAACACCCATATACATGACTGATCACTTTACACGTCTAACACCCATATACATGATTGATCACTTAACAAGACTAACACCCATATACATGACTGATCACTTTACAAGTCTAACACTCATATACATGACTGATCACTTAACAAGCCTAACACTCATATACATGGTTGATCACTTTACAGCCCTAACACACATATACATGACTGATCACTTTAGAAGTCTAACACCCATATACATGACTGATCACTTTACAATCCTTACATCCATATACATGACTGATCACTTTACAAGCCTAACACCCATATGCATGACTGATCACTTTACAAGCCTAACACCCATATACATGACTGATCACTTTACAAGCCTGAACCCCATATACATGACTGATCACTTTACAACCCTAACACCCATATACATGACTGATCACTTTACAAGCCTAACACCCATATACATGACTGATCACTTTACAAGCCTAACACCCATATACATGACTGATCACTTTACAACCCTAACACCCATATACATGACTGATCACTTTACAACCCTAACACCCATATATATGACTGATCACTTTACAACCCTAACACCCATATACATGACTGATCACTTTACAAGCCTAACACCCATATACATGACTGATCACTTTATAAGCCTAACACCCATATACATGACTGATCACTTTACAAGCCTAACACCCATATACATGACTGATCACTTTACAAGCCTAACACCCATATACATGACTAATCACTTTACAAGCCTAACACCCATATACATGACTGATCACTTTACAACCCTAACACCCATATACATGACCGATCACTTTACAAGCCTAACACCCATATACATGCCTGATCACTTTACAACCCTAACAACCCATATACATGACTGATCACTTTACAAGTCTAACACCCATATACATGACTGACCACTTTACAAGCCTAATACTCATATACATGACTGATCACTTTACAACCCTAACACCCATATACATGACTGATCACTTTACAAGTCAAAAACCCATATACATGACTGATCACTTTACAAGTCTAACACTCATATACATGACTGATCACTTAACAAGCCTAACACTCATATACATGACTGATCACTTTACAGCCCTAACACCCATATACATGACTGATCACTTTAGAAGTCTAACACCCATACACATGACTGATCACTTTACAATCCTTACATCCATATACATGACTGATCACTTTACAAGCCTAACACTCATATACATGACTGATCACTTTACAAGCCTAACACCCATATACATGACTGATAACTTTAAAAGCCTAACACCCATATACATGACTGATCACTTTACAAGCCTGACCCCCATATACATGACTGATCCCTTTACAAGCCTAACACCCATATACATGACTGATCACTTTACAAGCCTAACACCCATATACATGACTGATCACTTTACAAGACTAACTCTCATATACATGACTAATCACTTTACAAGTCTAACACCCATATGCATGACTGATCACTTTACAACCCTAACACCCATATACATGACTGATCACTTTACAAGTCTAACACCCATATACATGACTGATCAGTTTACACTTCTAACACCCATATACATGACTGACCACTTTACAACCCTAACACCCATATACATGACTGATCACTTTACAAGTCTAACACCCATATACATGACTGATCAGTTTACACGTCTAACACCCATATACATGACTGACCACTTTACAAGCCTAACACTCATATACATGACTGATCACTTTACAACCCTAACACCCATATACATGACTGATCACTTTACACGTCTAACACCCATATACATGATTGATCACTTAACAAGACTAACACCCATATACATGACTGATCACTTTACAAGCCTAACACCCATATACATGACTGATCACTTTACGCGTCTAACACCCATATACATTACTGATCACTTTACGCGTCTAACACTCATATGCATGACTGATCACTTAACAAGCCTAACACTCATATACATGACTGATCACTTTACAACCCTAACACCCATATACATGACTGATCACTTTACAAGTCTAACACCCATATACATGACTGATCACTTTACAACCCTAACACCCAATTACATGACTGATCAATTTACAACCCTAACACCCATATACAAGACTGATCACTTTACAACCCTAACACCCATATACATGACTGATCACTTTACAATTCTAACACCCATATACATGACTGATCACTTTATAACCCTAACACCCATATACATGACTGATCACTTTACAAGCCTAACACCCATATACATGACTGATCACTTTACAAGTCTAACACCCATATACATGACTGATCACTTTACAAGTCTAACACCCATATACATGACTGATCACTTTACAAGCCTGACCCCCATATACATGACTGATCACTTTACAAGCCTAACACCCATATACATGACTGATCACTTTACAAGCCTAACACCCATATACATGACTGATCACTTTACAAGACTAACTCTCATATACATGACTAATCACTTTACAAGTCTAACACCCATATGCATGACTGATCACTTTACAACCCTAACACCCATATACATGACTGATCACTTTACAAGTCTAACACCCATATACATGACTGATCAGTTTACACTTCTAACACCCATATACATGACTGACCACTTTACAACCCTAACACCCATATACATGACTGATCACTTTACAACCCTAACACCCATATACATGACTGATCACTTTACACGTCTAACACCCATATACATGATTGATCACTTAACAAGACTAACACCCATATACATGACTGATCACTTTACAAGCCTAACACCCATATACATGACTGATCACTTTACGCGTCTAACACCCATATACATTACTGATCACTTTACGCGTCTAACACTCATATGCATGACTGATCACTTAACAAGCCTAACACTCATATACATGACTGATCACTTTACAACCCTAACACCCATATACATGACTGATCACTTTAGAAGTCTAACACCCATATACATGACTGATCACTTTACAATCCTTACATCCATATACATGACTGATCACTTTACAAGCCTAACACCCATATGCATGACTGATCACTTTACAAGCCTAACACCCATATACATGACTGATCACTTTACAAGCCTGACCCCCATATACATGACTGATCACTTTACAACCCTAACACCCATATACATGACTGATCACTTTACAAGCCTAACACCCATATACATAACTGATCACTTTACAACCCTAACACCCATATACATGACTGATCACTTTACAACCCTAACACCCATATATATGACTGATCACTTTACAACCCTAACACCCATATACATGACTGATCACTTTACAAGCCTAACACCCATATACATGACTGATCACTTTATAAGCCTAACACCCATATACATGACTGATCACTTTACAAGCCTAACACCCATATACATGACTGATCACTTTACAAGCCTAACACCCATATACATGACTAATCACTTTACAAGCCTAACACCCATATACATGACTGATCACTTTACAACCCTAACACCCATATACATGACCGATCACTTTACAAGCCTAACACCCATATACATGCCTGATCACTTTACAACCCTAACAACCCATATACATGACTGATCACTTTACAAGTCTAACACCCATATACATGACTGACCACTTTACAAGCCTAACACTCATATACATGACTGATCACTTTACAACCCTAACACCCATATACATGACTGATCACTTTACAAGTCAAAAACCCATATACATGACTGATCACTTTACAAGTCTAACACTCATATACATGACTGATCACTTAACAAGCCTAACACTCATATACATGACTGATCACTTTACAGCCCTAACACCCATATACATGACTGATCACTTTAGAAGTCTAACACCCATATACATGACTGATCACTTTACAATCCTTACATCCATATACATGACTGATCACTTTACAAGCCTAACACTCATATACATGACTGATCACTTTACAAGCCTAACACCCATATACATGACTGATAACTTTAAAAGCCTAACACCCATATACATGACTGATCACTTTACAAGCCTGACCCCCATATACATGACTGATCCCTTTACAAGCCTAACACCCATATACATGACTGATCACTTTACAAGCCTAACACCCATATACATGACTGATCACTTTACAAGACTAACTCTCATATACATGACTAATCACTTTACAAGTCTAACACCCATATGCATGACTGATCACTTTACAACCCTAACACCCATATACATGACTGATCACTTTACAAGTCTAACACCCATATACATGACTGATCAGTTTACACTTCTAACACCCATATACATGACTGACCACTTTACAACCCTAACACCCATATACATGACTGATCACTTTACAAGTCTAACACCCATATACATGACTGATCAGTTTACACGTCTAACACCCATATACATGACTGACCACTTTACAAGCCTAACACTCATATACATGACTGATCACTTTACAACCCTAACACCCATATATATGACTGATCACTTTACACGTCTAACACCCATATACATGATTGATCACTTAACAAGACTAACACCCATATACATGACTGATCACTTTACAAGCCTAACACCCATATACATGACTGATCACTTTACGCGTCTAACACCCATATACATTACTGATCACTTTACGCGTCTAACACTCATATGCATGACTGATCACTTAACAAGCCTAACACTCATATACATGACTGATCACTTTACAACCCTAACACCCATATACATGACTGATCACTTTACAAGCCTAACACCCATATACATAACTGATCACTTTACAACCCTAACACCCATATACATGACTGATCACTTTACAACCCTAACACCCATATATATGACTGATCACTTTACAACCCTAACACCCATATACATGACTGATCACTTTACAAGCCTAACACCCATATACATGACTGATCACTTTATAAGCCTAACACCCATATACATGACTGATCACTTTACAAGCCTAACACCCATATACATGACTGATCACTTTACAAGCCTAACACCCATATACATGACTAATCACTTTACAAGCCTAACACCCATATACATGACTGATCACTTTACAACCCTAACACCCATATACATGACCGATCACTTTACAAGCCTAACACCCATATACATGCCTGATCACTTTACAACCCTAACAACCCATATACATGACTGATCACTTTACAAGTCTAACACCCATATACATGACTGACCACTTTACAAGCCTAACACTCATATACATGACTGATCACTTTACAACCCTAACACCCATATACATGACTGATCACTTTACAAGTCAAAAACCCATATACATGACTGATCACTTTACAAGTCTAACACTCATATACATGACTGATCACTTAACAAGCCTAACACTCATATACATGACTGATCACTTTACAGCCCTAACACCCATATACATGACTGATCACTTTAGAAGTCTAACACCCATATACATGACTGATCACTTTACAATCCTTACATCCATATACATGACTGATCACTTTACAAGCCTAACACTCATATACATGACTGATCACTTTACAAGCCTAACACCCATATACATGACTGATAACTTTAAAAGCCTAACACCCATATACATGACTGATCACTTTACAAGCCTGACCCCCATATACATGACTGATCCCTTTACAAGCCTAACACCCATATACATGACTGATCACTTTACAAGCCTAACACCCATATACATGACTGATCACTTTACAAGACTAACTCTCATATACATGACTAATCACTTTACAAGTCTAACACCCATATGCATGACTGATCACTTTACAACCCTAACACCCATATACATGACTGATCACTTTACAAGTCTAACACCCATATACATGACTGATCAGTTTACACTTCTAACACCCATATACATGACTGACCACTTTACAACCCTAACACCCATATACATGACTGATCACTTTACAAGTCTAACACCCATATACATGACTGATCAGTTTACACGTCTAACACCCATATACATGACTGACCACTTTACAAGCCTAACACTCATATACATGACTGATCACTTTACAACCCTAACACCCATATATATGACTGATCACTTTACACGTCTAACACCCATATACATGATTGATCACTTAACAAGACTAACACCCATATACATGACTGATCACTTTACAAGCCTAACACCCATATACATGACTGATCACTTTACGCGTCTAACACCCATATACATTACTGATCACTTTACGCGTCTAACACTCATATGCATGACTGATCACTTAACAAGCCTAACACTCATATACATGACTGATCACTTTACAACCCTAACACCCATATACATGACTGATCACTTTACAAGTCTAACACCCATATACATGACTGATCACTTTACAACCCTAACACCCAATTACATGACTGATCAATTTACAACCCTAACACCCATATACAAGACTGATCACTTTACAACCCTAACACCCATATACATGACTGATCACTTTACAATTCTAACACCCATATACATGACTGATCACTTTACAACCCTAACACCCATATACATGACTGATCACTTTACAAGCCTAACACCCATATACATGACTGATCACTTTACAAGTCTAACACCCATATACATGACTGATCACTTTACAAGTCTAACACCCATATACATGACTGATCACTTTACAAGCCTGACCCCCATATACATGACTGATCACTTTACAAGCCTAACACCCATATACATGACTGATCACTTTACAAGCCTAACACCCATATACATGACTGATCACTTTACAAGACTAACTCTCATATACATGACTAATCACTTTACAAGTCTAACACCCATATGCATGACTGATCACTTTACAACCCTAACACCCATATACATGACTGATCACTTTACAAGTCTAACACCCATATACATGACTGATCAGTTTACACTTCTAACACCCATATACATGACTGACCACTTTACAACCCTAACACCCATATACATGACTGATCACTTTACAAGTCTAACACCCATATACATGACTGATCAGTTTACACGTCTAACACCCATATACATGACTGACCACTTTACAAGCCTAACACTCATATACATGACTGATCACTTTACAACCCTAACACCCATATACATGACTGATCACTTTACACGTCTAACACCCATATACATGATTGATCACTTAACAAGACTAACACCCATATACATGACTGATCACTTTACAAGCCTAACACCCATATACATGACTGATCACTTTACGCGTCTAACACCCATATACATTACTGATCACTTTACGCGTCTAACACTCATATGCATGACTGATCACTTAACAAGCCTAACACTCATATACATGACTGATCACTTTACAACCCTAACACCCATATACATGACTGATCACTTTACAAGTCTAACACCCATATACATGACTGATCACTTTACAATCCTTACATCCATATACATGACTGATCACTTTACAAGCCTAACACCCATATACATGACTGATCACTTTACAAGTCTAACACCCATATGCATGACTGATCACTTTACAAGCCTAACACCCATATACATGACTGATTACTTTACAAGCCTGACCCCCATATACATGACTGATCACTTTACAAGCCTAACACCCATATACATGACTGATCACTTTACAACCCTAACACCCATATACATGACTGATCACTTTACAAGTCTAACACCCATATACATGACTGATCACTTTACAACCCTAACACCCAATTACATGACTGATCAATTTACAACCCTAACACCCATATACAAGACTGATCACTTTACAACCCTAACACCCATATACATGACTGATCACTTTACAATTCTAACACCCATATACATGACTGATCACTTTACAACCCTAACACCCATATACATGACTGATCACTTTACAAGCCTAACACCCATATACATGACTGATCACTTTACAAGTCTAACACCCATATACATGACTGATCACTTTACAAGTCTAACACCCATATACATGACTGATCACTTTACAAGCCTAACTTACATATACATGACTGTTCACTTAACAAGCCCAACACTCATATACATGACTGATCACTTTACAACCCTAACACCCATATGCATGACTGATCACTTTACAAGTCAAAAAACCATATACATGACTGATCACTTTACAAGTCTAACACCCATATATATGACTGATCACTTTACAAGCCTAACACCCATATACATGACTGATCACTTTACAAGTCTAACAACCATATACATGACTGATCACTTTACAACCCTAACACCCATATACATGACTGATCACTTTACAAGTCTAACACCCATATACATGACTGATCACTTTAAAAGTCTAACACCCATATACATGACTGATCAGTTTACAAGCCTAACACCCATATACATGATTGATCACTTTACAACCCTAACACCCATATACATGACTAATCACTTTACAACCCTAACACCCATATACATGACTGATCACTTTACAAGCCAAACACCCATATACATGACTGATCACTTTACAAGCCTTACATCCATATACATCACTGATCACTTTACAAGTCTAACACCCATATACATGACTGATCACTACAAGTCTAACACCCATTTACATGACTGATCACTTTACAAACCTAACACCCATATACATGACTGATCACTTTACAACCCTAACACCCATATACATGACTGATCACTTTACAAGCCTAACACCCATATACATGACTGATCACTTTACAAGTCTAACACCCATATACATGACTGATCACTTTACAACCCTAACACCCATATACATGACTGATCACTTTACAAGCCTAACACCCATATACATGACTGATCACCTTACAAGCCTAACACCCATATACATGACTGATCACTTTACAAGCCTAACACCCATATACATGACTGATCACTTTACAACCCTAACACCCATATACATGACTGATCACTTTACAACCCTAACACCCATATACATGACTGATCACTTTACAACCCTAACACCCATATACATGACTGATCACTTTATAAGCCTAACACCCATATACATGACTGATCACTTTACAAGCCTAACACCCATATAAATGACTGATCACTTTACAAGCCTAACACCCATATACATGACTAATCACTTTACAAGCCTAACACCCATATACATGACTGATCAATTTACAACCCTAACACCCATATACATGACTGATCACTTTACAAGTCTAACACCCATATACATGACTGATCACTTTACACGTCTAACACCCATATGCATAACTGACCACTTTACAAGCCTAACACTCATATACATCACTGATCACTTTACAACCCTAACACCCATATACATGACTGATCACTTTACACGTCTAACACCCATATACATGACTGATCACTTTACAAGCATAACACCCATATACATGACTGATCACTTTACGCGTCTAACACCCATATACATTACTGATCACTTTACAAGCCTAACACTCATATACATGACTGATCACTTAACAAGCCTAACACTCATATACATGACTGATCACTTTACAAGCCTAACACCCATATACATGACTGATCACTTTACAAGCCTGACCCCCATATACATGACTGATCACTTTACAAGCCTAACACCCATATATATGACTGATCACTTTACAAGCCTAACACACATATACATGACTGATCACTTTACAAGCCTAACACCCATATACATGACTGATCACTTTACAAGCCTAACACCCATATGCATGACTGATCACTTTACAATCCTAACACCCATATACATGACTGGTCACTTTACAAGCCTAACACCCATATACATGAATGATCACTTTACAAGTCTAACACCCATATACATGACTGATCACTTTACAAGTCTAACACCCATATACATGACTGATCACTTTACAAGTCTAACACCCATATACATGACTGATCACTTTACAAGCCTAACACCCATATACATGACTGATCACTTTACAAGTCTAACACCCATATACATGACTGATCACTTTACAAGTCTAACACCCATATACATGACTGATCACTTTACAGGTTTAACAGCCATATACATGACTGATCACTTTACAAGCCTAACTTACATATACATGACTGTTCACTTAACAAGCCCAACACCCATATACATGACTGATCACTTTACAACCCTAACAACCATATACATGACTGATCACTTTACAACCCTAACACCCATATACATGACTGATCACTTTACAAGCCTAACACCCATATACATGATTGATTACTTTACAAGCCTAACACCCATATACATGACTGATCACTTTACAAGCCTAACACCCATATACATGACTGATCACTTTACAACCCTAACACCCATATACATGACTGATCACTTTACAAGTCTAACACCCATATACATGACTGATCACTTTACAAGTCTAACACCCATATACATGACTGATCACTTTACAACCCTAACACCCATATGCATGACTGATCACTTTACACGTCTAACACCCATATACATGACTGACCACTTTACAAGCCTAACACTCATATACATGACTGATCTCCTTACAACCCTAACACCCATATACATGACTGATCACTTAACAAGCCAAACACCCATATACATGACTGATCACTTTACAAGCCTAACATCCATATACATGACTGATCACTTTACAAGTCTAACACCCATATACATGACTGATCACTACAAGTCTAACACCCATATACATGACTGATCACTTTACAAGCCTAACATCCATATACATGACTGATCACTTTACAACCCTAACACCCATATACATGACTGATCACTTTACAAGCCTAACACCCATATACATGACTGATCACTTAACAAGACTAACTCTCATATACATGACTAATCACTTTACAAGTCTAACACCCATATGCATGACTGATCACTTTACAACCCTAACACCCATATACATGACTGATCACTTTACAAGTCTAACACCCATATACATGACTGATCAGTTTACACTTCTAACACCCATATACATGACTGACCACTTTACAACCCTAACACCCATATACATGACTGATCACTTTACAAGTCTAACACCCATATACATGACTGATCAGTTTACACGTCTAACACCCATATACATGACTGACCACTTTACAAGCCTAACACTCATATACATGACTGATCACTTTACAACCCTAACACCCATATACATGACTGATCACTTTACATGTCTAACACCCATATACATGATTGATCACTTAACAAGACTAACACCCATATACATGACTGATCACTTTACAAGCCTAACACCCATATACATGACTGATCACTTTACGCGTCTAACACCCATATACATTACTGATCACTTTACGCGTCTAACACTCATATGCATGACTGATCACTTAACAAGCCTAACACTCATATACATGACTGATCACTTTACAACCCTAACACCCATATACATGACTGATCACTTTACAAGTCTAACACCCATATACATGACTGATCACTTTACAATCCTTACATCCATATACATGACTGATCACTTTACAAGCCTAACACCCATATACATGACTGATCACTTTACAAGACTAACACCCATATGCATGACTGATCACTTTACAAGCCTAACACCCATATACATGACTGATCACTTTACAATCCTGACCCCCATATACATGACTGATCACTTTACAAGTCTAACACCCATATACATGACTGATCACTTTACAAGTCTAACAGCCATATACATGACTTATCACTTTACAACCCTAACACCCAATTACATGACTGATCAATTTACAACCCTAACACCCATATACAAGACTGATCACTTTACAACCCTAACACCCATATACATGACTGATCACTTTACAATTCTAAAACCCATATACATGACTGATCACTTTACAACCCCAACACCCATATACATGACTGATCACTTTACAAGCCTAACACCCATATACATGACTGATCACTTTACAAGTCTAACACCCATATACATGACTGATCACTTTACAAGTCTAACACCCATATACATGACTGATCACTTTACAAGTCTAACAGCCATATACATGACTTATCACTTTACAAGCCTAACTTACATATACATGACTGATCACTTTACAAGTCTAACAACCATATACATGACTGATCACTTTACAACCCTAACACCCATATACATGACTGATCACTTTACAAGTCTAACACCCATATACATGACTGATCACTTTACAAGCCTAACACCCATATACATGATTGATCACTTTACAACCCTAACACCCATATACATGACTAATCACTTTACAACCCTAACACCCATATACATGACTGATCACTTTACAAGCCTACCACCCATATACATGACTGATTACTTTACAAGCCAAACACCCATATACATGACTGATCACTTTACAAGCCTTACATCCATATACATCACTGATCACTTTACAAGTCTAACACCCATATACATGACTGATCACTACAAGTCTAACACCCATTTACATGACTGATCACTTTACAAACCTAACACCCATATACATGACTGATCACTTTACAACCCTAACACCCATATACATGACTGATCACTTTACAAGCCTAACACCCATATACATGACTGATCACTTTACAAGTCTAACACCCATATACATGACTGATCACTTTACAAGCTTAACACCCATATACATGACTGATCACTTTACAAGCCTAACACCCATATACATGACTGATCACCTTACAAGCCTAACACCCATATACATGACTGATCACTTTACAAGCCTAACACCCATATACATGACTGATCACTTTACAACCCTAACACCCATATACATGACTGATCACTTTACAACCCTAACACCCATATACATGACTGATCACTTTACAACCCTAACACCCATATACATGACTGATCACTTTATAAGCCTAACACCCATATACATGACTGATCACTTTACAAGCCAAACACCCATATACATGACTGATCACTTTACAAGCCTAACACCCATATACATGACTAATCACTTTACAAGCCTAACACCCATATACATGACTGATCACTTTACAACCCTAACACCCATATACATGACTGATCACTTTACAAGTCTAACACCCATATACATGACTGATCACTTTACACGTCTAACACCCATATGCATAACTGACCACTTTACAAGCCTAACACTCATATACATCACTGATCACTTTACAACCCTAACACCCATATACATGACTGATCACTTTACACGTCTAACACCCATATACATGACTGATCACTTTACAAGCCTAACACCCATATACATGACTGATCACTTTACGCGTCTAACACCCATATACATTACTGATCACTTTACAAGCCTAACACTCATATACATGACTGATCACTTAACAAGCCTAACACTCATATACATGACTGATCACTTTACAACCCTAACACCCATATACATGACTGATCACTTTACAAGTCTAACACCCATATACATGACTGATCACTTTACAATCCCTATATCCATATACATGACTGATCACTTTACAAGCCTAACACCCATATACATGACTGATCACTTTACAAGCCTGACCCCCATATACATGACTGATCACTTTACAAGCCTAACACCCATATACATGACTGATCACTTTACAAGCCTAACACGCATATACATGACTGATCACTTTACAAGCCTAACACCCATATACATGACTGATCACTTTACAAGCCTAACACCCATATGCATGACTGATCACTTTACAATCCTAACACCCATATACATGACTGGTCACTTTACAAGCCTAACACCCATATACATGAATGATCACTTTACAAGTCTAACACCCATATACATGACTGATCACTTTACAAGTCTAACACCCATATACATGACTGATCACTTTACAAGTCTAACACCCATATACATGACTGATCACTTTACAAGCCTAACACCCATATACATGACTGATCACTTTACAAGTCTAACACCCATATACATGACTGATCACTTTACAAGTCTAACACCCATATACATGACTGATCACTTTACAGGTCTAACAGCCATATACATGACTGATCACTTTACAAGCCTAACTTACATATACATGACTGTTCACTTAACAAGCCCAACACCCATATACATGACTGATCACCTTACAACCCTAACAACCATATACATGACTGATCACTTTACAACCCTAACACCCATATACATGACTGATCACTTTACAAGCCTAACACCCATATACATGATTGATTACTTTACAAGCCTAACACCCATATACATGACTGATCACTTTACAACCCTAACACCCATATACATGACTGATCACTTTACAAGTCTAACACCCATATACATCACTGATCACTTTACAAGTCTAACACCCATATACATGACTGATCACTTTACAACCCTAACATCCATATGCATGACTGATCACTTTACACGTCTAACACCCATATACATGACTGACCACTTTACAAGCCTAACACTCATATACATGACTTATCTCCTTACAACCCTAACACCCATATACATGACTGATCACTTAACAAGCCAAACACCCATATACATGACTGATCACTTTACAAGCCTAACATCCATATACATGACTGATCACTTTACAAGTCTAACACCCATATACATGACTGATCACTACAAGTCTAACACCCATATACATGACTGATCACTTTACAACCCTAACACCCATATACATGACTGATCACTTTACAAGCCTAACACCCATATGCATGACTGATCACTTTACAAGTCTAACACCCAATTACATGACTGATCAATTTACAACCCTAACACCCATATACAAGACTGATCACTTTACAACCCTAACACCCATATACATGACTGATCACTTTACAATTCTAACACCCATATACATGACTGATCACTTAACAACCCTAACACCCATATACATGACTGATCACTTTACAATCCTAGCACCCATATACATGACTGGTCACTTTACAAGCCTAACACGCATATACATGACTGATCACTTTACAAGCCTAACACCCATATACATGACTGATCACTTTACAAGCCTAACACCCATATGCATGACTGATCACTTTACAATCCTAACACCCATATACACGACTGGTCACTTTACAAGCCTAACACCCATATACATGACTGTTCACTTTACAACCCTAACACCCATATACATGACTGATCACTTTACAAGCCTAACACCCATATACATGACTGATCACTTTACAAGTCTAACACCCATATACATGACTGATCACTTTACAAGTCTAACACCCATATACATGACTGATCACTTTACAAGTCTAACAGCCATATACATGACTGATCACTTTACAAGCCTAACACCCATATACATGACTGATCACTTTACAACCCTAACACCCATATACATGACTGATCACTTTACAAGCCTAAAACCCATATACATGACTGATCACTTTACAAGCCTAACACCCATATACATGACTGATCACTTTACAAGCCTAACACCCATATACATGACTGATCACTTTACAAGCCTAACACCCATATACATGACTGATCATTTTACAAGTCTAACACCCATATACATGACTGATCACTTTACAAGTCTAACACCCATATACATGACTGATCACTTTACAAGTCTAACACCCATATACATGACTGATCACTTTACAAGCCTAACACCCATATACATGACTGATCACTTTACAAGTCTAACATCCATATACATGACTGATCACTTTACAAGTCTAACACCCATATACATGACTGATCACTTTACAGGTCTAACAGCCATATACATGACTGATCACTTTACAAGCCTAACTTACATATACATGACTGTTCACTTAACAAGCCCAACACCCATATACATGACTGATCACTTTACAACCCTAACAACCATATACATGACTGATCACTTTACAAGCCTAACACCCATATACATGATTGATCACTTTACAAGCCTAACACCCATATACATGACTGATCACTTTACAAGCCTAACACCCATATACATGACTAATCACTTTACAAGCCTAACACCCATATACATGACTGATCACTTTACAACCCTAACACCCATATACATGACTGATCACTTTACAAGTCTAACACCCATATACATGACTGATCACTTTACAAGTCTAACACCCATATACATGACTGATCACTTTACAACCCTAACACCCATATGCATGACTGATCACTTTACACGTCTAACACCCATATACATGACTGACCACTTTACAAGCCTAACACTCATATACATGACTGATCTCCTTACAACCCTAACACCCATATACATGACTGATCACTTAACAAGCCAAACACCCATATACATGACTGATCACTTTACAAGCCTAACATCCATATACATGACTGATCACTTTACAAGTCTAACACCCATATACATGACTGATCACTTCACAAGCCTAACACCCATATACATGACTGATCACTTTACAAGTCTAACACCCATATACATGACTGATCACTTCACAACCCTAACACCCATATACATGACTGATCACTTTACAACGCTAACACCCATATACATGACTGATCACTTTACAAGTCTAACACCCATATACATGACTGATCACTTTCCAACCCTAACACCCAATTACATGACTGATCAATTTACAACCCTAACACCCATATACAAGACTGATCACTTTACAACCCTAACACCCATATACATGACTGATCACTTTACAATTCGAACACCCATATACATGACTGATCACTTTACAATCCTAGCACCCATATACATGACTGATCACTTTACAACCCTAACACCCATATACATGACTGATCACTTTACAAGTCTAACACCCATATACATGACTGATCACTTTACAAGTCTAACACCCATATACATGACTGATCACTTTACAACCCTAACATCCATATGCATGACTGATCACTTTACACGTCTAACACCCATATACATGACTGACCACTTTACAAGCCTAACACTCATATACATGACTGATCTCCTTACAACCCTAACACCCATATACATGACTGATCACTTAACAAGCCAAACACCCATATACATGACTGATCACTTTACAAGCCTAACATCCATATACATGACTGATCACTTTACAAGTCTAACACCCATATACATGACTGATCACTACAAGTCTAACACCCATATACATGACTGATCACTTTACAAGCCTAACATCCATATACATGACTGATCACTTTACAACCCTAACACCCATATACATGACTGATCACTTTACAAGCCTAACACCCATATGCATGACTGATCACTTTACAAGTCTAACACCCATATACATGACTGATCACTTCACAACCCTAACACCCATATACATGACTGATCACTTTACAACGCTAACACCCATATACATGACTGATCACTTTACAAGTCTAACACCCATATACATGACTGATCACTTTACAACCCTAACACCCAATTACATGACTGATCAATTTACAACCCTAACACCCATATACAAGACTGATCACTTTACAACCCTAACACCCATATACATGACTGATCACTTTACAATTCTAACACCCATATACATGACTGATCACTTAACAACCCTAACACCCATATACATGACTGATCACTTTACAATCCTAGCACCCATATACATGACTGGTCACTTTACAAGCCTAACACGCATATACATGACTGATCACTTTACAAGCCAAACACCCATATACATGACTGATCACTTTACAAGCCTAACATCCATATACATGACTGATCACTTTACAAGTCTAACACCCATATACATGACTGATCACTACAAGTCTAACACCCATATACATGACTGATCACTTTACAAGCCTAACATCCATATACATGACTGATCACTTTACAACCCTAACACCCATATACATGACTGATCACTTTACAAGCCTAACACCCATATGCATGACTGATCACTTTACAAGTCTAACACCCATATACATGACTGATCACTTCACAACCCTAACACCCATATACATGACTGATCACTTTACAACGCTAACACCCATATACATGACTGATCACTTTACAAGTCTAACACCCATATACATGACTGATCACTTTACAACCCTAACACCCAATTACATGACTGATCAATTTACAACCCTAACACCCATATACAAGACTGATCACTTTACAACCCTAACACCCATATACATGACTGATCACTTTACAATTCTAACACCCATATACATGACTGATCACTTAACAACCCTAACACCCATATACATGACTGATCACTTTACAATCCTAGCACCCATATACATGACTGGTCACTTTACAAGCCTAACACGCATATACATGACTGATCACTTTACAAGCCTAACACCCATATACATGACTGATCACTTTACAAGCCTAACACCCATATGCATGACTGATCACTTTACAATCCTAACACCCATATACATGACTGGTCACTTTACAAGCCTAACACCCATATACATGACTGTTCACTTTACAACCCTAACACCCATATACATGACTGATCACTTTACAAGCCTAACACCCATATACATGACTGATCACTTTACAAGTCTAACACCCATATACATGACTGATCACTTTACAAGTCTAACACCCATATACATGACTGATCACTTTACAAGTCTAACAGCCATATACATGACTGATCACTTTACAAGCCTAACACCCATATACATGACTGATCACTTTACAACCCTAACACCCATATACATGACTGATCACTTTACAAGCCTAAAACCCATATACATGACTGATCACTTTACAAGCCTAACACCCATATACATGACTGATCACTTTACAAGCCTAACACCCATATACATGACTAATCACTTTACAAGCCTAACACCCATATACATGACTGATCACTTTACAAGTCTAACACCCATATACATGACTGATCACTTTACAAGTCTAACACCCATATACATGACTGATCACTTTACAAGTCTAACACCCATATACAAGACTGATCACTTTACAAGCCTAACACCCATATACATGACTGATCACTTTACAAGTCTAACACCCATATACATGACTGATCACTTTACAAGTCTAACACCCATATACATGACTGATCACTTTACAGGTCTAACAGCCATATACATGACTGATCACTTTACAAGCCTAACTTACATATACATGACTGTTCACTTAACAAGCCCAACACCCATATACATGACTGATCACTTTACAACCCTAACAACCATATACATGACTGATCACTTTACAACCCTAACACCCATATACATGACTGATCACTTTACAAGCCTAACACCCATATACATGATTGATCACTTTACAAGCCTAACACCCATATACATGACTGATCACTTTACAAGCCTAACACCCATATACATGACTAATCACTTTACAAGCCTAACACCCATATACATGACTGATCACTTTACAACCCTAACACCCATATACATGACTGATCACTTTACAAGTCTAACACCCATATACATGACTGATCACTTTACAAGTCTAACACCCATATACATGACTGATCACTTTACAACCCTAACACCCATATGCATGACTGATCACTTTACACGTCTAACACCCATATACATGACTGACCACTTTACAAGCCTAACACTCATATACATGACTGATCTCCTTACAACCCTAACACCCATATACATGACTGATCACTTAACAAGCCAAACACCCATATACATGACTGATCACTTTACAAGCCTAACATCCATATACATGACTGATCACTTTACAAGTCTAACACCCATATACATGACTGATCACTTCACAAGCCTAACACCCATATACATGACTGATCACTTTACAAGTCTAACACCCATATACATGACTGATCACTTCACAACCCTAACACCCATATACATGACTGATCACTTTACAACGCTAACACCCATATACATGACTGATCACTTTACAAGTCTAACACCCATATACATGACTGATCACTTTCCAACCCTAACACCCAATTACATGACTGATCAATTTACAACCCTAACACCCATATACAAGACTGATCACTTTACAACCCTAACACCCATATACATGACTGATCACTTTACAATTCTAACACCCATATACATGACTGATCACTTTACAATCCTAGCACCCATATACATGACTGATCACTTTACAAGCCTAACACCCATATACATGACTGATCACTTTACAAGCCTAACACCCATATGCATGACTGATCACTTTACAATCCTAACACCCATATACATGACTGGTCACTTTACAAGCCTAACACCCATATACATGACTGTTCACTTTACAACCCTAACACCCATATACATGACTGATCACTTTACAAGCCTAACACCCATATACATGACTGATCACTTTACAAATCTAACACCCATATACATGACTGATCACTTTACAAGTCTAACACCCATATACATGACTGATCACTTTACAAGTCTAACAGCCATATACATGACTGATCACTTTACAAGCCTAACACCCATATACATGACTGATCACTTTACAACCCTAACACCCATATACATGACTGATCACTTTACAAGCCTAAAACCCATATACATGACTGATCACTTTACAAGCCTAACACCGATATACATGACTGATCACTTTACAAGCTTAACACCCATATACATGACTAATCACTTTACAAGCCTAACACCCATATACATGACTGATCACTTTACAACCCTAACACCCATATACATGACTGATCACTTTACAAGTCTAACACCCATATACATGACTGATCACTTTACAAGTCTAACACCCATATACATGACTGATCACTTTACAACCCTAACACCCATATGCATGACTGATCACTTTACACGTCTAACACCCATATACATGACTGACCACCTTACAAGCCTAACATTCATATACATGACTGATCACCTTACAACCCTAACACCCATATACATGACTGATCACTTAACAAGCCAAACACCCATATACATGACTGATCACTTTACAAGCCTAACATCCATATACATGACTGATCACTTTACAAGTCTAACACCCATATACATGACTGATCACTACAAGTCTAACACCCATATACATGACTGATCACTTAACAAGCCAAACACCCATATACATGACTGATCACTTTACAAGCCTAACATCCATATACATGACTGATCACTTTACAAGCCTAACACCCATATGCATGACTGATCACTTTACAATCCTAACACCCATATACATGACTGGTCACTTTACAAGCCTAACACCCATATACATGACTGTTCACTTTACAACCCTAACACCCATATACATGACTGATCACTTTACAAGCCTAACATCCACATTCATGACTGATCACTTTACAAGTATAACACCCATATACATGACTGATCACTTTACAAGTCTAACACCCATATACATGACTGATCACTTTACAAGTCTAACAGCCATATACATGACTGATCACTTTACAAGCCTAACACCCATATACATGACTGATCACTTTACAACCCTAACACCCATATACATGACTGATCACTTTACAAGCCAAAAACCCATATACATGACTGATCACTTTACAAGCCTAACACCCATATACATGACTGATCACTTTACAACCCTAACACCCATATACATGACTGATCACTTTACAAGTCTAACACCCATATACATGACTGATCACTTTACAACCCTAACACCCATATGCATGACTGATCACTTTACACGTCTAACACCCATATACATGAATGACCACTTTACAAGCCTAACACTCATATACATGACTGATCACCTTACAACCCTAACACCCATATACATGACTGATCACTTAACAAGCCAAACATCCATATACATGACTGATCACTTTACAAGCCTAACATCCATATACATGACTGATCACTTTACAACCCTAACACCCATATACATGACTGATCACTTTACAAGCCTAACACCCATATATATGACTGATCACTTTACAAGTCTAACACCCATATACATGACTGATCACTTGACAACCCTAACACCCATATACATGACTGATAACTTTACACCCTAACACCCATATACATGACTGATCACTTTACAAGTCTAACACCCATATACATGACTGATCACTTTCCAACCCTAACACCCAATTACATGACTGATCACCTTACAAGCCTAACACCCATATACATGACTGATCACTTTACAAGCCTAACACCCATATACATGACTGATCACTTTACAAGCCTAACACCCATATACATGACTAATCACTTTACAAGCCTAACACCCATATACATGACTGATCACTTTACAACCCTAACAGCCATATGCATGACTGATCACTTTACAAGTCTAAAACCCATATACATGACTGATCACTTTAAAAGTATAACACCCATATACATGACTGATCACTTTACAACCCTAACACCCATATGCATGACTGATCACTTTACACGTCTAACACCCATATACATGACTGACCACTTTACAAGCCTAACACTCATATACATGACTGATCACCTTACAACCCTAACACCCATATACATGACTGATCACTTAACAAGCCAAACACCCATATACATGACTGATCACTTTACAAGCCTAACATCCATATACATGACTGATCACTTTACAAGTCTAACACCCATATACATGACTGATCACTACAAGTCTAACACCCATATACATGACTGATCACTTTACAAGCCTAACATCCATATACATGACTGATCACTTTACAAGACTAACACCCATATACATGACTGATCACTTCACAAACCTAACACCCATATACATGACTGATCACTTTACAACGCTAACACCCATATACATGACTGATCACTTTACAAGTCTAACACCCATATACATGACTGATCACTTTACAACCCTAACACCCAATTACATGACTGATCAATTTACAACCCTAACACCCATATACAAGACTGATCACTTTACAACCCTAACACTCATATACATGACTGATCACTTTACAATTCTAACACCCATATACATGACTGATCACTTAACAACCCTAACACCCATATACATGACTGATCACTTTACAATCCTAACACCCATATACATGACTGGTCACTTTACAAGCCTAACACGCATATACATGACTGATCACTTTACAAGCCTAACACCCATATACATGACTGATCACTTTACAAGCCTAACACCCATATGCATGACTGATCACTTTACAATCCTAACACCCATATACATGACTGGTCACTTTACAAGCCTAACACCCATATACATGACTGTTCACTTTACAACCCTAACACCCATATACATGACTGATCACTTTACAAGCCTAACACCCATATACATGACTGATCACTTTACAAGTCTAACACCCATATACATGACTGATCACTTTACAAGTCTAACACCCATATACATGACTGATCACTTTACAAGTCTAACAGCCATATACATGACTGATCACTTTACAAGCCTAACACCCATATACATGACTGATCACTTTACAACCCTAACACCCATATACATGACTGATCACTTTACAAGCCTAAAACCCATATACATGACTGATCACTTTACAACCCTAACACCCATATACATGACTGATAACTTTACAAGCCTAACACCCATATACATGACTAATCACTTTACAAGCCTAACACCCATATACATGACTGATCACTTTACAACCCTAACACCCATATACATGACTGATCACTTTACAAGTCTAACACCCATATACATGACTGATCACTTTACAAGTCTAACACCCATATACATGACTGATCACTTTACAAGTCTAACACCCATATACATGACTGATCACTTTACAACCCTAACACCCAATTACATGACTCATCACTTTACAAGCCTAACACCCATATACATGACTGATCACTTTACAAGCCTAACACCCATATACATGACTGATCACTTTACAAGCCTAACACCCATATACATGACTAATCACTTTACAAGCCTAACACCCATATACATGACTGATCACTTTACAACCTTAACAGCCATATGCATGACTGATCACTTTACAAGTCTAAAACCCATATACATGACTGATCACTTTAAAAGTCTAACACCCATATACATGACTGATCACTTTACAACCCTAACACCCATATGCATGACTGATCACTTTACACGTCTAACACCCATATACATGACTGACCACTTTACAAGCCTAACACTCATATACATGACTGATCACCTTACAACCCTAACACCCATATACATGACTGATCACTTAACAAGCCAAACACCCATATACATGACTGATCACTTTACAAGCCTAACATCCATATACATGACTGATCACTTTACAAGTCTAACACCCATATACATGACTGATCACTACAAGTCTAACACCCATATACATGACTGATCACTTTACAAGCCTAACATCTATATACATGACTGATCACTTTACAAGACTAACACCCATATACATGACTGATCACTTCACAAACCTAACACCCATATACATGACTGATCACTTTACAACGCTAACACCCATATACATGACTGATCACTTTACAAGTCTAACACCCATATACATGACTGATCACTTTACAACCCTAACACCCAATTACATGACTGATCAATTTACAACCCTAACACCCATATACAAGACTGATCACTTTACAACCCTAACACTCATATACATGACTGATCACTTTACAATTCTAACACCCATATACATGACTGATCACTTAACAACCCTAACACCCATATACATGACTGATCACTTTACAATCCTAACACCCATATACATGACTGGTCACTTTACAAGCCTAACACCCATATACATGACTGATCACTTTACAAGCCTAACACCCATATACATGACTGATCACTTTACAAGCCTAACACCCATATGCATGACTGATCACTTTACAATCCTAACACCCATATACATGACTGGTCACTTTACAAGCCTAACACCCATATACATGACTGTTCACTTTACAACCCTAACACCCATATACATGACTGATCACTTTACAAGTCTAACACCCATATACATGACTGATCACTTTACAAGTCTAACACCCATATACATGACTGATCACTTTACAAGTCTAACAGCCATATACATGACTGATCACTTTACAAGCCTAACACCCATATACATGACTGATCACTTTACAACCCTAACACCCATATACATGACTGATCACTTTACAAGCCTAAAACCCATATACATGACTGATCACTTTACAACCCTAACACCCATATACATGACTGATAACTTTACAAGCCTAACACCCATATACATGACTAATCACTTTACAAGCCTAACACCCATATACATGACTGATCACTTTACAACCCTAACACCCATATACATGACTGATCACTTTACAAGTCTAACACCCATATACATGACTGATCACTTTACAAGTCTAACACCCATATATATGACTGATCACTTTACAACCCTAACACCCATATGCATGACTGATCACTTTACACGTCTAACACCCATATACATGACTGACCACTTTACAAGCCTAACACCCATATACATGACTGATCACTTTACAACCCTAACACCCATATACAAGACTGATCACTTAACAAGCCAAAGACCCATATACATGACTGATCACTTTACAAGCCTAACATCCATATACATGACTGATCACTTTACAAGTCTAACACCCATATACATGACTGATCACTACAAGTCTAACACCCATATACATGACTGATCACTTTACAACCCTAACACCCATATACATGACTGATCACTTTACAAGCCTAACACCCATATACATGACTGATCACTTTACAAGTCTAACACCCATATACATGACTGATCACTTCACAACCCTAACACCCATATACATGACTGATCACTTTACACCCTAACACCCATATACATGACTGATCACTTTACAAGTCTAACACCCATATACATGACTGATCACTTTACAACCCTAACACCCAATTACATGACTGATCACTTTACAAGCCTAACACCCATATACATGACTGATCACTTTACAAGCCTAACACCCATATACATGACTGACCACTTTACAAGCCTAACACCCATATACATGACTAATCACTTTACAAGCCTAACACCCATATACATGACTGATCACTTTACAACCCTAACACCCATATACATGACTGATCACTTTACAAGTCTAACACCCATATACATGACTGATCACTTTACAAGTCTAACACCCATATACATGACTGATCACTTTACAACCCTAACACCCATATGCATGACTGATCACTTTACACGTCTAACACCCATATACATGACTGATCACTTTACAAGTCTAACACCCATATACATGACTGATCACTTCACAACCCTAACACCCATATACATGACTGATCACTTTACAAGTCTAACACCCATATACATGACTGATCACTTTACAACCCTAACACCCAATTACATGACTGATCAATTTACAACCCTAACACCCATATACAAGACTGATCACTTAACAACCCTAACACCCATATACATGACTGATCACTTTACAATCCTAACACCCATATACATGACTGGTCACTTTACAAGCCTAAGACGCATATACATGACTGATAACTTTACAAGCCTAACACCAATATACATGACTGATCACTTTACAAGCCTAACATCCATATACATGACTGATCACTTTACAAGTCTAACACCCATATACATGACTGATCACTACAAGTCTAACACCCATATACATGACTGATCACTTTACAAGCCTAACATCCATATACATGACTGATCACTTTACAAGACTAACACCCATATACATGACTGATCACTTCACAAACCTAACACCCATATACATGACTGATCACTTTACAACGCTAACACCCATATACATGACTGATCACTTTACAAGTCTAACACCCATATACATGACTGATCACTTTACAACCCTAACACCCAATTACATGACTGATCAATTTACAACCCTAACACCCATATACAAGACTGATCACTTTACAACCCTAACACTCAAATACATGACTGATCACTTTACAATTCTAACACCCATATACATGACTGATCACTTAACAACCCTAACACCCATATACATGACTGATCACTTTACAATCCTAACACCCATATACATGACTGGTCACTTTACAAGCCTAACACGCATATACATGACTGATCACTTTACAAGCCTAACACCCATATACATGACTGATCACTTTACAAGCCTAACACCCATATGCATGACTGATCACTTTACAATCCTAACACCCATATACATGACTGGTCACTTTACAAGCCTAACACCCATATACATGACTGTTCACTTTACAACCCTAACACCCATATACATGACTGATCACTTTACAAGCCTAACACCCATATACATGACTGATCACTTTACAAGTCTAACACCCATATACATGACTGATCACTTTACAAGTCTAACACCCATATACATGACTGATCACTTTACAAGTCTAACAGCCATATACATGACTGATCACTTTACAAGCCTAACACCCATATACATGACTGATCACTTTACAACCCTAACACCCATATACATGACTGATCACTTTACAAGCCTAAAACCCATATACATGACTGATCACTTTACAACCCTAACACCCATATACATGACTGATAACTTTACAAGCCTAACACCCATATACATGACTAATCACTTTACAAGCCTAACACCCATATACATGACTGATCACTTTACAACCCTAACACCCATATACATGACTGATCACTTTACAAGTCTAACACCCATATACATGACTGATCACTTTACAAGTCTAACACCCATATACATGACTGATCACTTTACAAGTCTAACACCCATATACATGACTGATCACTTTACAACCCTAACACCCAATTACATGACTCATCACTTTACAAGCCTAACACCCATATACATGACTGATCACTTTACAAGCCTAACACCCATATACATGACTGATCACTTTACAAGCCTAACACCCATATACATGACTAATCACTTTACAAGCCTAACACCCATATACATGACTGATCACTTTACAACCTTAACAGCCATATGCATGACTGATCACTTTACAAGTCTAAAACCCATATACATGACTGATCACTTTAAAAGTCTAACACCCATATACATGACTGATCACTTTACAACCCTAACACCCATATGCATGACTGATCACTTTACACGTCTAACACCCATATACATGACTGACCACTTTACAAGCCTAACACTCATATACATGACTGATCACCTTACAACCCTAACACCCATATACATGACTGATCACTTAACAAGCCAAACACCCATATACATGACTGATCACTTTACAAGCCTAACATCCATATACATGACTGATCACTTTACAAGTCTAACACCCATATACATGACTGATCACTACAAGTCTAACACCCATATACATGACTGATCACTTTACAAGCCTAACATCTATATACATGACTGATCACTTTACAAGACTAACACCCATATACATGACTGATCACTTCACAAACCTAACACCCATATACATGACTGATCACTTTACAACGCTAACACCCATATACATGACTGATCACTTTACAAGTCTAACACCCATATACATGACTGATCACTTTACAACCCTAACACCCAATTACATGACTGATCAATTTACAACCCTAACACCCATATACAAGACTGATCACTTTACAACCCTAACACTCATATACATGACTGATCACTTTACAATTCTAACACCCATATACATGACTGATCACTTAACAACCCTAACACCCATATACATGACTGATCACTTTACAATCCTAACACCCATATACATGACTGGTCACTTTACAAGCCTAACACGCATATACATGACTGATCACTTTACAAGCCTAACACCCATATACATGACTGATCACTTTACAAGCCTAACACTCATATGCATGACTGATCACTTTACAATCCTAACACCCATATACATGACTGGTCACTTTACAAGCCTAACACCCATATACATGACTGTTCACTTTACAACCCTAACACCCATATACATGACTGATCACTTTACAAGTCTAACACCCATATACATGACTGATCACTTTACAAGTCTAACACCCATATACATGACTGATCACTTTACAAGTCTAACAGCCATATACATGACTGATCACTTTACAAGCCTAACACCCATATACATGACTGATCACTTTACAACCCTAACACCCATATACATGACTGATCACTTTACAAGCCTAAAACCCATATACATGACTGATCACTTTACAACCCTAACACCCATATACATGACTGATAACTTTACAAGCCTAACACCCATATACATGACTAATCACTTTACAAGCCTAACACCCATATACATGACTGATCACTTTACAACCCTAACACCCATATACATGACTGATCACTTTACAAGTCTAACACCCATATACATGACTGATCACTTTACAAGTCTAACACCCATATATATGACTGATCACTTTACAACCCTAACACCCATATGCATGACTGATCACTTTACACGTCTAACACCCATATACATGACTGACCACTTTACAAGCCTAACACCCATATACATGACTGATCACTTTACAACCCTAACACCCATATACAAGACTGATCACTTAACAAGCCAAAGACCCATATACATGACTGATCACTTTACAAGCCTAACATCCATATACATGACTGATCACTTTACAAGTCTAACACCCATATACATGACTGATCACTACAAGTCTAACACCCATATACATGACTGATCACTTTACAACCCTAACACCCATATACATGACTGATCACTTTACAAGCCTAACACCCATATACATGACTGATCACTTTACAAGTCTAACACCCATATACATGACTGATCACTTCACAACCCTAACACCCATATACATGACTGATCACTTTACACCCTAACACCCATATACATGACTGATCACTTTACAAGTCTAACACCCATATACATGACTGATCACTTTACAACCCTAACACCCAATTACATGACTGATCACTTTACAAGCCTAACACCCATATACATGACTGATCACTTTACAAGCCTAACACCCATATACATGACTGACCACTTTACAAGCCTAACACCCATATACATGACTAATCACTTTACAAGCCTAACACCCATATACATGACTGATCACTTTACAACCCTAACACCCATATACATGACTGATCACTTTACAAGTCTAACACCCATATACATGACTGATCACTTTACAAGTCTAACACCCATATACATGACTGATCACTTTACAACCCTAACACCCATATGCATGACTGATCACTTTACACGTCTAACACCCATATACATGACTGATCACTTTACAAGTCTAACACCCATATACATGACTGATCACTTCACAACCCTAACACCCATATACATGACTGATCACTTTACAAGTCTAACACCCATATACATGACTGATCACTTTACAACCCTAACACCCAATTACATGACTGATCAATTTACAACCCTAACACCCATATACAAGACTGATCACTTAACAACCCTAACACCCATATACATGACTGATCACTTTACAATCCTAACACCCATATACATGACTGGTCACTTTACAAGCCTAAGACGCATATACATGACTGATAACTTTACAAGCCTAACACCAATATACATGACTGATCACTTTACAAGCCTAACTTACATATACATGACTGATCACTTTACAAGCCTTACACCCATATGCATGACTGATCACTTTACAATCCTAACACTCATATACATGACTGGTCACTTTACAAGCCTAACACCCATATACATGACTGATCACTTTACAACCCTAACACCCATATACATGACTGATCACTTTACAAGCCTAACTCCCATATACATGACTGATCACTTTACAAGTCTAACACCCATATACATGACTGATCACTTTACAAGTCTAACACCATATACATGACTGATCACTTTACAAGTCTAACACCCATATATATGACTGATCACTTTACAACCCTAACACCCATATGCATGACTGATCACTTTACACGTCTTACACCCATATACATGACTGACCACTTTACAAGCCTAACACTCATATACATGACTGATCACCTTACAACCCTAACACCCATATACATGACTGATCACTTAACAAGCCAAACACCCATATACATGACTGATCACTTTACAAGCCTAACATCCATATACATGACTGATCACTTTACAAGTCTAACACCCATATACATGACTGATCACTACAAGTCTAACACCCATATACATGACTGATCACTTTACAAGCCTAACATCCATATACATGACTGATCACTTTACAACCCTAACACCCATATACATGACTGATCACTTTACAAGCCTACCACCCATATACATGACTGATCACTTTACAAGACTAACACCCATATACATGACTGATCACTTCACAAACCTAACACCCATATACATGACTGATCACTTTACAACGCTAACACCCATATACATGACTGATCACTTTACAAGTCTAACACCCATATACATGACTGATCACTTTACAACCCTAACACCCAATTACATGACTGATCAATTTACAACCCTAACACCCATATACAAGACTGATCACTTTACAACCCTAACACTCATATACATGACTGATCACTTTACAATTCTAACACCCATATACATGACTGATCACTTTACAACCCTAACACCCATATACATGACTGATCACTTTACAATCCTAACACCCATATACATGACTGGTCACTTTACAAGCCTAACACGCATATACATGACTGATCACTTTACAAGCCTAACACCCATATACATGACTGATCACTTTACAACCCTATCACCCATATGCATGACTGATCACTTTACAATCCTAACACCCATATACATGACTGGTCACTTTACAAGCCTAACACCCATATACATGACTGTTCACTTTACAACCCTAACACCCATATACATGACTGATCACTTTACAAGCCTAACACCCATATACATGACTGATCACTTTACAAGTCTAACACCCATATACATGACTGATCACTTTACAAGTCTAACACCCATATGCATGACTGATCACTTTACAAGTCTAACAGCCATATACATGACTGATCACTTTACAAGCCTAACACCCATATACATGACTGATCACTTTACAACCCTAACACCCATATACATGACTGATCACTTTACAAGCCTAAAACCCATATACATGACTGATCACTTTACAACCCTAACACCCATATACATGACTGATAACTTTACAAGCCTAACACCCATATACATGACTAATCACTTTACAAGCCTAACACCCATATACATGACTGATCACTTTACAACCCTAACACCCATATACATGACTGATCACTTTACAAGTCTAACACCCATATACATGACTGATCACTTTACAACCCTAACACCCATATGCATGACTGATCACTTTACACGTCTAACACCCATATACATGACTGACCACTTTACAAGCCTAACACTCATATACATGACTGATCACTTTACAACCCTAACACCCATATACATGACTGATCACTTAACAAGCCAAAGACCCATATACATGACTGATCACTTTACAAGCCTAACATCCATATACATGACTGATCACTTTACAAGTCTAACACCCATATACATGACTGATCACTACAAGTCTAACACCCATATACATGACTGATCACTTTACAACCCTAACACCCATATACATGACTGATCACTTTACAAGCCTAACACCCATATACATGACTGATCACTTTACAAGTCTAACACCCATATACATGACTGATCACTTCACAACCCTAACACCCATATACATGACTGATCACTTTACACCCTAACACCCATATACATGACTGATCACTTTACAAGTCTAACACCCATATACATGACTGATCACTTTACAACCCTAACACCCAATTACATGACTGATCACTTTACATGCCTAACACCCATATACATGACTGATCACTTTACAAGCCTAACACCCATATACATGACTGACCACTTTACAAGCCTAACACCCATATACATGACTAATTACTTTACAAGCCTAACACCCATATACATGACTGATCACTTTACAACCCTAACACCCATATACATGACTGATCACTTTACAAGTCTAACACCCATATACATGACTGATCACTTTACAAGTCTAACACCCATATACATGACTGATCACTTTACAACCCTAACACCCATATGCATGACTGATCACGTTACACGTCTAACACCCATATACATGACTGATCACTTTACAAGTCTACCACCCATATACATGACTGATCACTTCACAACCCTAACACCCATATACATGACTGATCACTTTACAAGTCTAACACCCATATACATGACTGATCACTTTACAACCCTAACACCCAATTACATGACTGATCAATTTACAACCCTAACACCCATATACAAGAATGATCACTTAACAACCCTAACACCCATATACATGACTGATCACTTTACAATCCTAACACCCATATACATGACTGGTCACTTTACAAGCCTAAGACGCATATACATGACTGATAACTTTACAAGCCTAACACCCATATACATGACTGATCACTTTACAAGCCTAACACCCATATGCATGACTGATCACTTTACAATCCTAACACTCATATACATGACTGGTCACTTTACAAGCCTAACACCCATATACATGACTGATCACTTTACAACCCTAACACTCATATACATGACTGATCACTTTACAAGCCTAACTCCCATATACATGACTGATCACTTTACAAGTCTAACACCCATATACATGACTGATCACTTTACAAGTCTAACACCATATACATGACTGATCACTTTTCAAGTCTAACACCCATATATATGACTGATCACTTTACAACCCTAACACCCATATGCATGACTGATCATTTTACACGTCTTACACCCATATACATGACTGACCACTTTACAAGCCTAACACTCATATACATGACTGATCACTTTACAACCCTAACACCCATATACATGACTGATCACTTAACAAGCCAAACACCCATATACATGACTGATCACTTTACAAGCCTAACATCCATATACATGACTGATCACTTTACAAGTCTAACACCCATATACATGACTGATCACTACAAGTCTAACACCCATATACATGACTGATCACTTTACAAGCCTAACATCCATATACATGACTGATCACTTTACAACCCTAACACCCATATACATGACTGATCACTTTACAAGTCTAACACCCATATACATGACTGATCACTTTACAACCCTAACACCCATATGCATGACTGATCACTTTACACGTCTAACACCCATATACATGACTGACCACTTTACAAGCGTAACACTCATATACATGACTGATCACTTTACAACCCTAACACCCATATACATGACTGATCACTTAACAAGCCAAAGACCCATATACATGACTGATCACTTTACAAGCCTAACATCCATATACATGACTGATCACTTTACAAGTCTAACATCCATATACATGACTGATCACTACAAGTCTAACACCCATATACATGACTGATCACTTTACAACCCTAACACCCATATACATGACTGATCACTTTACAAGCCTAACACCCATATATATGACTGATCACTTTACAAGTCTAACACCCATATACATGACTGATCACTTCACAACCCTAACACCCATATACATGACTGATCACTTTACATCCTAACACCCATATACATGACTGATCACTTTACAAGTCTAACACCCATATACATGACTGATCACTTTACAACCCTAACACCCAATTACATGACTGATCACTTTACAAGCCTAACACCCATATACATGACTGATCACTTTACAAGTCTAACACCCATATACATGACTGACCACTTTACAAGCCTAACACCCATATACATGACTAATCACTTTACAAGCCTAACACCCATATACATGACTGATCACTTTACAACCCTAACACCCATATACATGACTGATCACTTTACAAGTCTAACACCCATATACATGACTGATCACTTTACAAGTCTAACACCCATATAAATGACTGATCACTTTACAACCCTAACACCCATATGCATGACTGATCACTTTACACGTCTAACACCCATATACATGACTGATCACTTTACAAGTCTACCACCCATATACATGACTGATCACTTCACAACCCTAACACCCATATACATGACTGATCACTTTACAAGTCTAACACCCATATACATGACTGATCACTTTACAACCCTAACACCCAATTACATGACTGATCAATTTACAACCCTAACACCCATATACAAGACTGATCACTTAACAACCCTAACGCCCATATACATGACTGATCACTTTACAATCCTAACACCCATATACATGACTGGTCACTTTACAAGCCTAAGACGCATATACATGACTGATAACTTTACAAGCCTAACACCCATATACATGACTGATCACTTTACAAGCCTAACACCCATATGCATGACTGATCACTTTACAATCCTAACACTCATATACATGACTGGTCACTTTACAAGCCTAACACCCATATACATGACTGATCACTTTACAACCCTAACACCCATATACATGACTGATCACTTTACAAGCCTAACTCCCATATACATGACTGATCACTTTACAAGTCTAACACCCATATACATGACTGATCACTTTACAAGTCTAACACCATATACATGACTGATCACTTTACAAGTCTAACACCCATATATATGACTGATCACTTTACAACCCTAACACCCATATGCATGACTGATCACTTTACACGTCTTACACCCATATACATGACTGACCACTTTACAAGCCTAACACTCATATACATGACTGATCACCTTACAACCCTAACACCCATATACATGACTGATCACTTAACAAGCCAAACACCCATATACATGACTGATCACTTTACAAGCCTAACATCCATATACATGACTGATCACTTTACAAGTCTAACACCCATATACATGACTGATCACTACAAGTCTAACACCCATATACATGACTGATCACTTTACAAGCCTAACATCCATATACATGACTGATCACTTTACAACCCTAACACCCATATACATGACTGATCACTTTACAAGCCTACCACCCATATACATGACTGATCACTTTACAAGACTAACACCCATATACATGACTGATCACTTCACAAACCTAACACCCATATACATGACTGATCACTTTACAACGCTAACACCCATATACATGACTGATCACTTTACAAGTCTAACACCCATATACATGACTGATCACTTTACAACCCTAACACCCAATTACATGACTGATCAATTTACAACCCTAACACCCATATACAAGACTGATCACTTTACAACCCTAACACTCATATACATGACTGATCACTTTACAATTCTAACACCCATATACATGACTGATCACTTTACAACCCTAACACCCATATACATGACTGATCACTTTACAATCCTAACACCCATATACATGACTGGTCACTTTACAAGCCTAACACGCATATACATGACTGATCACTTTACAAGCCTAACACCCATATACATGACTGATCACTTTACAACCCTATCACCCATATGCATGACTGATCACTTTACAATCCTAACACCCATATACATGACTGGTCACTTTACAAGCCTAACACCCATATACATGACTGTTCACTTTACAACCCTAACACCCATATACATGACTGATCACTTTACAAGCCTAACACCCATATACATGACTGATCACTTTACAAGTCTAACACCCATATACATGACTGATCACTTTACAAGTCTAACACCCATATACATGACTGATCACTTTACAAGTCTAACAGCCATATACATGACTGATCACTTTACAAGCCTAACACCCATATACATGACTGATCACTTTACAACCCTAACACCCATATACATGACTGATCACTTTACAAGCCTAAAACCCATATACATGACTGATCACTTTACAACCCTAACACCCATATACATGACTGATAACTTTACAAGCCTAACACCCATATACATGACTAATCACTTTACAAGCCTAACACCCATATACATGACTGATCACTTTACAACCCTAACACCCATATACATGACTGATCACTTTACAAGTCTAACACCCATATACATGACTGATCACTTTACAACCCTAACACCCATATGCATGACTGATCACTTTACACGTCTAACACCCATATACATGACTGACCACTTTACAAGCCTAACACTCATATACATGACTGATCACTTTACAACCCTAACACCCATATACATGACTGATCACTTAACAAGCCAAAGACCCATATACATGACTGATCACTTTACAAGCCTAACATCCATATACATGACTGATCACTTTACAAGTCTAACACCCATATACATGACTGATCACTACAAGTCTAACACCCATATACATGACTGATCACTTTACAACCCTAACACCCATATACATGACTGATCACTTTACAAGCCTAACACCCATATACATGACTGATCACTTTACAAGTCTAACACCCATATACATGACTGATCACTTCACAACCCTAACACCCATATACATGACTGATCACTTTACACCCTAACACCCATATACATGACTGATCACTTTACAAGTCTAACACCCATATACATGACTGATCACTTTACAACCCTAACACCCAATTACATGACTGATCACTTTACATGCCTAACACCCATATACATGACTGATCACTTTACAAGCCTAACACCCATATACATGACTGACCACTTTACAAGCCTAACACCCATATACATGACTAATTACTTTACAAGCCTAACACCCATATACATGACTGATCACTTTACAACCCTAACACCCATATACATGACTGATCACTTTACAAGTCTAACACCCATATACATGACTGATCACTTTACAAGTCTAACACCCATATACATGACTGATCACTTTACAACCCTAACACCCATATGCATGACTGATCACGTTACACGTCTAACACCCATATACATGACTGATCACTTTACAAGTCTACCACCCATATACATGACTGATCACTTCACAACCCTAACACCCATATACATGACTGATCACTTTACAAGTCTAGCACCCATATACATGACTGATCACTTTACAACCCTAACACCCAATTACATGACTGATCAATTTACAACCCTAACACCCATATACAAGAATGATCACTTAACAACCCTAACACCCATATACATGACTGATCACTTTACAATCCTAACACCCATATACATGACTGGTCACTTTACAAGCCTAAGACGCATATACATGACTGATAACTTTACAAGCCTAACACCCATATACATGACTGATCACTTTACAAGCCTAAC
This sequence comes from Bathymodiolus septemdierum, assembly GCA_963383655.1. NCBI lineage: Eukaryota > Metazoa > Mollusca > Bivalvia > Mytilida > Modiolidae > Bathymodiolus > Bathymodiolus septemdierum. The sequence continues at coordinate 2,919,999 of OY726525.1, read as the reverse complement.
ACCCATATGCATGACTGATCACTTTACAATCCTAACACTCATATACATGACTGGTCACTTTACAAGCCTAACACCCATATACATGACTGATCACTTTACAACCCTAACACTCATATACATGACTGATCACTTTACAAGCCTAACTCCCATATACATGACTGATCACTTTACAAGTCTAACACCCATATACATGACTGATCACTTTACAAGTCTAACACCATATACATGACTGATCACTTTTCAAGTCTAACACCCATATATATGACTGATCACTTTACAACCCTAACACCCATATGCATGACTGATCATTTTACACGTCTTACACCCATATACATGACTGACCACTTTACAAGCCTAACACTCATATACATGACTGATCACTTTACAACCCTAACACCCATATACATGACTGATCACTTAACAAGCCAAACACCCATATACATGACTGATCACTTTACAAGCCTAACATCCATATACATGACTGATCACTTTACAAGTCTAACACCCATATACATGACTGATCACTACAAGTCTAACACCCATATACATGACTGATCACTTTACAAGCCTAACATCCATATACATGACTGATCACTTTACAACCCTAACACCCATATACATGACTGATCACTTTACAAGTCTAACACCCATATACATGACTGATCACTTTACAACCCTAACACCCATATGCATGACTGATCACTTTACACGTCTAACACCCATATACATGACTGACCACTTTACAAGCCTAACACTCATATACATGACTGATCACTTTACAACCCTAACACCCATATACATGACTGATCACTTAACAAGCCAAAGACCCATATACATGACTGATCACTTTACAAGCCTAACATCCATATACATGACTGATCACTTTACAAGTCTAACATCCATATACATGACTGATCACTACAAGTCTAACACCCATATACATGACTGATCACTTTACAACCCTAACACCCATATACATGACTGATCACTTTACAAGCCTAACACCCATATATATGACTGATCACTTTACAAGTCTAACACCCATATACATGACTGATCACTTCACAACCCTAACACCCATATACATGACTGATCACTTTACATCCTAACACCCATATACATGACTGATCACTTTACAAGTCTAACACCCATATACATGACTGATCACTTTACAACCCTAACACCCAATTACATGACTGATCACTTTACAAGCCTAACACCCATATACATGACTGATCACTTTACAAGTCTAACACCCATATACATGACTGACCACTTTACAAGCCTAACACCCATATACATGACTAATCACTTTACAAGCCTAACACCCATATACATGACTGATCACTTTACAACCCTAACACCCATATACATGACTGATCACTTTACAAGTCTAACACCCATATACATGACTGATCACTTTACAAGTCTAACACCCATATAAATGACTGATCACTTTACAACCCTAACACCCATATGCATGACTGATCACTTTACACGTCTAACACCCATATACATGACTGATCACTTTACAAGTCTACCACCCATATACATGACTGATCACTTCACAACCCTAACACCCATATACATGACTGATCACTTTACAAGTCTAACACCCATATACATGACTGATCACTTTACAACCCTAACACCCAATTACATGACTGATCAATTTACAACCCTAACACCCATATACAAGACTGATCACTTAACAACCCTAACGCCCATATACATGACTGATCACTTTACAATCCTAACACCCATATACATGACTGGTCACTTTACAAGCCTAAGACGCATATACATGACTGATAACTTTACAAGCCTAACACCCATATACATGACTGATCACTTTACAAGCCTAACACCCATATGCATGACTGATCACTTTACAATCCTAACACTCATATACATGACTGGTCACTTTACAAGCCTAACACCCATATACATGACTGATCACTTTACAACCCTAACACCCATATACATGACTGATCACTTTACAAGCCTAACTCCCATATACATGACTGATCACTTTACAAGTCTAACACCCATATACATGACTGATCACTTTACAAGTCTAACACCATATACATGACTGATCACTTTACAAGTCTAACACCCATATATATGACTGATCACTTTACAACCCTAACACCCATATGCATGACTGATCATTTTACACGTCTTACACCCATATACATGACTGACCACTTTACAAGCCTAACACTCATATACATGACTGATCACTTTACAACCCTAACACCCATATACATGACTGATCACTTAACAAGCCAAACACCCATATACATGACTGATCACTTTACAAGCCTAACATCCATATACATGACTGATCACTTTACAAGTCTAACACCCATATACATGACTGATCACTACAAGTCTAACACCCATATACATGACTGATCACTTTACAAGCCTAACATCCATATACATGACTGATCACTTTACAACCCTAACACCCATATACATGACTGATCACTTTACAAGCCTAACACCCATATACATGACTGATCACTTTACAAGTCTAACACCCATATACATGACTGATCACTTCACAACCCTAACACCCATATACATGACTGATCACTTTACACCCTAACACCCATATACATGACTGATCACTTTACAAGTCTAACACCCATATACATGACTGATCACTTTACAACCCTAACACCCAATTACATGACTGATCACTTTACAAGCCTAACACCCATATGCATGACTGATCACTTTACAAGCCTAACACCCATATACATGACTGATCACTTTACAAGCCTAACACCCATATACATGACTAATCACTTTACAAGCCTAACACTCATATACATGACTGATCACTTTACAACCCTAACACCCATATACATGACTGATCACTTTACAAGTCTAACACCCATATACATGACTGATCACTTTACAAGTCTAACACCCATATACATGACTGATCACTTTACAACCCTAACACCCATATGCATGACTGATCACTTTACACGTCTAACACCCATATACATGACTGATCACTTTACAAGTCTAACACCCATATACATGACTGATCACTTCACAACCCTAACACCCATATACATGACTGATCACTTTACAACCCTAACACCCATATACATGACTGATCACTTTACAACCCTAACACCCATATACATGACTGATCACTTTATAAGCCTAACACCCATATACATGACTGATCACTTTACAAGCCTAACACCCATATACATGACTGATCACTTTACAAGCCTAGCACCCATATACATGACTGATCACTTTACAACCCTAACACCCATATACATGACTGATCACTTTACAAGTCTAACACCCATATACATGACTGATCACTTTACACGTCTAACACCCATATGCATAACTGACCACTTTACAAGCCTAACACTCATATACATCACTGATCACTTTACAACCCTAACACCCATATACATGACTGATCACTTTACACGTCTAACACCCATATACATGACTGATCACTTTACAAGCCTAACACCCATATACATGACTGATCACTTTACGCGTCTAACACCCATATACATTACTGATCACTTTACAAGCCTAACACTCATATACATGACTGATCACTTAACAAGCCTAACACTCATATACATGACTGATCACTTTACAACCCTAACACCCATATACATGACTGATCACTTTACAAGTCTAACACCCATATACATGACTGATCACTTTACAATCCCTATATTCATATACATGACTGATCACTTTACAAGCCTAACACCCATATACATGACTGATCACTTTACAAGCCTAACACCCATATACATGACTGATCACTTTACAAGCTTAACACGCATATACATGACTGATCACTTTACAAGCCTAACACCCATATACATGACTGATCACTTTACAAGCCTAACACCCATATGCATGACTGATCACTTTACAATCCTAACACCCATATACATGACTGGTCACTTTACAAGCCTAACACCCATATACATGAATGATCACTTTACAAGTCTAACACCCATATACATGACTGATCACTTTACAAGTCTAACACCCATATACATGACTGTTCACTTAACAAGCCCAACACCCATATACATGACTGATCACTTTACAACCCTAACAACCATATACATGACTGATCACTTTACAACCCTAACACCCATATACATGACTGATCACTTTACAAGCCTAACACCCATATACATGATTGATTACTTTACAAGCCTAACACCCATATACATGACTGATCACTTTACAAGCCTAACACCCATATTCATGACTAATCACTTTACAAGCCTAACACCCATATACATGACTGATCACTTTACAACCCTAACACCCATATACATGACTGATCACTTTACAAGTCTAACACCCATATACATGACTGATCACTTTACAAGTCTAACACCCATATACATGACTGATCATTTTACAACCCTAACACCCATATGCATGACTGATCACTTTACACGTCTAACACCCATATACATGACTGACCACTTTACAAGCCTAACACTCATATACATGACTGATCTCCTTACAACCCTAACACCCATATACATGACTGATCACTTTACAAGCCAAACACCCATATACATGACTGATCACTTTACAAGCCTAACATCCATATACATGACTGATCACTTTACAAGTCTAACACCCATATACATGACTGATCACTACAAGTCTAACACCCATATACATGACTGATCACTTTACAAGCCTAACATCCATATACATGACTGATCACTTTACAACCCTAACACCCATATACATGACTGATCACTTTACAAGCCTAACACCCATATACATGACTGATCACTTTACAAGTCTAACACCCATATACATGACTGATCACTTCACAACCCTAACACCCATATACATGACTGATCACTTTACAACGCTAACACCCATATACATGACTGATCACTTTACAAGTCTAACACCCATATACATGACTGATCACTTTACAACCCTAACACCCAATTACATGACTGATCAATTTACAACCCTAACACCCATATACAAGACTGATCACTTTACAACCCTAACACCCATATACATGACTGATCACTTTACAATTCTAACACCCATATACATGACTGATCACTTAACAACCCTAACACCCATATACATGACTGATCACTTTACAATCCTAGCACCCATATACATGACTGGTCACTTTACAAGCCTAACACGCATATACATGACTGATCACTTTACAAGCCTAACACCCATATACATGACTGATCACTTTACAAGCCTAACACCCATATACATGACTGTTCACTTTACAACCCTAACACCCATATACATGACTGATCACTTTACAAGCCTAACACCCATATACATGACTGATCACTTTACAAGTAGAACACCCATATACATGACTGATCACTTTACAAGTCTAACACCCATATACATGACTGATCACTTTACAAGTCTAACAGCCAAATACATGACTGATCACTTTACAAGCCTAACACCCATATACATGACTGATCACTTTACAACCCTAACACCCATATACATGACTGATCAATTTACAAGCCTAAAACCCATATTCATGACTAATCACTTTACAAGCCTAACACCCATATACATGACTGATCACTTTACAACCCTAACACCCATATACATGACTGATCACTTTACAAGTCTAACACCCATATACATGACTGATCACTTTACAAGTCTAACACCCATATACATGACTGATCATTTTACAACCCTAACACCCATATGCATGACTGATCACTTTACACGTCTAACACCCATATACATGACTGACCACTTTACAAGCCTAACACTCATATACATGACTGATCTCCTTACAACCCTAACACCCATATACATGACTGATCACTTTACAAGCCAAACACCCATATACATGACTGATCACTTTACAAGCCTAACATCCATATACATGACTGATCACTTTACAAGTCTAACACCCATATACATGACTGATCACTACAAGTCTAACACCCATATACATGACTGATCACTTTACAAGCCTAACATCCATATACATGACTGATCACTTTACAACCCTAACACCCATATACATGACTGATCACTTTACAAGCCTAACACCCATATACATGACTGATCACTTTACAAGTCTAACACCCATATACATGACTGATCACTTCACAACCCTAACACCCATATACATGACTGATCACTTTACAACGCTAACACCCATATACATGACTGATCACTTTACAAGTCTAACACCCATATACATGACTGATCACTTTACAACCCTAACACCCAATTACATGACTGATCAATTTACAACCCTAACACCCATATACAAGACTGATCACTTTACAACCCTAACACCCATATACATGACTGATCACTTTACAATTCTAACACCCATATACATGACTGATCACTTAACAACCCTAACACCCATATACATGACTGATCACTTTACAATCCTAGCACCCATATACATGACTGGTCACTTTACAAGCCTAACACGCATATACATGACTGATCACTTTACAAGCCTAACACCCATATACATGACTGATCACTTTACAAGCCTAACACCCATATACATGACTGTTCACTTTACAACCCTAACACCCATATACATGACTGATCACTTTACAAGCCTAACACCCATATACATGACTGATCACTTTACAAGTAGAACACCCATATACATGACTGATCACTTTACAAGTCTAACACCCATATACATGACTGATCACTTTACAAGTCTAACAGCCAAATACATGACTGATCACTTTACAAGCCTAACACCCATATACATGACTGATCACTTTACAACCCTAACACCCATATACATGACTGATCAATTTACAAGCCTAAAACCCATATACATGACTGATCACTTTACAAGCCTAACACCCATATACATGACTGATCACTTTACAAGCCTAACACCCATATACATGACTAATCACTTTACAAGCCTAACACCCATATACATGACTGATCACTTTACAAGTCTAACACCCATATACATGACTGATCACTTTACAAGTCTAACACCCATATACATGACTGATCACTTTACAAGTCTAACACCCATATACATGACTGATCACTTTACAAGCCTAACACCCATATACATGACTGATCACTTTACACGTCTAACACCCATATACATGACTGATCACTTTACAAGTCTAACACCCATATACATGACTGATCACTTTACAGGTCTAACAGCCATATGCATGACTGATCACTTTACAAGCCTAACTTACATATACATGACTGTTCACTTAACAAGCCCAACACCCATATACATGACTGATCACTTTACAACCCTAACAACCATATACATGACTGATCACTTTACAACCCTAACACCCATATACATGACTGATCACTTTACAAGCCTAACACCCATATACATGATTGATCACTTTACAAGCCTAACACCCATATACATGACTGATCACTTTACAAGCCTAACACCCATATACATGACTAATCACTTTACAAGCCTAACACCCATATACATGACTGATCACTTTACAACCCTAACATCCATATACATGACTGATCACTTTACAAGTCTAACACCCATATACATGACTGATCACTTTACAAGTCTTACACCCATATACATGACTGATCACTTTACAACCCTAACACCCATATGCATGACTGATCACTTTACACGTCTAACACCCATATACATGACTGACCACTTTACAAGCCTAACACTCATATACATGACTGATCTCCTTACAACCCTAACACCCATATACATGACTGATCACTTAACAAGCCAAACACCCATATACATGACTGATCACTTTACAAGCCTAACATCCATATACATGACTGATCACTTTACAAGTCTAACACCCATATACATGACTGATCACTACAAGTCTAACACCCATATACATGACTGATCACTTAACAAGCCAAACACCCATATACATGACTGATCACTTTACAAGCCTAACATCCATATACATGACTGATCACTTTACAAGCCTAACACCCATATGCATGACTGATCACTTTACAATCCTAACACCAATATAAATGACTGGTCACTTTACAAGCCTAACACCCATATACATGACTGTTCACTTTACAACCCTAACACCCATATACATGACTGATCACTTTACAAGCCTAACATCCACATTCATGACTGATCACTTTACAAGTCTAACACCCATATACATGACTGATCACTTTACAAGTCTAACACCCATATACATGACTGATCACTTTACAAGTCTAACAGCCATATACATGACTGATCACTTTACAAGCCTAACACCCATATACATGACTGATCACTTTACAACCCTAACACCCATATACATGACTGATCACTTTACAAGCCTAAAACCCATATACATGACTGATCACTTTACAAGCCTAACACCCATATACATGACTGATCACTTTACAAGCCTAACACCTATATACATGACTGATCACTTTACAAGCCTAACACCCATATACATGACTGATCACTTTACAACCCTAACACCCATATACATGACTGATCACTTTACAAGTCTAACAACCATATACATGACTGATCACTTTACAACCCTAACACCCATATGCATGACTGATCACTTTACACGTCTAACACCCATATACATGACTGACCACTTTACAAGCCTAACACTCATATACATGACTGATCACCTTACAACCCTAACACCCATATACATGACTGATCACTTAACAAGCCAAACACCCATATACATGACTGATCACCTTACAAGCCTAACATCCATATACATGACTGATCACTTTACAAGTCTAACACCCATATACATGACTGATCACTACAAGTCTAACACCCATATACATGACTGATCACTTTACAAGCCTAACATCCATATACATGACTGATCACTTTACAACCATAACACCCATATACATGACTGATCACTTTACAAGCCTAACACCCATATATATGACTGATCACTTTACAAGTCTAACACCCATATACATGACTGATCACTTGAAAACCCTAACACCCATATACATGACTGATAACTTTACACCCTAACACCCATATACATGACTGATCACTTTACAAGTCTAACACCCATATACATGACTGATCACTTTACAACCCTAACACCCAATTACATGACTGATCACTTTACAAGCCTAACACCCATATACATGACTGATCACTTTACAAGCCTAACACCCATATACATGACTGATCACTTTACAAGCCTAACACCCATATACATGACTAATCACTTTACAAGCCTAACACCCATATACATGACTGATCACTTTACAACCCTAACACCCATATACATGACTGATCACTTTACAAGTCTAACACCCATATACATGACTGATCACTTTAAAAGTCTAACACCCATATACATCACTGATCACTTTACAACCCAAACACCCATATGCATGACTGATCACTTTACACGTCTAACACCCATATACATGACTGACCACTTTACAAGCCTAACACTCATATACATGACTGATCACCTTACAACCCTAACACCCATATACATGACTGATCACTTAACAAGCCAAACACCCATATACATGACTGATCACTTTACAAGCCTAACATCCATATACATGACTGATCACTTTACAAGTCTAACACCCATATACATGACTGATCACTACAAGTCTAACACCCATATACATGACTGATCACTTTACAAGCCTAACATCCATATACATGACTGATCACTTTACAACCCTAACACCCATATACATGACTGATCACTTTACAAGCCTACCACCCATATATATGACTGATCACTTTACAAGACTAACACCCATATACATGACTGATCACTTCACAAACCTAACACCCATATACATGACTGATCACTTTACAACGCTAACACCCATATACATGACTGATCACTTTACAAGTCTAACACCCATATACATGACTGATCACTTAACAACCCTAACACCCAATTACATGACTGATCAATTTACAACCCTAACACCCATATACAAGACTGATCACTTTACAACCCTAACACCCATATACATGACTGATCACTTTACAATTCTAACACCCATATACATGACTGATCACTTAACAACCCTAACACCCATATACATGACTGATCACTTTACAATCCTAACACCCATATACATGACTGGTCACTTAACAAGCCTAACACGCATATACATGACTGATCACTTTACAAGCCTAACACCCATATACATGACTGATCACTTTACAAGCCTAACACCCATATGCATGACTGATCACTTTACAATCCTAACACCCATATACATGACTGGTCACTTTACAACCCTAACACCCATATACATGACTGATCACTTTACAAGCCTAACACCCATATACATGACTGATCACTTTACAAGTCTAACACCCATATACATGACTGATCACTTTACAAGTCTAACACCCATATACATGACTGATCACTTTACAAGTCTAACAGCCATATACATGACTGATCACTTTACAAGCCTAACACCCATATACATGACTGATCACTTTACAACCCTAACACCCATATACATGACTAATCACTTTACAAGCCTAACACCCATATACATGACTGATCACTTTACAAGCCTAACACCCATATACATGACTAATCACTTTACAAGCCTAACACCCATATACATGACTGATCACTTTACAACCCTAACACCCATATACATGACTGATCACTTTACAAGTCTAACACCCATATACATGACTGATCACTTTACAAGTCTAACACCAATATATATGACTGATCACTTTACAACCCTAACACCCATATGCATGACTGATCACTTTACACGTCTAACACCCATATACATGACTGACCACTTTACAAGCCTAACACTCATATACATGACTGATCACTTTACAACCCTAACACCCATATACATGACTGATCACTTAACAAGCCAAACACCCATATACATGACTGATCACTTTACAAGCCTAACATCCATATACATGACTGATCACTTTACAAGTCTAACACCCATATACATGACTGATCACTACAAGTCTAACACCCATATACATGACTGATCACTTTACAAGCCTAACATCCATATACATGACTGGTCACTTTACAACCCTAACACCCATATACATGACTGATCACTTTACAAGCCTAACACCCATATACATGACTGATCACTTTACAAGTCTAACACCCATATACATGACTGATCACTTCACAACCCTAACACCCATATACATGACTGATCACTTTACACCCTAACACCCATATACATGACTGATCACTTTACAAGTCTAACACCCATATACATGACTGATCACTTTACAACCCTAACACCCAATTACATGACTGATCACTTTACAAGCCTAACACCCATATACATGACTGATCACTTTACAACCCTAACACCCATATACATGACTGATCACTTTACAATTCTAACACCCATATACATGACTGATCACTTAACAACCCTAACACCCATATACATGACTGATCACTTTACAATCCTAACACCCATATACATGACTGGTCACTTAACAAGCCTAACACGCATATACATGACTGATCACTTTACAAGCCTAACACCCATATACATGACTGATCACTTTACAAGCCTAACACCCATATGCATGACTGATCACTTTACAATCCTAACACCCATATACATGACTGGTCACTTTACAACCCTAACACCCATATACATGACTGATCACTTTACAAGCCTAACACCCATATACATGACTGATCACTTTACAAGTCTAACACCCATATACATGACTGATCACTTTACAAGTCTAACACCCATATACATGACTGATCACTTTACAAGTCTAACAGCCATATACATGACTGATCACTTTACAAGCCTAACACCCATATACATGACTGATCACTTTACAACCCTAACACCCATATACATGACTAATCACTTTACAAGCCTAACACCCATATACATGACTGATCACTTTACAAGCCTAACACCCATATACATGACTAATCACTTTACAAGCCTAACACCCATATACATGACTGATCACTTTACAACCCTAACACCCATATACATGACTGATCACTTTACAAGTCTAACACCCATATACATGACTGATCACTTTACAAGTCTAACACCAATATATATGACTGATCACTTTACAACCCTAACACCCATATGCATGACTGATCACTTTACACGTCTAACACCCATATACATGACTGACCACTTTACAAGCCTAACACTCATATACATGACTGATCACTTTACAACCCTAACACCCATATACATGACTGATCACTTAACAAGCCAAACACCCATATACATGACTGATCACTTTACAAGCCTAACATCCATATACATGACTGATCACTTTACAAGTCTAACACCCATATACATGACTGATCACTACAAGTCTAACACCCATATACATGACTGATCACTTTACAAGCCTAACATCCATATACATGACTGGTCACTTTACAACCCTAACACCCATATACATGACTGATCACTTTACAAGCCTAACACCCATATACATGACTGAACACTTTACAAGTCTAACACCCATATACATGACTGATCACTTCACAACCCTAACACCCATATACATGACTGATCACTTTACACCCTAACACCCATATACATGACTGATCACTTTACAAGTCTAACACCCATATACATGACTGATCACTTTACAACCCTAACACCCAATTACATGACTGATCACTTTACAAGCCTAACACCCATATACATGACTGATCACTTTACAAGCCTAACATCCATATACATGACTGATCACTTTACAAGTCTAACACCCATATACATGACTGATCACTACAAGTCTAACACCCATATACATGACTGATCACTTTACAAGCCTAACATCCATATACATGACTGATCACTTTACAACCCTAACACCCATATACATGACTGATCACTTTACAAGCCTACCACCCATATATATGACTGATCACTTTACAAGACTAACACCCATATACATGACTGATCACTTCACAAACCTAACACCCATATACATGACTGATCACTTTACAACGCTAACACCCATATACATGACTGATCACTTTACAAGTCTAACACCCATATACATGACTGATCACTTAACAACCCTAACACCCAATTACATGACTGATCAATTTACAACCCTAACACCCATATACAAGACTGATCACTTTACAACCCTAACACCCATATACATGACTGATCACTTTACAATTCTAACACCCATATACATGACTGATCACTTAACAACCCTAACACCCATATACATGACTGATCACTTTACAATCCTAACACCCATATACATGACTGGTCACTTAACAAGCCTAACACGCATATACATGACTGATCACTTTACAAGCCTAACACCCATATACATGACTGATCACTTTACAAGCCTAACACCCATATGCATGACTGATCACTTTACAATCCTAACACCCATATACATGACTGGTCACTTTACAACCCTAACACCCATATACATGACTGATCACTTTACAAGCCTAACACCCATATACATGACTGATCACTTTACAAGTCTAACACCCATATACATGACTGATCACTTTACAAGTCTAACACCCATATACATGACTGATCACTTTACAAGTCTAACAGCCATATACATGACTGATCACTTTACAAGCCTAACACCCATATACATGACTGATCACTTTACAACCCTAACACCCATATACATGACTAATCACTTTACAAGCCTAACACCCATATACATGACTGATCACTTTACAAGCCTAACACCCATATACATGACTAATCACTTTACAAGCCTAACACCCATATACATGACTGATCACTTTACAACCCTAACACCCATATACATGACTGATCACTTTACAAGTCTAACACCCATATACATGACTGATCACTTTACAAGTCTAACACCAATATATATGACTGATCACTTTACAACCCTAACACCCATATGCATGACTGATCACTTTACACGTCTAATACCCATATACATGACTGACCACTTTACAAGCCTAACACTCATATACATGACTGATCACTTTACAACCCTAACACCCATATACATGACTGATCACTTAACAAGCCAAACACCCATATACATGACTGATCACTTTACAAGCCTAACATCCATATACATGACTGATCACTTTACAAGTCTAACACCCATATACATGACTGATCACTACAAGTCTAACACCCATATACATGACTGATCACTTTACAAGCCTAACATCCATATACATGACTGGTCACTTTACAACCCTAACACCCATATACATGACTGATCACTTTACAAGCCTAACACCCATATACATGACTGATCACTTTACAAGTCTAACACCCATATACATGACTGATCACTTCACAACCCTAACACCCATATACATGACTGATCACTTTACACCCTAACACCCATATACATGACTGATCACTTTACAAGTCTAACACCCATATACATGACTGATCACTTTACAACCCTAACACCCAATTACATGACTGATCACTTTACAAGCCTAACACCCATATACATGACTGATCACTTTACAACCCTAACACCCATATACATGACTGATCACTTTACAATTCTAACACCCATATACATGACTGATCACTTAACAACCCTAACACCCATATACATGACTGATCACTTTACAATCCTAACACCCATATACATGACTGGTCACTTAACAAGCCTAACACGCATATACATGACTGATCACTTTACAAGCCTAACACCCATATACATGACTGATCACTTTACAAGCCTAACACCCATATGCATGACTGATCACTTTACAATCCTAACACCCATATACATGACTGGTCACTTTACAACCCTAACACCCATATACATGACTGATCACTTTACAAGCCTAACACCCATATACATGACTGATCACTTTACAAGTCTAACACCCATATACATGACTGATCACTTTACAAGTCTAACACCCATATACATGACTGATCACTTTACAAGTCTAACAGCCATATACATGACTGATCACTTTACAAGCCTAACACCCATATACATGACTGATCACTTTACAACCCTAACACCCATATACATGACTAATCACTTTACAAGCCTAACACCCATATACATGACTGATCACTTTACAAGCCTAACACCCATATACATGACTAATCACTTTACAAGCCTAACACCCATATACATGACTGATCACTTTACAACCCTAACACCCATATACATGACTGATCACTTTACAAGTCTAACACCCATATACATGACTGATCACTTTACAAGTCTAACACCAATATATATGACTGATCACTTTACAACCCTAACACCCATATGCATGACTGATCACTTTACACGTCTAACACCCATATACATGACTGACCACTTTACAAGCCTAACACTCATATACATGACTGATCACTTTACAACCCTAACACCCATATACATGACTGATCACTTTACAAGCCTAACACCCATATACATGACTGATCACTTTACAAGCCTAACACCCATATGCATGACTGATCACTTTACAATCCTAACACCCATATACATGACTGGTCACTTTACAACCCTAACACCCATATACATGACTGATCACTTTACAAGCCTAACACCCATATACATGACTGATCACTTTACAAGTCTAACACCCATATACATGACTGATCACTTTACAAGTCTAACACCCATATACATGACTGATCACTTTACAAGTCTAACAGCCATATACATGACTGATCACTTTACAAGCCTAACACCCATATACATGACTGATCACTTTACAACCCTAACACCCATATACATGACTAATCACTTTACAAGCCTAACACCCATATACATGACTGATCACTTTACAAGCCTAACATCCATATACATGACTGATCACTTTACAAGTCTAACACCCATATACATGACTGATCACTACAAGTCTAACACCCATATACATGACTGATCACTTTACAAGCCTAACATCCATATACATGACTGGTCACTTTACAACCCTAACACCCATATACATGACTGATCACTTTACAAGCCTAACACCCATATACATGACTGATCACTTTACAAGTCTAACACCCATATACATGACTGATCACTTCACAACCCTAACACCCATATACATGACTGATCACTTTACACCCTAACACCCATATACATGACTGATCACTTTACAAGTCTAACACCCATATACATGACTGATCACTTTACAACCCTAACACCCAATTACATGACTGATCACTTTACAAGCCTAACACCCATATACATGACTGATCACTTTACAACCCTAACACCCATATACATGACTGATCACTTTACAATTCTAACACCCATATACATGACTGATCACTTAACAACCCTAACACCCATATACATGACTGATCACTTTACAATCCTAACACCCATATACATGACTGGTCACTTAACAAGCCTAACACGCATATACATGACTGATCACTTTACAAGCCTAACACCCATATACATGACTGATCACTTTACAAGCCTAACACCCATATGCATGACTGATCACTTTACAATCCTAACACCCATATACATGACTGGTCACTTTACAACCCTAACACCCATATACATGACTGATCACTTTACAAGCCTAACACCCATATACATGACTGATCACTTTACAAGTCTAACACCCATATACATGACTGATCACTTTACAAGTCTAACACCCATATACATGACTGATCACTTCACAAGTCTAACAGCCATATACATGACTGATCACTTTACAAGCCTAACACCCATATACATGACTGATCACTTTACAACCCTAACACCCATATACATGACTAATCACTTTACAAGCCTAACACCCATATACATGACTGATCACTTTACAAGCCTAACACCCATATACATGACTAATCACTTTACAAGCCTAACACCCATATACATGACTGATCACTTTACAACCCTAACACCCATATACATGACTGATCACTTTACAAGTCTAACACCCATATACATGACTGATCACTTTACAAGTCTAACACCAATATATATGACTGATCACTTTACAACCCTAACACCCATATGCATGACTGATCACTTTACAAGTCTAACACCCATATACATGACTGATCACTTTACAAGTCTAACACCAATATATATGACTGATCACTTTACAACCCTAACACCCATATGCATGACTGACCACTTTACAAGCCTAACACTCATATACATGACTGATCACTTTACAACCCTAACACCCATATACATGACTGATCACTTAACAAGCCAAACACCCATATACATGACTGATCACTTTACAAGCCTAACATCCATATACATGACTGATCACTTTACAAGTCTAACACCCATATACATGACTGATCACTACAAGTCTAACACCCATATACATGACTGATCACTTTACAAGCCTAACATCCATATACATGACTGGTCACTTTACAACCCTAACACCCATATACATGACTGATCACTTTACAAGCCTAACACCCATATACATGACTGAACACTTTACAAGTCTAACACCCATATACATGACTGATCACTTCACAACCCTAACACCCATATACATGACTGATCACTTTACACCCTAACACCCATATACATGACTGATCACTTTACAAGTCTAACACCCATATACATGACTGATCACTTTACAACCCTAACACCCAATTACATGACTGATCACTTTACAAGCCTAACACCCATATACATGACTGATCACTTTACAAGCCTAACACCCATATACATGACTGACCACTTTACAAGCCTAACACCCATATACATGACTAATCACTTTACAAGCCTAACACCCATATACATGACTGATCACTTTACAACCCTAACACCCATATACATGACTGATCACTTTACAAGTCTAACACCCATATACATGACTGATCACTTTACAAGTCTAACACCCATATACATGACTGATCACTTTACAACCCTAACACCCATATGCATGACTGATCACTTTACACGTCTAACACCCATATACATGACTGATCACTTTACAAGTCTAACACCCATATACATGACTGATCACTTCACAACCCTAACACCCATATACATGACTGATCACTTTACAAGTCTAACACCCATATACATGACTGATCACTTTAAAACCCTAACACCCAATTACATGACTGATCAATTTCCAACCCTAACACCCATATACAAGACTGATCACTTAACAACCCTAACACCCATATACATGACTGATCACTTTACAATCCTAACACCCATATACATGACTGGTCACTTTACAAGCCTAACACGCATATACATGACTGATAACTTTACAAGCCTAACACCCATATACATGACTGATCACTTTACAAGCCTAACACCCATTTGCATGACTGATCACTTTACAATCCTAACACTCATATACATGACTGGTCACTTTACAAGCCTAACACCCATATACATGACTGATCACTTTACAACCCTAACACCCATATACATGACTGATCACTTTACAAGCCTAACACCCATATACATGACTGATCACTTTACAAGTCTAACACCCATATACATGACTGATCACTTTACAAGTCTAACACCATATACATGACTGATCACTTTACAAGTCTAACACCCATATATATGACTGATCACTTTACAACCCTAACACCCATATGCATGACTGATCACTTTACACGTCTTACACCCATATACATGACTGACCACTTTACAAGCCTAACACTCATATACATGACTGATCACTTTACAACCCTAACACCCATATACATGACTGATCACTTAACAAGCCAAACACCCATATACATGACTGGTCACTTTACAAGCCTAACATCCATATACATGACTGATCACTTTACAAGTCTAACACCCATATACATGACTGATCACTACAAGTCTAACACCCATATACATGACTGATCACTTTACAAGCCTAACATCCATATACATGACTGATCACTTTACAACCCTAACACCCATATACATGACTGATCACTTTACAAGCCTAACACCCATATACATGACTGATCACTTTACAACCCTAACACCCATATACATGACTGATCACTTTACAAGTCTAACACCCATATACATGACTGATCACTTTACAACCCTAACACCCATATGCATGACTGATCACTTTACACGTCTAACACCCATATACATGACTGATCACTTTACAAGTCTAACACCCATATACATGACTGATCACTTCACAACCCTAACACCCATATACATGACTGATCACTTTACAACCCTAACACCCATATACATGACTGATCACTTTACAAGTCTAACACCCATATACATGACTGATCACTTTACAACCCTAACACCCAATTACATGACTGATCAATTTACAACCCTAACACCCATATACAAGACTGATCACTTAACAACCCTAACACCCATATACATGACTGATCACTTTACAATCCTAACACCCATATACATGACTGGTCACTTTACAAGCCTAACACGCATATACATGACTGATCACTTTACAAGCCTAACACCCATATGCATGACTGATCACTTTACAATCCTAACACCCATATACATGACTGGTCACTTTACAAGCCTAACACCCATATACATGACTGATCACTTTACAACCCTAACACCCATATACATGACTGATCACTTTACAAGCCTAACACCCATATGCATGACTGATCACTTTACAAGTCTAACACCCATATACATGACTGATCACTTTACAAGTCTAACACCCATATGCATGACTGATCACTTTACAAGGCTAACAGCCATATACATGACTGATCACTTTACAAGCCTAACTTACATATACATGACTGTTCACTTAACAAGCCCAACACCCATATACATGACTGATCACTTAACAACCCTAACACCCATATACATGACTGATCACTTTACAACCCTAACACCCATATAGATGACTGATCACTTTACAAGCCTAACACCCATATACATGACTGATCACTTTACAAGCCTAACACCCATATACATGACTGATCACTTTACAAGCCTAACACCCATATTCATGACTAATCACTTTACAAGCCTAACACCCATATACATGATTGATCACTTTACAACCCTAACACCCATATACATGACTGATCACTTTACAAGTCTAACACCCATATACATGACTGATCACTTTACAAGTCTAACACCCATATATATGACTGATCACTTTACAACCCTAACACCCATATGCATGACTGATCACTTTACACTTCTAACACCCATATACATGACTGACCACTTTACAAGCCTAACACTCATATACATGACTGATCACTTTACAACCCTAACACCCATATACATGACTGATCACTTAACAAGCCAAACACCCATATACATGACTGATCACTTTACAAGCCTAACATCCATATACATGACTGATCACTTTACAAGTCTAACACCCATATACATGACTGATTACTACAAGCCTAACACCCATATACATGACTGATCACTTTACACCCTAACACCCATATACATGACTGATCACTTTACAAGTCTAACACCCATATACATGACTGATCACTTTACAACCCTAACACCCATATACATGACTGATCACTTTACAAGCCTAACACCCATATACATGACTGATCACTTTACAAGTCTAACACCCATATACATGACTGATCACTTTACAAGTCTAACACCATATACATGACTGATCACTTTACAAGTCTAACACCCATATATATGACTGATCACTTTACAACCCTAAAACCCATATGCATGACTGATCACTTTACACGTCTTACACCCATATACATGACTGACCACTTTACAAGCCTAACACTCATATACATGACTGATCACTTTACAACCCTAACACCCATATACATGACTGATCACTTAACAAGCCAAACACCCATATACATGACTGATCACTTTACAAGCCTAACATCCATATACATGACTGATCACTTTACAAGTCTAACACCCATATACATGACTGATCACTACAAGTCTAACACCCATATACATGACTGATCACTTTACAAGCTTAACATCCATATACATGACTGATCACTTTACAACCCTAACACCCATATACATGACTGATCACTTTACAAGCCTAACACCCATATACATGACTGATCACTTTACAAGTCTTACACCCATATACATGACTGATCACTTCACAACCCTAACACCCATATACATGACTGATCACTTTACACCCTAACACCCATATACATGACTGATCACTTTACAAGTCTAACACCCATATACATGACTGATCACTTTACAACCCTAACACCCAATTACATGACTGATCACTTTACAAGCCTAACACCCATATACATGACTGATCACTTTACAAGCCTAACACCCATATACATGACTGATCACTTTACAAGCCTAACACCAATATACATGACTAATCACTTTACAAGCCTAACACCCATATACATGACTGATCACTTTACAACCCTAACACCCATATACATGACTGATCACTTTACAAGTCTAACACCCATATACATGACTGATCACTTTACAACCCTAACACCCATATGCATGACTGATCACTTTACACGTCTAACACCCATATACATGACTGATCACTTTACAAGTCTAACACCCATATACATGACTGATCACTTCACAACCCTAACACCCATATACATGACTGATCACTTTACAACCCTAACACCCATATACATGACTGATCACTTTACAAGTCTAACACCCATATACATGACTGATCACTTTACAACCCTAACACCCAATTACATGACTGATCAATTTACAACCCTAACACCCATATACAAGACTGATCACTTAACAACCCTAACACCCATATACATGACTGATCACTTTACAATCCTAACACCCATATACATGACTGGTCACTTTACAAGCCTAACACGCATATACATGACTGATCACTTTACAAGCCTAACACCCATATGCATGACTGATCACTTTACAACCCTAACACCCATATACATGACTGATCACTTTACAAGCCTAACACCCATATGCATGACTGATCACTTTACAAGTCTAACACCCATATACATGACTGATCACTTTACAAGTCTAACACCCATATGCATGACTGATCACTTTACAAGGCTAACAGCCATATACATGACTGATCACTTTACAAGCCTAACTTACATATACATGACTGTTCACTTAACAAGCCCAACACCCATATACATGACTGATCACTTAACAACCCTAACACCCATATACATGACTGATCACTTTACAACCCTAACACCCATATACATGACTGATCACTTTACAAGCCTAACACCCATATACATGACTGATCACTTTACAAGCCTAACACCCATATACATGACTGATCACTTTACAAGCCTAACACCCATATTCATGACTAATCACTTTACAAGCCTAACACCCATATACATGATTGATCACTTTACAACCCTAACACCCATATACATGACTGATCACTTTACAAGTCTAACACCCATATATATGACTGATCACTTTACAACCCTAACACCCATATGCATGACTGATCACTTTACACGTCTAACACCCATATACATGACTGACCACTTTACAAGTCTAACACTCATATACATGACTGATCACTTTACAACCCTAACACCCATATACATGACTGATCACTTAACAAGCCAAACACCCATATACATGACTGATCACTTTACAAGCCTAACATCCATATACATGACTGATCACTTTACAAGTCTAACACCCATATACATGACTGATTACTACAAGCCTAACACCCATATACATGACTGATCACTTTACAAGCCTAACATCCATATACATGACTGATCACTTTCAAGTCTAACACCCATATACATGACTGATCACTTCACAACCCTAACACCCATATGCATGACTGATCACTTTACACCCTAACACCCATATACATGACTGATCACTTTACAAGTCTAACACCCATATACATGACTGATCACTTTACAACCCTAACACCCATATACATGACTGATCACTTTACAAGCCTAACACCCATATACATGACTGATCACTTTACAAGTCTAACACCCATATACATGACTGATCACTTTACAAGTCTAACACCATATACATGACTGATCACTTTACAAGTCTAACACCCATATATATGACTGATCACTTTACAACCCTAAAACCCATATGCATGACTGATCACTTTACACGTCTTACACCCATATACATGACTGACCACTTTACAAGCCTAACACTCATATACATGACTGATCACTTTACAACCCTAACACCCATATACATGACTGATCACTTAACAAGCCAAACACCCATATACATGACTGATCACTTTACAAGCCTAACATCCATATACATGACTGATCACTTTACAAGTCTAACACCCATATACATGACTGATCACTACAAGTCTAACACCCATATACATGACTGATCACTTTACAAGCTTAACATCCATATACATGACTGATCACTTTACAACCCTAACACCCATATACATGACTGATCACTTTACAAGCCTAACACCCATATACATGACTAATCACTTTACAAGCCTAACACCCATATACATGACTGATCACTTTACAACCCTAACACCCATATACATGACTGATCACTTTACAAGTCTAACACCCATATACATGACTGATCACTTTACAACCCTAACACCCATATGCATGACTGATCACTTTACACGTCTAACACCCATATACATGACTGATCACTTTACAAGTCTAACACCCATATACATGACTGATCACTTCACAACCCTAACACCCATATACATGACTGATCACTTTACAACCCTAACACCCATATACATGACTGATCACTTTACAAGTCTAACACCCATATACATGACTGATCACTTTACAACCCTAACACCCAATTACATGACTGATCAATTTACAACCCTAACACCCATATACAAGACTGATCACTTAACAACCCTAACACCCATATACATGACTGATCACTTTACAATCCTAACACCCATATACATGACTGGTCACTTTACAAGCCTAACACGCATATACATGACTGATCACTTTACAAGCCTAACACCCATATGCATGACTGATCACTTTACAACCCTAACACCCATATACATGACTGATCACTTTACAAGCCTAACACCCATATGCATGACTGATCACTTTACAAGTCTAACACCCATATACATGACTGATCACTTTACAAGTCTAACACCCATATGCATGACTGATCACTTTACAAGGCTAACAGCCATATACATGACTGATCACTTTACAAGCCTAACTTACATATACATGACTGTTCACTTAACAAGCCCAACACCCATATACATGACTGATCACTTAACAACCCTAACACCCATATACATGACTGATCACTTTACAACCCTAACAACCATATACATGACTGATCACTTTACAAGCCTAACACCCATATACATGACTGATCACTTTACAAGCCTAACACCCATATACATGACTGATCACTTTACAAGCCTAACACCCATATTCATGACTAATCACTTTACAAGCCTAACACCCATATACATGATTGATCACTTTACAACCCTAACACCCATATACATGACTGATCACTTTACAAGTCTAACACCCATATACATGACTGATCACTTTACAAGTCTAACACCCATATATATGACTGATCACTTTACAACCCTAACACCCATATGCATGACTGATCACTTTACACGTCTAACACCCATATACATGACTGACCACTTTACAAGCCTAACACTCATATACATGACTGATCACTTTACAACCCTAACACCCATATACATGACTGATCACTTAACAAGCGAAACACCCATATACATGACTGATCACTTTACAAGCCTAACATCCATATACATGACTGATCACTTTACAAGTCTAACACCCATATACATGACTGATTACTACAAGCCTAACACCCATATACATGACTGATCACTTTACAAGCCTAACATCCATATACATGACTGATCACTTTCAAGTCTAACACCCATATACATGACTGATCACTTCACAACCCTAACACCCATATGCATGACTGATCACTTTACACCCTAACACCCATATACATGACTGATCACTTTACAAGTCTAACACCCATATACATGACTGATCACTTTACAACCCTAACACCCATATACATGACTGATCACTTTACAAGCCTAACACCCATATACATGACTGATCACTTTACAAGTCTAACACCCATATACATGACTGATCACTTTACAAGTCTAACACCATATACATGACTGATCACTTTACAAGTCTAACACCCATATATATGACTGATCACTTTACAACCCTAAAACCCATATGCATGACTGATCACTTTACACGTCTTACACCCATATACATGACTGACCACTTTACAAGCCTAACACTCATACACATGACTGATCACTTTACAACCCTAACACCCATATACATGACTGATCACTTAACAAGCCAAACACCCATATACATGACTGATCACTTTACAAGCCTAACATCCATATACATGACTGATCACTTTACAAGTCTAACACCCATATACATGACTGATCACTACAAGTCTAACACCCATATACATGACTGATCACTTTACAAGCTTAACATCCATATACATGACTGATCACTTTACAACCCTAACACCCATATACATGACTGATCACTTTACAAGCCTAACACCCATATACATGACTGATCACTTTACAAGTCTTACACCCATATACATGACTGTTCACTTCACAACCCTAACACCCATATACATGACTGATCACTTTACACCCTAACACCCATATACATGACTGATCACTTTACAAGTCTAACACCCATATACATGACTGATCACTTTACAACCCTAACACCCAATTACATGACTGATCACTTTACAAGCCTAACACCCATATACATGACTGATCACTTTACAAGCCTAACACCCATATACATGACTGATCACTTTACAAGCCTAACACCCATATACATGACTAATCACTTTACAAGCCTAACACTAATATACATGACTGATCACTTTACAACCCTAACACCCATATACATGACTGATCACTTTACAAGTCTAACACCCATATACATGACTGATCACTTTACAAGTCTAACACCCATATACATGACTGATCACTTTACAACCCTAACACCCATATGCATGACTGATCACTTTACACGTCTAACACCCATATACATGACTGATCACTTTACAAGTCTAACACCCATATACATGACTGATCACTTCACAACTCTAACACCCATATACATGACTGATCACTTTACAACCCTAACACCCATATACATGACTGATCACTTTACAAGTTTAACACCCATATACATGACTGATCACTTTACAACCCTAACACCTAATTACATGACTGATCAATTTACAACCCTAACACCCATATACAGGACTGATCACTTAACAACCCTAACACCCATATACATGACTGATCACTTTACAATCCTAACACCCATATACATGACTGGTCACTTTACAAGCCTAACACGCATATACATGACTGATAACTTTACAAGCCTAACACCCATATACATGACTGATCACTTTACAAGCCTAACACCCATATGCATGACTGATCACTTTACAATCCTAACACCAATATACATGACTGGTCACTTTACAAGCCTAACACCCATATACATGACTGATCACTTTACAACCCTAACACCCATATACATGACTGATCACTTTACAAGCCTAACACCCATATACATGACTGATCACTTTACAAGCCTAACACCCATATGCATGACTGATCACTTTACAATCCTAACACCCATATACATGACTGGTCACTTTACAAGCCTAACACCCATATACATGACTGATCACTTTACAACCCTAACACCCATATACATGACTGATCACTTTACAAGTCTAACACCCATATACATGACTGATCACTTTACAAGTCTAACACCCATATACATGACTGATCACTTTACAAGGCTAACAGCCATATACATGACTGATCACTTTACAAGCCTAACTTACATATACATGACTGTTCACTTAACAAGCCCAACACCCATATACATGACTGATCACTTTACAACCCTAACACCCATATACATGACTGATCACTTTACAACCCTAACACCCATATACATGACTGATCACTTTACAAGCCTAACACCCATATACATGACTGATCACTTTACAAGCCTAACACCCATATTCATGACTAATCACTTTACAAGCCTAACACCCATATACATGACTGATCACTTTACAACCCTAACACCCATATACATGACTGATCACTTTACAAGTCTAACACCCATATACATGACTGATCACTTTACAAGTCTAACACCCATATATATGACTGATCACTATACAACCCTAACACCCATATGCATGACTGATCACTTTACACGTCTAACACCCATATACATGACTGACCACTTTACAAGCCTAACACTCATATACATGACTGATCACTTTACAACCCTAACACCCATATACATGACTGATCACTTAACAAGCCAAACACCCATATACATGACTGACCACTTTACAAGCCTAACATCCATATACATGACTGATCACTTTACAAGTCTAACACCCATATACATGACTGATCACTACAAGTCTAACACCCATATACATGACTGATCACTTTACAAGCCTAACATCCATATACATGACTGATCAGTTTCAAGTCTAACACCCATATACATGACTGATCACTTCACAACCCTAACACCCATATACATGACTGATCACTTTACAAGCCTAACACCCATATATATGACTGATCACTTTACAAGTCTAACACCCATATACATGACTGATCACTTGACAACCCTAACACCCATATACATGACTGATCACTTTACAACCTAACACCCATATACATGACTGATCACTTTACAAGTCTAACACCCATATACATGACTGATCACTTTACAACCCTAACACCCAATTACATGACTGATCACTTTACAAGCCTAACACCCATATACATGACTGATCACTTTACAAGCCTAACACCCATATACATGACTGATCACTTTACAAGCCTAACACCCATATACATGACTAATCACTTTACAAGCCTAACACCCATATACATGACTGATCACTTTACAACCCTAACACCCATATACATGACTGATCACTTTACAAATCTAACACCCATATACATGACTGATCACTTTACAAGTCTAACACCCATATACATGACTGATCACTTTACAACCCTAACACCCATATGCATGACTGATCACTTTACACGTCTAACACCCATATACATGACTGACCACTTTACAAGCCTAACACTCATATACATGACTGATCACCTTACAACCCTAACACCCATATACATGACTGATCACTTAACAAGCCAAACACCCATATACATGACTGATCACTTTACAAGCCTAACATCCATATACATGACTGATCACTTTACAAGTCTAACACCCATATACATGACTGATCACTACAAGTCTAACACCCATATACATGACTGATCACTTTACAAGCCTAACATCCATATACATGACTGATCACTTTACAACCCTAACACCCATATACATGACTGATCACTTTACAAGCCTACCACCCATATACATGACTGATCACTTTACAAGACTAACACCCATATACATGACTGATCACTTCACAAACCTAACACCGATATACATGACTGATCACTTTACAACGCTAACACCCATATACATGACTGATCACTTTACAAGTCTAACACCCATATACATGACTGATCACTTTACAACCCTAACACCCAATTACATGACTGATCAATTTACAACCCTAACACCCATATACAAGACTGATCACTTTACAACCCTAACACCCATATACATGACTGATCACTTTACAATTCTAACACCTATATACATGACTGATCACTTAACAACCCTAACACCCATATACATGACTGATCACTTTACAATCCTAACACCCATATACATGACTGGTCACTTTACAAGCCTAACACGCATATACATGACTGATCACTTTACAAGCCTAACACCCATATACATGACTGATCACTTTACAAGCCTAACACCCATATGCATGACTGATCACTTTACAATCCTAACACCCATATACATGACTGGTCACTTTACAAGCCTAACACCCATATACATGACTGTTCACTTTACAACCCTAACACCCATATACATGACTGATCACTTTACAACCCTAACACGCATATACATGACTGATCACTTTACAAGCCTAACACCCATATACATGACTAATCACTTTACAAGCCTAAAACCCATATACATGACTGATCACTTTACAAGCCTAACACCCATATACATGACTGATCACTTTACAAGCCTAACACCCATATACATGACTAATCACTTTACAAGCCTAACACCCATATACATGACTGATCACTTTACAACCCTAACACCCATATACATGACTGATCACTTTACAAGTCTAACACCCATATACATGACTGATCACTTTACAAGTCTAACACCCATATATATGACTGATCACTTTACAACCCTAACACCCATATGCATGACTGATCACTTTACACGTCTAACACCCATATACATGACTGACCACTTTACAAGCCTAACACTCATATACATGACTGATCACTTTACAACCCTAACACCCATATACATGACTGATCACTTAACAAGCCAAACACCCATATACATGACTGATCACTTTACAAGCCTAACATCCATATACATGACTGATCACTTTACAAGTCTAACACCCATATACATGACTGATCACTACAAGTCTAACACCCATATACATGACTGATCACTTTACAAGCCTAACATCCATATACATGTCTGGTCACTTTATAACCCTAACACCCATATACATGACTAATCACTTTACAAGCCTAACACCCATATACATGACTGATCACTTTACAAGTCTAACACCCATATACATGACTGATCACTTCACAACCCTAACACCCATATACATGACTGATCACTTTACACCCTAACACCCATATACATGACTGATCACTTTACAAGTCTAACACCCATATACATGACTGATCACTTTACAACCCTAACACCCAATTACATGACTGATCACTTTACAAGCCTAACACCCATATACATGACTGATCACTTTACAAGCCTAACACCCATATACATGACTGACCACTTTACAAGCCTAACACCCATATACATGACTAATCACTTTACAAGCCTAACACCCATATACATGACTGATCACTTTACAACCCTAACACCCATATACATGACTGATCACTTTACAAGTCTAACACCCATATACATGACTGATCACTTTACAAGTCTAACACCCATATACATGACTGATCACTTTACAACCCTAACACCCATATGCATGACTGATCACTTTACACGTCTAACACCCATATACATGACTGATCACTTTACAAGTCTAACACCCATATACATGACTGATCACTTCACAACCCTAACACCCATATACATGACTGATCACTTTACAAGTCTAACACCCATATACATGACTGATCACTTTACAACCCTAACACCCAATTACATGACTGATCAATTTACAACCCTAACACCCATATACAAGACTGATCACTTAACAACCCTAACACCCATATACATGACTGATCACTTTACAATCCTAACACCCATATACATGACTGGTCACTTTACAAGCCTAACACGCATATACATGACTGATAACTTTACAAGCCTAACACCCATATACATGACTGATCACTTTACAAGCCTAACACCCATATGCATGACTGATCACTTTACAATCCTAACACTCATATACATGACTGGTCACTTTACAAGCCTAACACCCATATACATGACTGATCACTTTACAACCCTAACACCCATATACATGACTGATCACTTTACAAGCCTAACACCCATATACATGACTGATCACTTTACAAGTCTAACACCCATATACATGACTGATCACTTTAGAAGTCAAACACCATATACATGACTGATCACTTTACAAGTCTAACACCCATATATATGACTGATCACTTTACAACCCTAACACCCATATGCATGACTGATCACTTTACACGTCTTACACCCATATACATGACT
Source organism: Bathymodiolus septemdierum (assembly GCA_963383655.1). Lineage (NCBI taxonomy): Eukaryota > Metazoa > Mollusca > Bivalvia > Mytilida > Modiolidae > Bathymodiolus > Bathymodiolus septemdierum. Next base: position 2,888,988 of record OY726525.1, on the reverse strand, counting down.
GACCACTTTACAAGCCTAACACTCATATACATGACTGATCACTTTACAACCCTAACACCCATATACATGACTGATCACTTAACAAGCCAAACACCCATATACATGACTGGTTACTTTACAAGCCTAACATCCATATACATGACTGATCACTTTACAAGTCTAACACCCATATACATGACTGATCACTACAAGTCTAACACCCATATACATGACTGATCACTTTACAAGCCTAACATCCATATACATGACTGATCACTTTACAACCCTAACACCCATATACATGACTGATCACTTTACAAGCCTAACACCCATATACATGACTGATCACTTTACAAGTCTAACACCCATATACATGACTGATCACTTCACAACCCTAACACCCATATACATGACTGATCACTTTTCACCCTAGCACCCATATACATGACTGATCACTTTACAAGTCTAACACCCATATACATGACTGATCACTTTACAACCCTAACACCCAATTACATGACTGATCACTTTACAAGCCTAACACCCATATACATGACTGATCACTTTACAAGCCTAACACCCATATACATGACTGATCACTTTACAAGCCTAACACCCATATACATGACTAATCACTTTACAAGCCTAACACCCATATACATGACTGATCACTTTACAACCCTAACACCCATATACATGACTGATCACTTTACAAGTCTAACACCCATATACATGACTGATCACTTTACAACCCTAACACCCATATGCATGACTGATCACTTTACACGTCTAACACCCATATACATGACTGATCACTTTACAAGTCTAACACCCATATACATGACTGATCACTTCACAACCCTAACACCCATATACATGACTGATCACTTTACAACCCTAACACCCATATACATGACTGATCACTTTACAAGTCTAACACCCATATACATGACTGATCACTTTACAACCCTAACACCCAATTACATGACTGATCAATTTACAACCCTAACACCCATATACAAGACTGATCACTTAACAACCCTAACACCCATATACATGACTGATCACTTTACAATCCTAACACCCATATACATGACTGGTCACTTTACAAGCCTAACACGCATATACATGACTGATCACTTTACAAGCCTAACACCCATATGCATGACTGATCACTTTACAATCCTAACACCCATATACATGACTGGTCACTTTACAAGCCTAACACCCATATACATGACTGATCACTTTACAACCCTAACACCCATATACATGACTGATCACTTTAGAAGCCTAACACCCATATGCATGACTGATCACTTTACAAGTCTAACACCCATATACATGACTGATCACTTTACAAGTCTAACACCCATATACATGACTGATCACTTTACAAGGCTAACAGCCATATACATGACTGATCACTTTACAAGCCTAACTTACATATACATGACTGTTCACTTAACAAGCCCAACACCCATATACATGACTGATCACTTAACAACCCTAACACCCATATACATGACTGATCACTTTACAACCCTAACACCCATATACATGACTGATCACTTTACAAGCCTAACACCCATATACATGACTGATTACTTTACAAGCCTAACACCCATATACATGACTGATCACTTTACAAGCCTAACACCCATATTCATGACTAATCACTTTACAAGCCTAACACCCATATACATGATTGATCACTTTACAACCCTAACACCCATATACATGACTGATCACTTTACAAGTCTAACACCCATATACATGACTGATCACTTTACAAGTCTAACACCCATATATATGACTGATCACTTTACAACCCTAACACCCATATGCATGACTGATCACTTTACACGTCTAACACCCATATACATGACTGACCACTTTACAAGCCTAACACTCATATACATGACTGATCACTTTACAACCCTAACACCCATATACATGACTGATCACTTAACAAGCCAAACACCCATATACATGACTGATCACTTTACAAGCCTAACATCCATATACATGACTGATCACTTTACAAGTCTAATACCCATATACATGACTGATTACTACAAGTCTAACACCCATATACATGACTGATCACTTTCAAGTCTAACACCCATATACATGACTGATCACTTCACAACCCTAACACCTATATGCATGACTGATCACTTTACACCCTAACACCCATATACATGACTGATCACTTTACAAGTCTAACACCCATATACATGACTGATCACTTTACAACCCTAACACCCATATACATGACTGATCACTTTACAAGCCTAACACCCATATACATGACTGATCACTTCACAAGTCTAACACCCATATACATGACTGATCACTTTACAAGTCTAACACCATATACATGACTGATCACTTTACAAGTCTAACACCCATATATATGACTGATCACTTTACAACCCTAACACCCATATGCATGACTGATCACTTTACACGTCTTACACCCATATACATGACTGACCACTTTACAAGCCTAACACTCATATACATGACTGATCACTTTACAACCCTAACACCCATATACATGACTGATCACTTTACAAGCCTAACACCCATATTCATGACTAATCACTTTACAAGCCTAACACCCATATACATGATTGATCACTTTACAACCCTAACACCCATATACATGACTGATCACTTTACAAGTCTAACACCCATATACATGACTGATCACTTTACAAGTCTAACACCCATATATATGACTGATCACTTTACAACCCTAACACCCATATGCATGACTGATCACTTTACACGTCTAACACCCATATACATGACTGACCCCTTTACAAGCCTAACACTCATATACATGACTGATCACTTTACAACCCTAACACCCATATACATGACTGATCACTTAACAAGCCAAACACCCATATACATGACTGATCACTTTACAAGCCTAACATCCATATACATGACTGATCACTTTCAAGTCTAACACCCATATACATGACTGATCACTTCACAACCCTAACACCCATATGCATGACTGATCACTTTACACCCTAACACCCATATACATGACTGATCACTTTACAAGTCTAACACCCATATACATGACTGATCACTTTACAACCCTAACACCCATATACATGACTGATCACTTTACAAGCCTAACACCCATATACATGACTGATCACTTTACAAGTCTAACACCCATATACATGACTGATCACTTTACAAGTCTAACACCATATACATGACTGATCACTTTACAAGTCTAACACCCATATATATGACTGATCACTTTACAACCCTAACACCCATATGCATGACTGATCACTTTACACGTCTTACACCCATATACATGACTGACCACTTTACAATCCTAACACTCATATACATGACTGATCACTTTACAACCCTAACACCCATATACATGACTGATCACTTAACAAGCCAAACACCCATATACATGACTGATCACTTTACAAGCCTAACATCCATATACATGACTGATCACTTTACAAGTCTAACACCCATATACATGACTGATCACTACAAGTCTAACACCCATATACATGACTGATCACTTTACAAGCCTAACATCCATATACATGACTGATCACTTTACAACCCTAACACCCATATACATGACTGATCACTTTACAAGCCTAACACCCATATACATGACTGATCACTTTACAAGTCTAACACCCATATACATGACTGATCACTTCACAACCCTAACACCCATATACATGACTGATCACTTTACACCCTAACACCCATATACATGACTGATCACTTTACAAGTCTAACACCCATATACATGACTGATCACTTTACAACCCTAACACCCAATTACATGACTGATCACTTTACAAGCCTAACACCCATATACATGACTGATCACTTTACAAGCCTAACACCCATATACATGACTGATCACTTTACAAGCCTAACACCCATATACATGACTAATCACTTTACAAGCCTAACACCCATATACATGACTGATCACTTTACAACCCTAACACCCATATACATGACTGATCACTTTACAAGTCTAACACCCATATACATGACTGATCACTTTACAAGTCTAACACCCATATACATGACTGATCACTTTACAACCCTAACACCCATATGCATGACTGATCACTTTACACGTCTAACACCCATATACATGACTGATCACTTTACAAGTCTAACACCCATATACATGACTGATCACTTCACAACTCTAACACCCATATACATGACTGATCACTTTACAACCCTAACACCCATATACATGACTGATCACTTTACAAGTCTAACACCCATATACATGACTGATCACTTTACAACCCTAACACCCAATTGCATGACTGATTAATTTACAACCCTAACACCCATATACATGACTGATCACTTTACAAGCCTAACACCCATATGCATGACTGATCACTTTACAATCCTAACACCCATATACATGACTGGTCACTTTACAAGCCTAACACCCATATACATGACTGATCACTTTACAACCCTAACACCCATATACATGACTGATCACTTTACAAGCCTAACACCCATATACATGACTGATCACTTTACAAGCCTAACACCCATATGCATGATTGATCACTTTACAATCCTAACACCCATATACATGACTGGTCACTTTACAAGCCTAACACCCATATACATGACTGATCACTTTACAACCCTAACACCCATATACATGACTGATCACTTTACAAGTCTAACACCCATATACATGACTGATCACTTTACAAGTCTAACACCCATATACATGACTGATCACTTTACAAGTCTAACAGCCATATACATGACTGATCACTTTACAAGCCTAACTTACATATACATGACTGTTCACTTAACAAGCCCAACACCCATATACATGACTGATCACTTTACAACCCTAACACGCATATACATGACTGATCACTTTACAACCCTAACACCCATATACATGACTGATCACTTTACAAGCCTAACACCCATATACATGACTGATCACTTTACAAGCCTAACACCCATATTCATGACTAATCACTTTACAAGCCTAACACCCATATACATGACTGATCACTTTACAACCCTAACACCCATATACATGACTGATCACTTTACAAGTCTAACACCCATATACATGACTGATAACTTTACAAATCTAACACCCATATATATGACTGATCACTTTACAACCCTAACACCCATATGCATGACTGATCACTTTACACGTCTAACACCCATATACATGACTGACCACTTTACAAGCCTAACACTCATATACATGACTGATCACTTTACAACCCTAACACCCATATACATGACTGATCACTTAACAAGCCAAACACCCATATACATGACTGATCACTTTACAAGCCTAACATCCATATACATGACTGATCACTTTACAAGTCTAACACCCATATACATGACTGATCACTACAAGTCTAACACCCATATACATGACTGATCACTTTACAAGCCTAACATCCATATACATGACTGATCACTTTCAAGTCTAACACCCATATACATGACTGATCACTTCACAACCCTAACACCCATATACATGACTGATCACTTTACAAGCCTAACACCCATATACATGACTGATCACTTTACAAGCCTAACACCCATATACATGACTGATCACTTTACAAGCCTAACACCCATATACATGACTAATCACTTTACAAGCCTAACACCCATATACATGACTAATCACTTTACAAGCCTAACACCCATATACATGACTGATCACTTTACAACCCTAACACCCATATACATGACTGATCACTTTACAAGTCTAACACCCATATACATGACTGATCACTTTACAACCCTAACACCCATATGCATGACTGATCACTTTACACGTCTAACACCCATATACATGACTGATCACTTTACAAGTCTAACACCCATATACATGACTGATCACTTCACAACCCTAACACCCATATACATGACTGATCACTTTACAACCCTAACACCCATATACATGACTGATCACTTTACAAGTCTAACACCCATATACATGACTGATCACTTTACAACCCTAACACCCAATTACATGACTGATCAATTTACAACCCTAACACCCATATACAAGACTGATCACTTAACAACCCTAACACCCATATACATGACTGATCACTTTACAATCCTAACACCCATATACATGACTGGTCACTTTACAAGCCTAACACGCATATACATGACTGATCACTTTACAAGCCTAACACCCATATGCATGACTGATCACTTTACAATCCTAACACCCATATACATGACTGGTCACTTTACAAGCCTAACACCCATATACATGACTGATCACTTTACAACCCTAACACCCATATACATGACTGATCACTTTACAACCCTAACACCCATATGCATGACTGATCACTTTACAAGTCTAACACCCATATACATGACTGATCACTTTACAAGTCTAACACCCATATACATGACTGATCACTTTACAAGGCTAACAGCCATATACATGACTGATCACTTTACAAGCCTAACTTACATATACATGACTGTTCACTTAACAAGCCCAACACCCATATACATGACTGATCACTTAACAACCCTAACACCCATATACATGACTGATCACTTTACAACCCTAACACCCATATACATGACTGATCACTTTACAAGCCTAACACCCATATACATGACTGATCACTTTACAAGCCTAACACCCATATACATGACTGATCACTTTACAAGCCTAACACCCATATTCATGACTAATCACTTTACAAGCCTAACACCCATATACATGATTGATCACTTTACAACCCTAACACCTATATACATGACTGATCACTTTACAAGTCTAACACCCATATACATGACTGATCACTTTACAAGTCTAACACCCATATATATGACTGATCACTTTACAACCCTAACACCCATATGCATGACTGATCACTTTACACGTCTAACACCCATATACATGACTGACCACTTTACAAGCCTAACACTCATATACATGACTGATCACTTTACAACCCTAACACCCATATACATGACTGATCACTTAACAAGCCAAACACCCATATACATGACTGATCACTTTACAAGCCTAACATCCATATACATGACTGATCACTTTACAAGTCTAACACCCATATACATGACTGATTACTACAAGTCTAACACCCATATACATGACTGATCACTTTACAAGCCTAACATCCATATACATGACTGATCACTTTCAAGTCTAACACCCATATACATGACTGATCACTTCACAACCCTAACACCCATATGCATGACTGATCACTTTACACCCTAACACCCATATACATGACTGATCACTTTACAAGTCTAACACCCATATACATGACTGATCACTTTACAAGCCTAACACCCATATACATGACTGATCACTTTACAAGTCTAACACCCATATACATGACTGATCACTTTACAAGTCTAACACCATATACATGACTGATCACTTTACAAGTCTAACACCCATATATATGACTGATCACTTTACAACCCTAACACCCATATGCATGACTGATCACTTTACACGTCTTACACCCATATACATGACTGACCACTTTACAAGCCTAACACTCATATACATGACTGATCACTTTACAACCCTAACACCCATATACATGACTGATCACTTTACAAGCCTAACACCCATATTCATGACTAATCACTTTACAAGCCTAACACCCATATACATGATTGATCACTTTACAACCCTAACACCCATATACATGACTGATCACTTTACAAGTCTAACACCCATATACATGACTGATCACTTTACAAGTCTAACACCCATATATATGACTGATCACTTTACAACCCTAACACCCATATGCATGACTGATCACTTTACACGTCTAACACCCATATACATGACTGACCACTTTACAAGCCTAACACTCATATACATGACTGATCACTTTACAACCCTAAAACCCATATACATGACTGACCACTTTACAAGCCTAACACTCATATACATGACTGATCACTTTACAACCCTAACACCCATATACATGACTGATCACTTAACAAGCCAAACACCCATATACATGACTGATCACTTTACAAGTCTAACACCCATATACATGACTGATCACTTTACAACCCTAACACCCAATTACATGACTGATCAATTTACAACCCTAACACCCATATACAAGACTGATCACTTAACAACCCTAACACCCATATACATGACTGATCACTTTACAATCCTAACACCCATATACATGACTGGTCACTTTACAAGCCTAACACGCATATACATGACTGATCACTTTACAAGCCTAACACCCATATGCATGACTGATCACTTTACAATCCTAACACCCATATACATGACTGGTCACTTTACAAGCCTAACACCCATATACATGACTGATCACTTTACAACCCTAACACCCATATACATGACTGATCACTTTACAAGCCTAACACCCATATGCATGACTGATCACTATACAAGTCTAACACCCATATACATGACTGATCACTTTACAAGTCTAACACCCATATACATGACTGATCACTTTACAAGGCTAACAGCCATATACATGACTGATCACTTTACAAGCCTAACTTACATATACATGACTGTTCACTTAACAAGCCCAACACCCATATACATGACTGATCACTTAACAACCCTAACACCCATATACATGACTGATCACTTTACAACCCTAACACCCATATACATGACTGATCACTTTACAAGCCTAACACCCATATACATGACTGATCACTTTACAAGCCTAACACCCATATACATGACTGATCACTTTACAAGCCTAACACCCATATTCATGACTAATCACTTTACAAGCCTAACACCCATATACATGATTGATCACTTTACAACCCTAACACCTATATACATGACTGATCACTTTACAAGTCTAACACCCATATACATGACTGATCATTTTACAAGTCTAACACCCATATATATGACTGATCACTTTACAACCCTAACACCCATATGCATGACTGATCACTTTACACGTCTAACACCCATATACATGACTGACCACTTTACAAGCCTAACACTCATATACATGACTGATCACTTTACAACCCTAACACCCATATACATGACTGATCACTTAACAAGCCAAACACCCATATACATGACTGATCACTTTACAAGCCTAACATCCATATACATGACTGATCACTTTACAAGTCTAACACCCATATACATGACTGATTACTACAAGTCTAACACCCATATACATGACTGATCACTTTACAAGCCTAACATCCATATACATGACTGATCACTTTCAAGTCTAACACCCATATACATGACTGATCACTTCACAACCCTAACACCCATATGCATGACTGATCACTTTACACCCTAACACCCATATACATGACTGATCACTTTACAAGTCTAACACCCATATACATGACTGATCACTTTACAACCCTAACACCCATATACATGACTGATCACTTTACAAGCCTAACACCCATATACATGACTGATCACTTTACAAGTCTAACACCCATATACATGACTGATCACTTTACAAGTCTAACACCATATACATGACTGATCACTTTACAAGTCTAACACCCATATATATGACTGATCACTTTACAACCCTAACACCCATATGCATGACTGATCACTTTACACGTCTTACACCCATATACATGACTGACCACTTTACAAGCCTAACACTCATATACATGACTGATCACTTTACAACCCTAACACCCATATACATGACTGATCACTTTACAAGGCTAACACCCATATTCATGGCTAATCACTTTACAAGCCTAACACCCATATACATGATTGATCACTTTACAACCCTAACACCCATATACATGACTGATCACTTTACAAGTCTAACACCCATATACATGACTGATCACTTTACAAGTCTAACACCCATATATATGACTGATCACTTTACAACCCTAACACCCATATGCATGACTGATCACTTTACACGTCTAACACCCATATACATGACTGACCACTTTACAAGCCTAACACTCATATACATGACTGATCACTTTACAACCCTAACACCCATATACATGACTGATCACTTAACAAGCCAAACACCCATATACATGACTGATCACTTTACAAGCCTAACATCCATATACATGACTGATCACTTTACAAGTCTAACACCCATATACATGACTGATTACTACAAGTCTAACACCCATATACATGACTGATCACTTTACAAGCCTAACATCCATATACATGACTGATCACTTTCAAGTCTAACACCCATATACATGACTGATCACTTCACAACCCTAACACCCATATGCATGACTGATCACTTTACACCCTAACACCCATATACATGACTGATCACTTTACAAGTCAAACACCCATATACATGACTGATCACTTTACAACCCTAACACCCATATACATGACTGATCACTTTACAAGCCTAACACCCATATACATGACTGATCACTTTACAAGTCTAACACCCATATACATGACTGATCACTTTACAAGTCTAACACCATATACATGACTGATCACTTTACAAGTTTAACACCCATATATATGACTGATCACTTTACAACCCTAACACCCATATGCATGACTGATCACTTTACACGTCTTACACCCATATACATGACTGACCACTTTACAAGCCTAACACTCATATACATGACTGATCACTTTACAAGCCTAACACCCATATACATGACTGATCACTTAACAAGCCAAACACCCATATACATGACTGATCACTTTACAAGCCTAACATCCATATACATGACTGATCACTTTGCAAGTCTAACACCCATATACATGACTGATCACTACAAGTCTAACACCCATATACATGACTGATCACTTTACAAGCCTAACATCCATATACATGACTGATCACTTTACAACCCTAACACCCATATACATGACTGATCACTTTACAAGCCTAACACCCATATACATGACTGATCACTTTACAAGTCTAACACCCATATACATGACTGATCACTTCACAACCCTAACACTCATATACATGACTGATCACTTTACACCCTAACACCCATATACATGACTGATCACTTTACAAGTCTAACACCCATATACATGACTGATCACTTTACAACCCTAACACCCAATTACATGACTGATCACTTTACAAGCCTAACACCCATATACATGACTGATCACTTTACAAGCCTAACACCCATATACATGACTGATCACTTTACAAGCCTAACACCCATATACATGACTAATCACTTTACAAGCCTAACACCCATATACATGACTGATCACTTTACAACCCTAACACCCATATACATGACTGATCACTTTACAAGTCTAACACCCATATACATGACTGATCACTTTACAAGTCTAACACCCATATACATGACTGATCACTTTACAACCCTAACACCCATATGCATGACTGATCACTTTACACGTCTAACACCCATATACATGACTGATCACTTTACAATTCTAACACCCATATACATGACTGATCACTTCACAACTCTAATACCCATATACATGACTGATCACTTTACAACCCTAACACCCAATAACATGACTGATCAATTTACAACCCTAACACCCATATACAAGACTGATCACTTAACAACCCTAACACCCATATACATGACTGATCACTTTACAATCCTAACACCCATATACATGACTGGTCACTTTACAAGCCTAACACGCATATACATGACTGATAACTTTACAAGCCTAACACCCATATACATGACTGATCACTTTACAAGCCTAACACCCATATGCATGACTGATCACTTTACAATGCTAACACCCATATACATGACTGGTCACTTTACAAGCCTAACACCCATATACATGACTGATCACTTTACAACCCTAACACCCATATACATAACTGATCACTTTACAAGCCTAACACCCATATACATGACTGATCACTTTACAAGCCTAACACCCATATGCATGATTGATCACTTTACAATCCTAACACCCATATACATGACTGGTCACTTTACAAGCCTAACACCCATATACATGACTGATCACTTTACAACCCTAACACCCATATACATGACTGATCACTTTACAAGTCTAACACCCATATACATGACTGATCATTTTACAAGTCTAACACCCATATACATGACTGATCACTTTACAAGGCTAACAGCCATATACATGACTGATCACTTTACAAGCCTAACTTACATATACATGACTGTTCACTTAACAAGCCCAACACCCATATACATGACTGATCACTTTACAACCCTAACACGCATATACATGACTGATCACTTTACAACCCTAACACCCATATAGATGACTGATCACTTTACAAGCCTAACACCCATATACATGACTGATCACTTTACAAGCCTAACACCCATATTCATGACTAATCACTTTACAAGCCTAACACCCATATACATGACTGATCACTTTACAACCCTAACACCCATATACATGACTGATCACTTTACAAGTCTAACACCCATATACATGACTGATCACTTTACAAGTCTAACACCCATATATATGACTGATCACTTTACAACCCTAACACCCATATGCATGACTGATCACTTTACACGTCTAACACCCATATACATGACTGACCACTTTACAAGCCTAACACTCATATACATGACTGATCACTTTACAACCCTAACACCCATATACATGACTGATCACTTAACAAGCCAAACACCCATATACATGACTGATCACTTTACAAGCCTAACATCCATATACATGACTGATCACTTTACAAGTCTAACACCCATATACATGACTGATCACTACAAGTCTAACACCCATATACATGACTGATCACTTTACAAGCCTAACATCCATATACATGACTGATCACTTTCAAGTCTAACACCCATATACATGACTGATCACTTCACAACCCTAACACCCATATACATGACTGATCACTTTACAAGCCTAACACCCATATACATGACTGATCACTTTACAAGCCTAACACCCATATACATGACTGATCACTTTACAAGCCTAACACCCATATACATGACTAATCACTTTACAAGCCTAACACCCATATACATGACTAATCACTTTACAAGCCTAACACCCATATACATGACTGATCACTTTACAACCCTAACACCCATATACATTACTGATCACTTTACAAGTCTAACACCCATATACATGACTGATCACTTTACAAGTCTAACACCCATATACATGACTGATCACTTTTCAACCCTAACACCCATATGCATGACTGATCACTTTACACGTCTAACACCCATATACATGACTGATCACTTTACAAGTCTAACACCCATATACATGACTGATCACTTCACAACCCTAACACCCATATACATGACTGATCACTTTACAACCCTAACACCCATATACATGACTGATCACTTTACAAGTCTAACACCCATATACATGACTGATCACTTTACAACCCTAACAACCAATTACATGACTGATCAATTTACAACCCTAACACCCATATACAAGTCTGATCACTTAACAACCCTAACACCCATATACATGACTGATCACTTTACAAGCCTAACACCCAAATACATGACTGATCACTTTACAAGTATAACACCCATATACATGACTGATCACTTTACAAGTCTAACAGCCATATACATGACTGATCACTTTACAAGCCTAACTTACATATACATGACTGTTCACTTAACAAGACCAACACCCATATACATGACTGATCACTTTACAACCCTAACATCCATATACATGACTGATCACTTTACAACCCTAACACCCATATGCATGACTGATCACTTTACAAGCCTAACACCCATATACATGACTGATCACTTTACAAGCCTAACACCCATATACATGACTGATCACTTTACAAGCCTAACACCCATATTCATGACTAATCACTTTACAAGCCTAACACCCATATACATGACTGATCACTTTACAACCCTAACACCCATATACATGACTGATCACTTTACAAGTCTAACACCCATATACATGACTGATCACTTTACAAGTCTAACACCCATATACATGACTGATCACTTTACAACCCTAACACCCATATGCATGACTGATCACTTTACACGTCTAACACCCATATACATGACTGACTACTTTACAAGCCTAACACTCATATACATGACTGATCACCTTACATCCCTAACACCCATATACATGACTGATCACTTAACAAGCCAAACACCCATATACATGACTGATCACTTTACAAGCCTAACATCCATATACATGACTGATCACTTTACAAGCCTAACACGCATATACATGACTGATCACTTTACAAGCCTAACACCCATATACATGACTGATCACTTTACAAGACTAACACCCATATGCATGACTTATCACTTTACAATCCTAACACCCATATACATGACTGGTCACTTTACAACCCTAACACCCATATACATGACTGATCACTTTACAAGTCTAACACCCATATACATGACTGATCATTTTACAAGTCTAACACCCATATACATGACTGATCACTTTACAAGGCTAACAGCCATATACATGACTGATCACTTTACAAGCCTAACTTACATATACATGACTGTTCACTTAACAAGCCCAACACCCATATACATGACTGATCACTTTACAACCCTAACACGCATATACATGACTGATCACTTTACAACCCTAACACCCATATAGATGACTGATCACTTTACAAGCCTAACACCCATATACATGACTGATCACTTTACAAGCCTAACACCCATATTCATGACTAATCACTTTACAAGCCTAACACCCATATACATGACTGATCACTTTACAACCCTAACACCCATATACATGACTGATCACTTTACAAGTCTAACACCCATATACATGACTGATCACTTTACAAGTCTAACACCCATATATATGACTGATCACTTTACAACCCTAACACCCATATGCATGACTGATCACTTTACACGTCTAACACCCATATACATGACTGACCACTTTACAAGCCTAACACTCATATACATGACTGATCACTTTACAACCCTAACACCCATATACATGACTGATCACTTAACAAGCCAAACACCCATATACATGACTGATCACTTTACAAGCCTAACATCCATATACATGACTGATCACTTTACAAGTCTAACACCCATATACATGACTGATCACTACAAGTCTAACACCCATATACATGACTGATCACTTTACAAGCCTAACATCCATATACATGACTGATCACTTTCAAGTCTAACACCCATATACATGACTGATCACTTCACAACCCTAACACCCATATACATGACTGATCACTTTACAAGCCTAACACCCATATACATGACTGATCACTTTACAAGCCTAACACCCATATACATGACTGATCACTTTACAAGCCTAACACCCATATACATGACTAATCACTTTACAAGCCTAACACCCATATACATGACTAATCACTTTACAAGCCTAACACCCATATACATGACTGATCACTTTACAACCCTAACACCCATATACATTACTGATCACTTTACAAGTCTAACACCCATATACATGACTGATCACTTTACAAGTCTAACACCCATATACATGACTGATCACTTTTCAACCCTAACACCCATATGCATGACTGATCACTTTACACGTCTAACACCCATATACATGACTGATCACTTTACAAGTCTAACACCCATATACATGACTGATCACTTCACAACCCTAACACCCATATACATGACTGATCACTTTACAACCCTAACACCCATATACATGACTGATCACTTTACAAGTCTAACACCCATATACATGACTGATCACTTTACAACCCTAACAACCAATTACATGACTGATCAATTTACAACCCTAACACCCATATACAAGTCTGATCACTTAACAACCCTAACACCCATATACATGACTGATCACTTTACAAGCCTAACACCCAAATACATGACTGATCACTTTACAAGTATAACACCCATATACATGACTGATCACTTTACAAGTCTAACAGCCATATACATGACTGATCACTTTACAAGCCTAACTTACATATACATGACTGTTCACTTAACAAGACCAACACCCATATACATGACTGATCACTTTACAACCCTAACATCCATATACATGACTGATCACTTTACAACCCTAACACCCATATGCATGACTGATCACTTTACAAGCCTAACACCCATATACATGACTGATCACTTTACAAGCCTAACACCCATATACATGACTGATCACTTTACAAGCCTAACACCCATATTCATGACTAATCACTTTACAAGCCTAACACCCATATACATGACTGATCACTTTACAACCCTAACACCCATATACATGACTGATCACTTTACAAGTCTAACACCCATATACATGACTGATCACTTTACAAGTCTAACACCCATATACATGACTGATCACTTTACAACCCTAACACCCATATGCATGACTGATCACTTTACACGTCTAACACCCATATACATGACTGACTACTTTACAAGCCTAACACTCATATACATGACTGATCACCTTACATCCCTAACACCCATATACATGACTGATCACTTAACAAGCCAAACACCCATATACATGACTGATCACTTTACAAGCCTAACATCCATATACATGACTGATCACTTTACAAGCCTAACACGCATATACATGACTGATCACTTTACAAGCCTAACACCCATATACATGACTGATCACTTTACAAGACTAACACCCATATGCATGACTTATCACTTTACAATCCTAACACCCATATACATGACTGGTCACTTTACAAGCCTAACACCCATATACATGACTGATCACTTTACAACCCAAACACCCATATACATGACTGATAACTTTACAAGCCTAACACCCATATACATGACTCATCACTTTACAAGTCTAACACCCATATACATGACTGATCACTTTACAAGTCTAACACCCATATACATGACTGATCACTTTACAAGTCTAACAGCCATATACATGACTGATCACTTTACAAGCCTAACTTACATATACATGACTGTTCACTTAACAAGCCCAACACCCATATACATGACTGATCACTTTACAACCCTAACACCCATATACATGACTGATCACTTTACAACCCTAACACCCATATACATGACTGATCACTTTACAAGCCTAACACCCATATACATGACTGATCACTTTACAAGCCTAACACCCATATTCTTGACTAATCACTTCACAAGCCTAACACCCATATACATGACTGATCACTTTACAACCCTAACACCCATATACATGACTGATCACTTTACAAGTCTAACACCCATATACATGACTGATCACTTTACACGTCTAACACCCATATACATGACTGACCACTTTACAAGCCTAACACCCATATACATGACTGATCACTTTACAAGCCTAACATCCATATACATGACTGATCACTTTACAACCCTAACACCCATATACATGACTGATCACTTTACAAGCCTAACACCCATATACATGACTCATCACTTTACAAGTCTAACACCCATATACATAACTGATCACTTCACAACCCTAACACCCATATACATGACTGATCACTTTACAACCCTAACACCCATATACATGACTGATCACTTTACAAGTCTAACACCCATATACATGACTGATCACTTTACAACCCTAACACCCAATTACATGACTGATCAATTTCCAACCCTAACACCCATATACAAGACTGATCACTTTACAACCCTAACACCCATATACATGACTGATCACTTTACAAGCCTAACATCCATATACATGACTGATCACTTTACAACCCTAACACCCATATACATGACTGATCACTTTACAAGCCTAACACCCATATACATGACTGATCACTTTACAAGTCTAACACCCATATACATGACTGATCACTTCACAACCCTAACACCCATATACATGACTGATCACTTTACAACCCTAACACCCATATACATGACTGATCACTTTACAAGTCTAACACCCATATACATGACTGATCACTTTACAACCCTAACACCCAATTACATGACTGATCAATTTACAACCCTAACACCCATATACAATACTGATCACTTTACAACCCTAACACCCATATACATGACTGATCACTTTACAATTCTAACACCCATATACATGACTGATCACTTAACAACCCTAACACCCATATACATGACTGATCACTTTACAAGTCTAACACCCATATACATGACTGGTCACTTTACAAGACTAACACGCATATACATGACTGATCACTTTACAAGCCTAACACCCATACACATGACTGATCACTTTACAACCCTAACACCCATATACATGACTGATCACTTTACAAGCCTAACACCCATATACATGACTGATCACTTTACAAGTCTAACACCCATATACATGACTGATCACTTTACAAGTCTAACACCCATATACATGACTGATCACTTTACAAGTCTAACAGCCATATACATGACTGATCACTTTACAAGCCTAACTTACATATACATGACTGTTCACTTAACAAGCCCAACACCCATATACATGACTGATCACTTTACAACCCTAACACCCATATACATGACTGATCACTTTACAACCCTAACACCCATATACATGACTGATCACTTTACAAGCCTAACACCCATATACATGACTGATCACTTTACAAGCCTAACACCCCTATACATGACTGATCACTTTACAAGCCTAACACCCATATACATGACTAATCACTTTACAAGCCTAACACCCATATACATGACTGATCACTTTACAACCCTAACAACCATACACATGACTGATTACTTTACAAGTCTAACACCCATATACATGACTGATCACTTTACAACCTAACACCCATATGCATGACTGATCACTTTACACGTCTAACACCCATATACATGACTGATCACTTTACAAGTCTAACACCCATATACATGACTGATCACTTTACAACCCTAACACCCATATGCATGACTGATCACTTTACATGTCTAACACCCATATACATGACTGACCACTTTACAAGCCTCACACTCATATAAATGACTGATCACCTTACAACCCTAACACCCATATACATGACTGATCACTTAACAAGCCAAACACCCATATACATGACTGATCACTTTACAAGCCTAACATCCATATACATGACTGATCACTTTACAAGTCTAACACCCATATACATGACTGATCACTTTACAACCCTAACACCCATATACATGACTCATCACTTTACAAGTCTAACACCCATATACATGACTGATCACTTTACAACCCTAACACCCAATTACATGACTGATCACTTTACAACCCTAACACCCAATTACATGACTGATCACTTTACAACCCTAACACCCATATACATGACTGATCACTTTACAAGCCTAACACCCATATACATGACTGATCACTTTACAAGTCTAACACGCATATACATGACTGATCACTTTACAAGTCTAACACCCAAATACATGACTGATCACTTCACAACCCTAACACCCATATACATGACTGATCACTTTACAACCCTAACACCCATATACATGACTGATCACTTTACAAGTCTAACACCCATATACATGACTGATCACTTTCCAACCCTAACACCCAACTACATGATTGATCACTTTACAAGCCTAACACCCATATACATCACTGATCACTTTACAAGCCTAACACCCATATACATGACTGATCACTTTACAAGCCTAACACCCATATACATGACTAATCACTTTACAAGCCTAACATCCATATACATGACTGATCACTTTACAACTCTAACACCCATATACATGACTGATCACTTTACAAGTCTAACACCCATATACATGATTGATCACTTTACAAGTCTAACACCCATATACATGACTGATCACTTTACAACCCTAACACCCATATGCATGACTGATCACTTTACACGTCTAACACCCATATACATGACTGACCACTTTACAAGCCTAACACTCATATACATGACTGATCACCTTACAACCCTAACACCCATATACATGACTGATCACTTAACAAGCCAAACACCCATATACATGACTGATCACTTTACAAGCCTAACATCCATATACATGACTGATCACTTTACAATCCTAACACGCATATACATGACTGATCACTTTACAAGCCTAACACCCATATACATGACTGATCACTTTAAAAGCCTAACACCCATATGCATGACTGATCACTTTACAATCCTAACACCCATATACATGACTGGTCACTTTACAAGCCTAACACCCATATACATGACTGATCACTTTACAAGCCTAACACCCATATACATGACTAATCACTTTGCAAGCCTAACATCCATATACATGACTGATCACTTTACAACTCTAACACCCATATACATGACTGATCACTTTACAAGTCTAACACCCATATACATGATTGATCACTTTACAAGTCTAACACCCATATACATGACTGATCACTTTACAACCCTAACACCCATATGCATGACTGATCACTTTACACGTCTAACACCCATATACATGACTGACCACTTTACAAGCCTAACACTCATATACATGACTGATCACCTTACAACCCTAACACCCATATACATGACTGATCACTTAACAAGCCAAACACCCATATACATGACAGATCACTTTACAAGCCTAACATCCATATACATGACTGATCACTTTACAAGAAAGCCTAACACCCATATACATGACTGATCACTTTAAAAGCCTAACACCCATATGCATGACTGATCACTTTACAATCCTAACACCCATATACATGACTGGTCACTTTACAAGCCTAACACACATATACATGACTGATCACTTTACAACCCTAACACCCATATACATGACTGATCACTTTACAAGCCTAACACCCATATACATGACTGATCACTTTACAAGGCTAACTTCCATATACATGACTGATCACTTTACAAGTCTAACACCCATATACATGACTGATCACTTTACAAGTCTAACAGTCATATACATGACTGATCACTTTACAAGCCTAACTTACATATACATTCCTGTTCACTTAACAAGCCCAACACCCATATACATGACTGATCACTTTACAACCCTAACACCCATATACATGACTGATCACTTTACAACCCTAACACCCATATACATGACTGATCACTTTACAAGCCTAATACCCATATACATGACTGATCACTTTACAAGTCTAACACCCATATACATGACTGGTCACTTTAAAATAATTAATACTACTACAAATAATGTCTAACACCCATATACATGACTGATCACTTTACAACCCTAACACCCAATTACATGACTGATCACTTTACAACCCTAACACCCAATTACATGACTGATCACTTTGCAACTCTAACACCCATATACATGACTGATCACTTAACAAGCCTAACACCCATATACAT
Organism: Bathymodiolus septemdierum; assembly: GCA_963383655.1. Taxonomy (NCBI): domain Eukaryota; kingdom Metazoa; phylum Mollusca; class Bivalvia; order Mytilida; family Modiolidae; genus Bathymodiolus; species Bathymodiolus septemdierum. Next base: position 2,867,551 of record OY726525.1, on the reverse strand, counting down.
GACTGATCACTTTACAAGTCTAACACGCATATACATGACTGATCACTTTACAAGTCTAACACCCAAATACATGACTGATCACTTCACAATCCTTACATCAATATACATGACTGATCACTTTACAACCCTAACACCCATATACATGACTGATCACTTTACAAGTCTAACACCCATATACATGACTGATCACTTTACAACCCTAACACCCAATTACCTGACTGATCAATTTACAACCCTAACACCCATATACAAGACTGATCACTTTACAACCCTAACACCCATATACATGACTGATCACTTTACAATTCTAACACCCATATACCTGACTGATCACTTAACAACCCTAACACCCATATACATGACTAATCACTTTACAACCCTAACACCCATATACATGACTGGTCACTTTACAGGCCTAACACCCATATGCATGACTGATCACTTTACAAGCCTAACACTCATATGCATGACTAATCACTTTACAACCCTAACACCCATATATATGACTGATCACTTTACAACCCTAACACCCATATACATGACTGATCACTTTACAAGTCTAACAGCCATATGCATGACTGATCACTTTACAATCCTAACACCCATATACATGACTGATTACTTTACAAGACTAACTCTCATATACATGACTAATCACTTTACAAGTCTAACACCCTTATACATGATTGATCACTTTACAAGTCTAACACCCATATACATGACTGATCACTTAACAACCCTAACACCCATATGCATGACTGATCACTTTACAAGCCTAACACTCATATGCATGACTAATCACTTTACAACCCTAACACCCATATATATGACTGATCACTTTACAACCCTAACACCCATATACATGACTGATCACTTTACAAGTCTAACAGCCATATGCATGACTGATCACTTTACAATCCTAACACCCATATACATGACTGATTACTTTACAAGACTAACTCTCATATACATGACTAATCACTTTACAAGTCTAACACCCTTATACATGATTGATCACTTTACAAGTCTAACACCCATATACATGACTGATCACTTAACAACCCTAACACCCATATACATGACTGATCACTTTACAAGCCTAACATCCATATACATGACTGATCACTTTACAAGTCTAACACCCATATACATGACTGATCACTACAAGTCTAACACCCATATACATGACTGATCACTTTACAAGCCTAACATCCATATACATGACTGATCACTTTACAACCCTAACACCCATATACATGACTGATCACTTTACAAGCCTAACACCCATATACATGACTGATCACTTTACAAGTCTAACACCCATATACATGACTGATCACTTCACAACCCTAACACCCATATACATGACTGATCACTTTACAACCCTAACACCCATATACATGACTGATCACTTTACAAGTCTAACACCCATATACATGACTGATCACTTTACAACCCTAACACCCAATTACATGACTGATCACTTTACAACCCTAACACCCATATACAAGACTGATCACTTTACAACCCTAACACCCATATACATGACTGATCACTTTACAATTCTAACACCCATATACATGACTGATCACTTAACAACTCTAACACCCATATACATGACTGATCACTTTACAAGTCTAACACCCATATACATGATTGATCACTTTACAAGTCTAACACCCATATACATGACTGATCACTTTACAACCCTAACACCCATATGCATGACTGATCACTTTACACGTCTAACACCCATATACATGACTGACCACTTTACAAGCCTAACACTCATATACATGACTGATCACCTTACAACCCTAACACCCATATACATGACTGATCACTTAACAAGCCAAACACCCATATACATGACAGATCACTTTACAAGCCTAACATCCATATACATGACTGATCACTTTACAAGAAAGCCTAACACCCATATACATGACTGATCACTTTAAAAGCCTAACACACATATACATGACTGATCACTTTACAACCCTAACACCCATATACATGACTGATCACTTTACAAGCCTAACACCCATATACATGACTGATCACTTTACAAGGCTAACTTCCATATACATGACTGATCACTTTACAAGTCTAACACCCATATACATGACTGATCACTTTACAAGTCTAACAGTCATATACATGACTGATCACTTTACAAGCCTAACTTACATATACATTCCTGTTCACTTAACAAGCCCAACACCCATATACATGACTGATCACTTTACAACCCTAACACCCATATACATGACTGATCACTTTACAACCCTAACACCCATATACATGACTGATCACTTTACAAGCCTAATACCCATATACATGACTGATCACTTTACAAGTCTAACACCCATATACATGACTGGTCACTTTAAAATAATTAATACTACTACAAATAATGTCTAACACCCATATACATGACTGATCACTTTACAACCCTAACACCCAATTACATGACTGATCACTTTACAACCCTAACACCCAATTACATGACTGATCACTTTACAACTCTAACACCCATATACATGACTGATCACTTTACAAGCCTAACACCCATATACATGACTGATCACTTTACAAGTCTAACACGCATATACATGACTGATCACTTTACAAGTCTAACACCCAAATACATGACTGATCACTTCACAATCCTTACATCAATATACATGACTGATCACTTTACAACCCTAACACCCATATACATGACTGATCACTTTACAAGTCTAACACCCATATACATGACTGATCACTTTACAACCCTAACACCCAATTACCTGACTGATCAATTTACAACCCTAACACCCATATACAAGACTGATCACTTTACAACCCTAACACCCATATACATGACTGATCACTTTACAATTCTAACACCCATATACCTGACTGATCACTTAACAACCCTAACACCCATATACATGACTGATCACTTTACAACCCTAACACCCATATACATGACTGGTCACTTTACAAGCCTAACACCCATATGCATGACTGATCACTTTACAAGCCTAACACTCATATGCATGACTAATCACTTTACAACCCTAACACCCATATATATGACTGATCACTTTACAACCCTAACACCCATATACATGACTGATCACTTTACAAGTCTAACAGCCATATGCATGACTGATCACTTTACAATCCTAACACCCATATACATGACTGATTACTTTACAAGACTAACTCTCATATACATGACTAATCACTTTACAAGTCTAACACCCTTATACATGATTGATCACTTTACAAGTCTAACACCCATATACATGACTGATCACTTAACAACCCTAACACCCATATGCATGACTGATCACTTTACAAGCCTAACACTCATATGGATGACTAATCACTTTACAACCCTAACACCCATATATATGACTGATCACTTTACAACCCTAACACCCATATACATGACTGATCACTTTACAAGTCTAACAGCCATATGCATGACTGATCACTTTACAATCCTAACACCCATATACATGACTGATTACTTTACAAGACTAACTCTCATATACATGACTAATCACTTTACAAGTCTAACACCCTTATACATGATTGATCACTTTACAAGTCTAAGACCCATATACATGACTGATCACTTAACAACCCTAACACCCATATACATGACTGATCACTTTACAAGCCTAACATCCATATACATGACTGATCACTTTACAAGTCTAACACCCATATACATGACTGATCACTACAAGTCTAACACCCATATACATGACTGATCACTTTACAAGCCTAACATCCATATACATGACTGATCACTTTACAACCCTAACACCCATATACATGACTGATCACTTTACAAGCCTAACACCCATATACATGACTGATCACTTTACAAGTCTAACACCCATATACATGACTGATCACTTCACAACCCTAACACCCATATACATGACTGATCACTTTACAAGCCTACCACCCATATGCATGACTGATCACTTTACAACCCTAACACCCATATACATGACTGATCACTTTACAAGTCTAATACCCATATATATATGACTGATCACTTTACAACAATAACACCCTTATACATGACTGATCACTTTACAAGTCTAAAACCCATATACATGACTGATCACTTTACAAGCCTAACACCCATATACATGACTGATCACTTTACAAGACTAACTCTCATATACATGACTAATCACTTTACAAGTCTTACACCCTAATACATGACTGATCACTTTACAAGTCTAACACCCATATGCATGACTGATCACTTTACAACCCTAACACCCATATACATGACTGATCACTTTACAAGCCTAACACCCATATACATGACTGATCACTTTACAAGCCTAACACTCATATACATGACTGATCACTTTACAACCCTAACACCCATATACATGACTGATCACTTTACAACCCTAACACCCATATACATGACTGATCACTTTACAAGTCTAACACCCATATACATGACTGATCACTTTACAACCCTAACACACAATTACATGACTGATCAATTTACAACCCTAACACCCATATACAAGACTGATCACTTTACAACCCTAACACCCATATACATGACTGATCTCTTTACAATTCTAACACCCATATACATGACTAATCACTTAACAACCCTAACACCCATATACATGATTGATCACTTTACAACCCTAACACCCATATACATGACTGATCACTTTACAACCCTAACACCCATATACATGACTGATCACTTTACAAGTCTAACACCCATATACATGACTGATCACTTTACAACCCTAACACCCAATTACATGACTGATCAATTTACAACCCTAACACCCATATACAAGACTGATCACTTTACAACCCTAACACCCATATACATGACTGATCACTTTACAATTCTAACAACCATATACATGACTGATCACTTTACAATCCTAACACCCATATACATGACTGATTACTTTACAAGACTAACTCTCATATACATGACTAATCACTTTACAAGTCTTACACCCAATTACATGACTGATCACTTTACAAGTCTAACACCCATATGCATGACTGATCACTTTACAACCCTAACACCCATATACATGACTGATCACTTTACAACCCTAACACCCATATACATGACTGATCACTTTACAAGCCTAACACCCATATACATGACTGATCACTTTACAACCCTAACACCCATATACATGACTGATCACTTTACAAGTCTAATACCCATATATATATGACTGATCACTTTACAACAATAACACCCTTATACATGACTGATCACTTTACAAGTCTAAAACCCATATACATGACTGATCACTTTATAACCCTAACACCGATATACATGACTGATCACTTTACAAGACTAACTCTCATATACATGACTAATCACTTTACAAGTCTTACACCCTAATACATGACTGATCACTTTACAAGTCTAACACCCATATGCATGACTGATCACTTTACAACCCTAACACCCATATACATGACTGATCACTTTACAAGCCTAACACCCATATACATGACTGATCACTTTACAAGCCTAACACTCATATACATGACTGATCACTTTACAACCCTAACACCCATATACATGACTGATCACTTTACAACCCTAACACCCATATACATGACTGATCACTTTACAAATCTAACACCCATATACATGACTGACCACTTTACAACCTTAACACCCAATTACATGACTGATCAATTTACAACCCTAACACCCATATACAAGACTGATCACTTTACAACCCTAACACTCATATACATGACTGATCACTTTACAATTCTAACACCCATATACATGACTAATCACTAAACAACCCTAACACCCATATACATGACTGATCACTTTACAACCCTAACACCCATATACATGACTGATCACTTTACAACCGTAACACCCATATACATGACTGATCACTTTACAAGTTTAACACCCATATACATGACTGGTCACTTTACAACCCTAACACCCAATTACATGACTGATCAATTTACAACCCTAACACCCATATACATGACTGATCACTTTACAATTCTAACACCCATATACATGACTAATCACTTAACAACCCTAACACCCATATACATGACTGATCACTTTACAACCCTAACACCCATATACATGACTGGTCACTTTACAAGCCTAACATCCATATGCATGACTGATCACTTTACAAGCCTAACACCCATATGCATGACTGATCACTTTACAACCCTAACACCTATATATATGACTGATCACTTTACAACCCTAACACCCATATACATGACTGATCACTTTACAAGTCTAACACCCATATACATGACTGATCACTTTACAATCCTAACACCCATATACATGACTGATTACTTTACAAGACTAACTCTCATATACATGACTAATCACTTTACAAGTCTTACACCCTTATACATGACTGATCACTTTACAAGTCTAACACCCATATGCATGACTGATCACTTTACAACCCTAACACCCATATACATGACTGATCACTTTACAAGCCTAACACCCATATACATGACTGATCACTTTACAAGCCTAATACAAAAGTATCATATAATGTTGTATAGAGTACACAGCTAGCATATATTTCCATGGGTGGGAATTGAAATTACAAGAGAAATTGTATTGCCATATACCGTTACAATAAATGTCTATTTACAACACATTACAGCATTGATGAACAATTGTGAATAATTATATTTTAAAAGGAGCAGTTATTGAAAGTATGTCTGGTGACCAGCCGTCAGTTACAGTGACATTTGAAAGACCACATCTCTCTGTAAAGGCATATGCAGTACTAACTATCCTAAATTTGTTGATAATGATATCTCCTAGTGAATCAGGTAAATATTGTGAATTGTTTAATCAATGCATTGCTGTTAGGTCCACGATGGTATGGTATTTAGATAAACAATTGCCCATGTAATAAGTGACTAATACTGATATATTGATATACTGATATATTGATATATTGATTGATTGATTGATTGATTGATTGATTGATTGATTGATTGATTGATTGATTGATTGATTGATTGATTGATTGATTGATTGATTGATTGATTGATTAGTTGGTTCATTGATTGATTGATTGATTGTGTTCAACAATTTTTCTGCTATATCATGGAAACCCGTTTTAGTGGTAGAAGAACCTGGAGTACCCGGAAAGAACCACCGACCATGGGCAAGGAACTGGTAAAATTTATGACTTGCAATTTACAAAGCCGGGCGCGAACCCACGCCGTATTGGTGATAGGCTTGTATGAGTTGTGAGGTATTCCAACTACCGAACTCTTTGAGCTACCAGGCTCTTTTCTATCTGTTCAATTCTCAGATCACAACCGACTATAATGATACTCACAGTAGATAAAGATCACAACTGAAAATACCGATAATCACTATAAAATAATTAATACTACTACAAATAATGATAATCATTATAAAATAATTAATACTACTACAAATAATGATAATCTCTATAAAATAATTAATACTACTACAAATAATGATAATCATTATAAAATAATTAATACTACTACAAATAATGATAATCATTATAAAATAATTAATACTACTACAAATAATGATAATCTCTATAAAATAATTAATACTACTACAAATAATGAAAATCACTATGAAATAATTAATACTACTACAAATAATGATAATCATTATAGAATAATTAATACTACTACAAATAATGATATTCTCTATGAAATAATTAATACTACTACAAATAATGATAATCATTATAAAATAATTAATACTACTACAAATAATGATAATCTCTATAAAATAATTAATACTACTACAAATGATGATAATCATTATAAAATAATTAATACTACTACAAATAATGATATTCTCTATGAAATAATTAATACTACTACAAATAATGATAATCATTATAAAATAATTAATACTACTACAAATAATGATAATCTCTATAAAATAATTAATACTACTACAAATAATGATAATCATTATAAAATAATTAATACTAATACAAATAATGATAATCACTATAAAATAATTAATACTACTACAAATAATGATAATCATTATAAAATAATTAATACTACTACAAATAATGATAATCTCTATAAAATAATTAATACTACTACAAATAATGATAAATACTATAAAATAATTAATACTACTACAAATAATGATAATCTCTATAAAATAATTAATACTACTACAAATAATGATAAATACTATAAAATAATTAATACTACTACAAATAATGATAATCTCTATAAAATAATTAATACTACTACAAATAATGATAAATACTATAAAATAATTAATACTACTACAAATAATGATAATCTCTATAAAATAATTAATACTACTACAAATGATGATAATCATTATAAAATAATTAATACTACTACAAATAATGATATTCTCTATGAAATAATTAATACTACTACAAATAATGATAATCATTATAAAATAATTAATACTACTACAAATAATGATAATCTCTATAAAATAATTAATACTACTACAAATAATGATAAATACTATAAAATAATTAATACTACTACAAATAATGATAATCTCTATAAAATAATTAATACTACTACAAATAATGATAAATACTATAAAATAAATAATACTACTACAAATAATGATAATCACTATAAAATAATTAATTCTATTACAAATAATGATAATCTCTATGAAATAATTAATACTACTACAAATAATGATAATCATTATACAATAATTAATACTACTACAAATAATGATAATCTCTATAAAATAATTAATACTACTACAAATAATGATAAATACTATAAAATAATTAATACTACTACAAATAATGATAAATACTATAAAATAAATAATACTACTACAAATAATGATAAATACTATAAATTAATTAATACTACTACAAATAATGAAAATCACTATGAAATAATTAATTCTACTACAAATAATGATAATCACTATAAAATAATTAATTCTACTAAAAATAATGATAATCACTATAAAATAATTAATTCTACTACAAATAATGATAATCTCTATAAATTAATTAATACTACTACAAATAATGATAATCACTATAAAATAATTAATTCTACTACAAATAATGATAATCAATATAAAATAATTAATTCTACTACAAATAATGATAATCTCTATAAAATAATTAATACTACTACAAATAATGAAAATCACTATGAAATAATTAATACTACTACAAATAATGAAAATCACTATGAAATAATTAATTCTACTACAAATAATGATAATCACTATAAAATAATTAATTCTACTACAAATAATGATAATCACTATAAAATAATTAATTCTACTACAAATAATGATAATCTCTATAAAATAATTAATACTACTACAAATAATGAAAATCACTATGAAATAATTAATACTACTACAAATAATGATAATCACTATAAAATGATTAATACTACTACAAATAATGATAATCTCTATAAAATAATTAATACTACTACAAATAATGAAAATCACTATGAAATAATTAATACTACTACAAATAATGATAATCTCTATGAAATAATTAATACTACTACAAATAATGATAATATCTATGAAATAATTAATACTACTACAAATAATGATAATCATTATAAAATAATTAATACTGCTACAAATAATGATAATCTCTATGAAATAATTAATACTACTACAAATAATGATAAATACTATAAAATAATTAATACTACTACAAATAATGATAATCTCTATGAAATAATTAATACTGCTACAAATAATGATAATCTCTATGAAATAATTAATACTACTACAAATAATGATAATCATTATAAAATAATTAATACTGCTACAAATAATGATAATCTCTATGAAATAATTAATACTACTACAAATAATGATAAATACAATAAAATAATTAATACTACTACAAATAATGATAAATACTATAAAATAATTAATACTACTACAAATAATGTTATTCTCTATGAAATAATTAATACTACTACAAATAATGATAATCATTATAAAATAATTAATACTACTACAAATAATGATAAATACTATAAAATAATTAATACTACTACAAATAATGATAATCTCTATAAAATAATTAATACTACTACAAATAATGATAATCACTATAAAATAATTAATACTCCTACAAATAATGATAATCACTATAAAATAATTAATACTACTACAAAGAATGATAATCTCTATGAAATAATTAATACTACTACAAATAATGATATTCTCTATGAAATAATTAATACTACTACAAATAACGATAATCACTATAAAATAAATAATACCACTACAAATAATGATAATCTCTATAAAATAATTAATACTACTACAAATAATGATAATCACTATAAAATAATTAATACTACTACAAATAATGATAAATACTATAAAATAATTAATACTACTACAAATAATGATAATCTCTATAAAATAATTAATACTACTACAAATAATGATAATCACTATAAAATAATTAATACTACTACAAATAATGATAATCATTATAAAATAATTAATACTACTACAAATAATGATAATCTCTATGAAATAATTAATACTACTACAAATAATGATAATCACTATAAAATAATTAATACTACTACAAATAATGATAATCTCTATGAAATAATTAATACTACTACAAATAACGATAATCACTATAAAATAAATAATACCACTACAAATAATGATAATCTCTATAAAATAATTAATACTACTACAAATAATGATAATCACTATAAAATAATTAATACTACTACAAATAATGATAATCTCTATAAAATAATTAATACTACTACAAATAATGATATTCTCTATGAAATAATTAATACTACTACAAATAATGATAATCTCTATAAAATAAATAATACTACCACAAATAATGATAACTACTATAGAATAATTAATACTACTACAAATAATGATAAATACTATAAAATAATTAATACTACTACAAATAATGATAATCTCTATACAATAATTAATACTACTACAAATAATGATAATCTCTATAAAATAATTAATACTACTACAAATAATGATAATCACTATAAAATAATTAATACTACTACAAATAATGATAATCTCTATAAAATAATTAATACTACTACAAATAATGATAATCTCTATAAAATAATTAATACTACCACAAATAATGATAATCTCTATAAAATAATTAATACTACTACAAATAATGATATTCTCTATGAAATAATTAATACTACTACAAATAATGATAAATACTATAAAATAATTAATACTGCTACAAATAATGATAATCTCTATAAAATAATTAATACTACTACAAATAATGATAATTTCTATGAAATAATTAATACTACTACAAATAATGTTAATCTCTATAAAATAATTAATACTACTACAAATAATGATATTCTCTATGAAATAATTAATACTACTACAAATAATGATAATCTCTATAAAATAAATAATACTACCACAAATAATGATAAATACTATAGAATAATTAATACTACTACAAATAATGATAAATACTATAAAATAATTAATACTACTACAAATAATGATAATCTCTATACAATAATTAATACTACTACAAATAATGATAATCTCTATAAAATAATTAATACTACTACAAATAATGATAATCTCTATGAAATAATTAATACTACTACAAATAATGATAATCACTATAAAATAATTAATACTACCACAAAAAATGATAATCTCTATGAAATAATTAATACTACTACAAATAACGATAATCACTATAAAATAAATAATACCACTACAAATAATGATAATCTCTATAAAATAATTAATACTACTACAAATAATGATAATCACTATAAAATAATTAATACTACTACAAATAATGATAATCTCTATAAAATAATTAATACTACTACAAATAATGATATTCTCTATGAAATAATTAATACTACTACAAATAATGATAATCTCTATAAAATAAATAATACTACCACAAATAATGATAAATACTATAGAATAATTAATACTACTACAAATAATGATAAATACTATAAAATAATTAATACTACTACAAATAATGATAATCTCCATACAATAATTAATACTACTACAAATAATGATAATCTCTATAAAATAATTAATACTACTACAAATAATGATAATCTCTATAAAATAATTAATACTACCACAAATAATGATAATCTCTATAAAATAATTAATACTACTACAATTAATGATATTCTCTATGAAATAATTAATACTACTGCAAATAATGATAAATACTATAAAATAATTAATACTGCTACAAATAATGATAATCTCTATAAAATAATTAATACTACTACAAATAATGATAATTTCTATGAAATAATTAATACTACTACAAATAATGATAATCTCTATACAATAATTAATACTACTACAAATAATGATAATCTCTATAAAATAATTAATACTACTACAAATAATGATAATCACTATAAAATAATTAATACTACTACAAATAATGATAATCTCTATAAAATAATTAATACTACTACAAATAATGATAATCTCTATAAAATAATTAATACTACCACAAATAATGATAATCTCTATAAAATAATTAATACTACTACAAATAATGATAATCATTATAAAATAATTAATACTACCACAAATAATGATAAATACTATAAAATAATTAATACTACTACAAATAATGATAAATACTATAAAATAATTAATATTGCTATTAATAATGATAATCATAATAAAATAATTAATTCTACTACAAATAATGCTAATTTCTATGAAATAATTAATACTACTACAAATAATGATAATCATTATAAAATAATTAATACTAATACAAATAATGATAATCGCTAAATAATTATCCTAACTGACATAACAATAACCACTGCAGATAATAGTCACAACTGAATATAACAATGATCGCTATAGGTAGGATTGTCTAGTGAATTAACAATATTTAGTTCCTTTATCAAGCAGTCTATGTAATGTGATTTACACACAATATCGATAATGTTAGGGGCTTTACCGGCAGGGACAACAACATATTTATCATTCAGGTGAGACAGGTAAATAGCAACAATTAGATCTTTAAAGATTAATGTTTTGCCTGTATTCATTGACCTATAGTGGGGTTTTTTAATTATAATTTGCATCGACGGCCTAACACTCTTCATCCTATTCAGAAAGAGTATCTACGTACTACTTTTCACGCTCTGTCCATTGTCTGGCATAATGCTCGACGAAATCCTAAAGAATTTTAAAGCTATGTTTCCAGTTCACGATATTTCGACCCTTTGGCGAACACATCTTGCAGAGAGGTTCCGTTGATAACGTGATTAATAAATAATTATCACAATTGAATATAATCATAACTGTAAATAAAGTTCAAAAATTAATATGATGATAATCACTATAAATAATGATCACAACTGAATAACATGATAATCACTGTAAATAATGATGACAACTGAATAACTTGATAATCACTGTAAATAATTATCACAACTGAATAACACGATAATCACTGTAAATAATTATCACAACTGAATAACATGATAATCACTGTAAATAATGATGACAACTGAATAACTTGATAATCACTGTAAATAATTATCACAACTGAATAACATGATAATCACTGTAAATAATTATCACAACTGACTAACATGATAATCACTGTAAATAATTATCACAACTGAATAACATGATAATCACTGTAAATAATGATGACAACTGAATAACTTGATAATGACTGTAAACAATGATTACAACTGAATAACACGAAAATCACTGTAAATAATTATCACAACTGAATAACATGATAATGACTGTAAATAATTATGACAACTGAATAACTTGATAATCACTGTAAATAATGATCACAACTGAATAACATAATAATCACTGTAAATAATGATCACAACTGAATAACATGATAATCACTGTAAATAATTATGACAACTGAATAACTAGATAATCACTGTAAATAATTATCACAGCTGAATAACACGATGATCACTGTAAATAATGATCACAACTGAATAACTTGATAACCACTGTAAATAATGATCACAACTGAATAAAATAATAATCACTGTAAATAATTATCACAACTGAATAACATGATAATCACTGTAAATAAAGATCACAGCAGAATAACATGAGAATCACTGTAAATAATGATCACAACTGAATAACATAATAATCACTGTAAATAAAGATCACAACTGAATAACATGATAATTACTGTAAATAATGATCACAACAGAATAACTTGATAATCACTGTAAATAATGATCACAACTGAATAACATGATAATCACTGTAAATAATGATCACAACTGAATAACATGATAATCACTGTAAATAATGATCACAACTGAATAACTTGATAATCACTGTAAATAATGACCACAACTGAATAACACGATAATCACTGTAAATAATTATCACAACTGAATAACTTGATAATCATTGTCAGTCATTATTACAACTGAATAAAACGATAATCACGGTAAATAATTATCACAACAGAATAACATGATAATCACTGTAAATAATGATTCCAACCGAATAACTTGATAATCACTGTAAATAATGATCACAACTGAATAACTTGATAATCACTGTAAATAATTATCACAACTGAATAACTTGATAATCATTGTAAGTAATTATCACAACTGAATAACACAATAATCACGGTAAATAATGATCACAACTGAATAATATGATAATCACTGTAAATAATTATCACAGCAGAATAAAATGATAATCATTGTAAATAATGATCACAGCAGAATAACATGATAATCAGTGTAAATAATGATCACAGCAGAATAACATGCAAATCACTGTAAATAATGATCACAACAGAATAGCATGATAATCACTGTAAATAATGATCACAACTGAATAACATGATAATCACTGTAAATAAAGATCACAACTGAATAACATGATAATCACTGTAAATAAAGATCACAACTGAATAACATGATAATCACTGTAAATAATTATCACAACTGAATAACATGATAATCACTGTAAATAAAGATCACAACAGAATAACTTGATAATCACTGTAAATAATGATCACAACTGAATAACATGATAATCACTGTAAATAATGATCACAACTGAATAACATGATAATCACTGTAAATAATGATCACAACTGAATAACATGATAATCACTGTAAATAATGATCACAACTGAATAACATGATAATCACTGTAAATAATGATCACAACTGAATAACTTGATAATCACTGTAAATAATGATCACAGCAGAATAACTCGATAATCACTGTAAATAATGATCACAGCAGAATAACATGATTATCACTGTAAATAATGATCACATCTGAATAACATGATAATCGCTGTAAATAAAGATCACAACTGAATAACTTGATAATCACTGTAAACAAAGATCACAACTGAATAACATAATAATCACTGTAAATAATTATCACAACTGAATAACATGATAATCACTGTAAATAAAGATCACAACTGAATAACATGATAATCACTGAAAACAAAGATCACAACTGAATAACATGATAAACACTGTAAATAAAGATCACAGCAGAATAACATGAAAATCACTGTAAATAAAGATCACAACTGAATAACATGATAATCACTGTAAATAAAGATCACAAC
Organism: Bathymodiolus septemdierum; assembly: GCA_963383655.1. NCBI lineage: Eukaryota > Metazoa > Mollusca > Bivalvia > Mytilida > Modiolidae > Bathymodiolus > Bathymodiolus septemdierum. The sequence goes on along the minus strand of OY726525.1, from coordinate 2,851,844 downwards.
AGAATAACTTGATAATCACTGTAAATAATTATCACAATAGAATAATATGATGATCACTGTTAATAAAAATCACAACTGAATAACATGAAAATCACTGTAAATAAAGATCACAGCAGAATAACATGATAATCACTGTAAATAATGATCACAACTGAATAACATGATAATCACTGTAAATAAAGATCACAACTGAAAAACATGATAATTAATGTAAATAATGATCACAACAGAATAACTTGATAATCACTGTAAATAATGATCACAACAGAATAACATGGTAATCACGGTAAATAATGATCACAACAGAATAACTTGATAATCACTGTAAATAATGATCACAACAGAATAACATGATAATCACTGTAAATAAAGAGCACAACAGAATAACATGATAATCAACCTAAATAATGATCACAACAGAATAACATGATAATCACTGTAAATAATGATCACAACTGAATAACATGATAATCACTGTAAGTAATGATCACAACTGAATAACATGATAATCACTGTAAATAATGATCACAACTGAATAACATGATAATCACTGTAAATAATGATCACAACCGAATAACATGATAATCACTGTAAATAATGATTCCAACCGAATAACTTGATAATCACTGTAAATAATGATCACAACAGAATAACATGATAATCACTGTAAATAATGATCACAACCGAATAACATGATAATCACTGTAAATAATGATTCCAACCGAATAACATGATAATCACTGTAAATAATGATCACAACAGAATAACATGATAATCACTGTAAATAATGATCACAACTAAATAACATGATAATCACTGTAAATAATGATCACAACAGAATAACTTGATAATCACTGTAAATAATGATCACAACAGAATAACATAATAATCACTGTAAATAATGATCACAACAGAATAACATGATAATCACTGTAAATAAAGATCACAACAGAATAACATGATAATCACTGTAAATAATGATCACAACAGAATAACATGATAATCACTGTAAATAATGATCACAACTGAATAACATGATAATCACTGTAAGTAATGATCACAACTGAATAACATGATAATCACTGTAAATAATGATCACAACTGAATAACATGATAATCACTGTAAATAATGATCACAACAGAATAACTTGATAATCACTGTAAATAATGATCACAACCGAATAACTTGATAATCACTGTAAATAATGATCACAACAGAATAACATGATAATCACTGTAAATAAAGATCACAACAGAATAACATGATAATCACTGTAAATAATGATCACAACAGAATAACATGATAATCACTGTAAATAAAGATCACAACAGAATAACATGATAATCACTGTAAATAAAGATCACAACAGAATAACATGATAATCACTGTAAATAAAGATCACAACAGAATAACATGATAATCACTGTAAATAAAGATCACAACAGAATAACATGATAATCACTGTAAATAATGATCACAACAGAATAACATGATAATCACTGTAAATAAAGATCACAACAGAATAACATGATAATCACTGTAAATAAAGATCACAACAGAATAACATGATAATCACTGTAAATAATGATCACAACAGAATAACATGATAATCACTGTAAATAATGATCACAACAGAATAACATGATAATCACTGTAAATAAAGATCACAACAGAATAACATGATAATCACTGTAAATAATGATCACAACAGAATAACATGATAATCACTGTAAATAAAGATCACAACAGAATAACATGATAATCACTGTAAATAAAGATCACAACAGAATAACATGATAATCACTGTAAATAAAGATCACAACAGAATAACATGATAATCACTGTAAATAATGATCACAACAGAATAACATGATAATCACTGTAAATAAAGATCACAACAGAATAACATGATAATCACTGTAAGTAATGATCACTACCGAATAACTTGATAATCACTGTAAATAATGATCACAGCAGAATAACATGATTATCACTGTAAATAATGATCACAACAGAATGACATGATACTCACTGTAAGTAATGATCACAACTGAATAACATGATAATCACTGTAAATAATGATCACAACAGAATAACATGATAATCACTATAAATAAAGATCACAACAGAATAACATGATAATCACTGTAAATAAAGATCACAACTGAATAACATGATAATCACTGTAAATAAAGATCACAACTGAATAACATGATAATTACTGTAAATAATGATCACAACAGAATAACTTGATAATCACTGTAAATAATGATCACAACTGAATAACATGATAATCACTGTAAATAATGATCACAACTGAATAACATGATAATCACTGTAAATAATGATCACAACAGAATAACATGATAATCACTATAAATAAAGATCACAACTGAATAACACGATAATCACTGTAAGTAATGATCACAACTGAATAACATGATAATCACTGTAAGTAATGATCACAGCAGAATAACATGATAGTTGTAGCATTTAATTGTGTCTGCTAGTTCAAAGTGTCCGCCTGACACTTTTACATATGTTATAGGGTCCAACAGACAGTATTTCATATCGCAATCTCTATAAGATATTGTCCGGGGGGACACGTTAACATAGGACACTATTATGTCTTATCCTAACCCTAACCTACCCCTAATCCTACTAACCCTATACTAGGACACAATTTCATAGCACCGGACACTATTTCATATCACAATCTCTATAAAATATTGTCCAGGGGGACACTTTAACATAAGACACTATTATGTCTTACATGGTCACTGTAAATAAAGATATATTTTAGGAGAATTCGTGGGTTTATTTGGTAACCACACTGAGCATGTTTATATATTTTTAGGAGAATTTGTGGGTTTATTTGGTAACCACACTGAGCATGTTTATATATTTTTTAGGAGAATTTGTGGGTTTATTTGGTAACCACACTGAGCATGTTTATATATTTTTAGGAGAATTTGTGGGTTTATTTGGTAACCACACTGAGCATGTTTATATATTTTTTAGGAGAATTCGTGGGTTTATTTGGTAACCACACTGAGCATGTTTATATATTTTTAGGAGAATTCGTGGGTTTATTTGGTAACCACACTGAGCATGTTTATATATTTTTTAGGAGAATTTGTGGGTTTATTTGGTAACCACACTGAGCATGCTTATATATTTTTTAGGAGAATTTGTGGGTTTATTTGGTAACCACACTGAGCATGTTTATATATTTTTTAGGAGAATTTGTGGGTTTATTTGGTAACCACGATGGTTTATCACATAACGATCTTGTATCAAGGAGTGGGGAACTTGTAAGTTATAATGCTTCCATGATTGATATTCACAACCGATTTGGATTAACATGTAAGTATATTCTAATTGTGTGTTATTTTGTTTTATGTCTAAACTTTGATCAATATTCAAAGACGATTGCATAGTACACAAAATCAAAAGGAGATTTGCAAACTTAACAAATTAACTTTCCGGACACAAAAAAAAATCAAAGCCAATGGACAAAAAGACTATCCAAACACAAAATATCGATAATAATAAGCAAAATGATTATTCCAACATTAACAAACATATTCTGAGATAAAACAATGACAATGAAGACTTTACAGACATAAATAAACAAGAACATGACTTTCCTTACATAAACAAACGAGCAGAAGGAATATCTTGACAAGGGTAAAACAAAACAAACCGGCAAATCATAATCCGGACATAAATAAAAGGGAAAGTGATAATTCGGATATATAAACTACAAAACAAACTGTTAAAATGCCTATTCGGACATACACAAACACGAAAATGACTATTCGGACCTACACAAAGACGAAAATGACTATTCGGACATACACAAAGACGAAAATGTCTATTCGGACATACACAAAGACGAAAATGACTATTCGGACATACACAAAGACGAAAATGACTGTTCGGACATACACAAACACGAAAATGACTATTTGGACATACACAAAGACGAAAATGACTATTCAGACATACACAAAAGAACAATTTAAGGACTATCCGGACAAAGATGGGCTAAGAGGAATATTCAAGCAGTTGGAACCTTGCGGGCTTCGCTGCATGTCGGTTCGAAGAAAAGGGCTATGGTAAAAGCTGCTTCTCTGCAAAATGCTCAAGATTTAGTAGTAAGATCAACAGAACGGTTATCCAGTGAGTCAAAATACTGTTTCAGAATGGAGCGACATGCTAACAGTTGACTGCTGGTTTAGTTAGCTAGCTAGCGCTATGTAATGTACCTCAGGATATTCATCATGTACACACCATAACAATATCATTACAATTATAACTGGTTCTTGACAGTGATGAACAATTATTACTTTACCTTGAACAACAGTCATATAACTCATTCATCAACAAACACATATTATATTTGACCTTGACACAAGCTGTTACATAACTCATTCATCAACAAACACATATTATATTTGACCTTGACACAAGCTGTTATATAACTCATTCATCAACAAACACATATTATATTTGACCTTGACACAAGCTGTCATATAACTCATTCATCAACAAACACATATTATATTTGACCTTGACACAAGCTGTTATATAACTCATTCATCAACAAACACATATTATATTTGACCTTGACACAAGCTGTTACATAACTCATTCATCAACAAACACATATTATATTTGACCTTGACACAAGCTGTTATATAACTCATTCATCAACAAACACATATTATATTTGACCTTGACACAAGCTGTCATATAACTCATTCATCAACAAACACATATTATATTTGACCTTGACACAAGCTGTTATATAACTCATTCATCAACAAACACATATTATATTTGACCTTGACACAAGCTGTTACATAACTCATTCATCAACAAACACATATTATATTTGACCTTGACACAAGCTGTTATATATCTCATTCATCAACAAACACATATTATATTTGACCTTGACACAAGCTGTTATATAACTCATTCATCAACAAACACATATTATATTTGACCTTGACACAAGCTGTTACATAACTCATTCATCAACAAACACATATTATGTTTGACCTTGACACAAGCTGTCATATAACTCATTCATCAACAAACACATATTATATTTGACCTTGACACAAGCTGTTATATAACTCATTCATCAACAAACACATATTATATTTGACCTTGACACAAGCTGTTAGTGTCAACACAAATACTATCTATATGTGTAAATACAATAAGAATAATTGAATAAAAAAACGGAGATATCTAATTTATTGTTCACGATGCGTTTCTGGAATAGCATTCACCAGTAATAAATATATAATTCTATTATAGGGGCTATTTCAGAAAGCGAATCATTATTTACGTATCCAAATGGACGACCATTCAGTTCCTATCAAAATCAAAATTTCAACCCAGCAGTTATAATCCCAGAACATATTACGGATCCAGCAATAGTGAATGTTTGCGGAACAAATTATGAATGTATATATGACTATTATGTGACAGGGGACAAAAAGCTTGGACAAATATCTGCTAATTCTTCCGACAAGTTTGAGGTGATCACTAACATTACGATGGCAGGTAAATGTTAATACAAGTACATGTAGGTCATATGGTCAGTGCTGTGTAGTTTACCAGCATTGATCATCAACAGACAAAGTATTACTTCGTAGTGGTTATAGAAACATTGACCGTGACTGGTCATGTGTAGATATATTTATAGGTTCAATATAAATGATAAGTCATATTCACGTGTAGATATATTTATAGGCTTAATATAAATGATAAGTCATATTCACGTGTAGATATATTTATAGGTTTAATATAAATGATAAATCATATTCACGTGTAGATATATTTATAGGTTTAATATAAATGATAAGTCATATTCACGTGTAGATATATTTATAGGTTCAATATAAATGATAAGTCATATTCACGTGTAGATATATTTATAGGTTCAATATAAATGATAAGTCATATTTACGTGTAGATATATTTATAGATTTAATATATATGATGTCATATTCACGTGTAGATATATTTATAGGTTTAATATAAATGATAAGTCATATTCACGTGTAGATATATTTATAGGTTTAATATAAATGATAAGTCATATTCACGTGTAGATATATCTATAGATTTAATATACATGATGTCATATTTACGTGTAGATATATTTATAGGTTTAATATAAATGATAAGTCATATTCACGTGTAGATATATTTATAGGTTTAATATACATGATGTCATATTCACGTGTAGATATATTTATAGGTTCAATATAAATGATAAGTCATATTCACGTGTAGATATATTTATAGATTTAATATACATGATGTCATATTCACGTGTAGATATATTTATAGGTTTAATATAAATGATAAGTCATATTCACGTGTAGATATATTTATAGGTTTAATATACATGATGTCATATTCACGTGTAGATATATTTATAGGTTTAATATAAATGATAAGTCATATTCACGTGTAGATATATTTATAGGTTCAATATAAATGATAAGTCATATTCACGTGTAGATATATTTATAGATTTAATATACATGATGTCATATTCACGTGTAGATATATTTATAGGTTTAATATAAATGATAAGTCATATTCACGTGTAGATATATTTATAGGTTTAATATAAATGATAAGTCATATTCACGTGTAGATATATCTATAGATTTAATATACATGATGTCATATTTACGTGTAGATATATTTATAGGTTTAATATAAATGATAAGTCATATTCACGTGTAGATATATTTATAGGTTTAATATACATGATGTCATATTCACGTGTAGATATATTTATAGGTTCAATATAAATGATAAGTCATATTCACGTGTAGATATATTTATAGATTTAATATACATGATGTCATATTCACGTGTAGATATATTTATAGGTTTAATATAAATGATAAGTCATATTCACGTGTAGATATATTTATAGGTTTAATATACATGATGTCATATTCACGTGTAGATATATTTATAGGTTTAATATAAATGATAAGTCATATTCACGTGTAGATATATTTATAGGTTTAATATAAATGATGTCATATTCACGTGTAGATATTACATTTTACCAGTTGACAAAGGAAACGATACAAAGATTTGTTTTAAATATATTTTTATGTTAAAACTAAAACAATTGTTTATTATTATTTACGTCAATGTTTGCGTGTTACGCGTTTATCATCACAAAGCAAAAAATAACATCCTGTTGCGTAAAGGAAAAATTCAGGAAAGTCAATTTTCCACACTCATAATCGAGTTTGCGATGATCGAATTAGGCATTTAAATCACCCGCGATCATTAATTGTGCTGTCAACAAAAGTAAACAATTTGCCATTTTGAAAATTTGAATTTGCACAAGTACGTCATGCTACGGCTCCATTAAAATGACCGTGAGCGAGCGGTTGGTATGGTTCAGGCTGGAAGGACACACCAGGCCACCTTAATGTGTCTAGAATAACAATTTTAAGGCTAATGATTTGTCTTCGACAAACAGGTAGGACGAATGACAGACCCCGTAACGGCAGGCCGCGTGTGATGTCATAGCGCCAGACAGACATTTAAGCCTTATTCACCTCCTGAACCGTATGATAACGGCTGAGGACACTACCCGCAGAACACCTGGTCTAGCAAACGTCCGATTTCGGGTCAGACTAGTACTGTTCGCAGAAGACTACGTAAATCTGAACTCCGAGCTAGACGTCCGGTGGTAGGATCAATCCTTAGACAATCCGTCGTTGGAGGCTTCACACCTGGCAACACAAAACAGAAAATTAAAAGGATTAGCAACAGTACGTAGCCAACCAAAAAAAAGGAATATAGCAAATATGTCATGAATGACCTAACAATTCATACATGAGTAAAATATTACAACTATTGATATAAACGCAGCTTCATTGGAATAACACTGACGTCATACATAATATTCTGGTTTAGATAAATAACAAGTCTGCATAAAGTATATGTTTCATAATTGAATGTTAGTTGTTGGGAAAATTAGTGCTATTAATTTCATTAATCATAGCCCTATCATTTTGGCTATCCGGTTGAAAAATTCAATAATGTATGTTTTATTTGATTGATTGATGATTGTTGGTGCTTAACGCCACTCTCAGCAATATGTCAGCTATATCATGGCAACCAGTCTTAGTGGTGGAAGAAGCCGGAGAGAACCACCGACCATGGGCAAGCAACTGGTAAACTTTATCACTTGCGGCTGCGAGTCGAGTGCACCCTTTTTTGTAATCTACAAATCCTGGCGCGAACCCACGCTATATTGGTGATAGACTTGTATGAGTTGTTAGGTAATCCAACTACCTAACTCAATGAGCCACCCGGGCCCTGTTTTATTTGAATGATGACATACTTTTATACATGTTCACACTGACTTAACTTGCTCTTTCTGTTTGTTTGTAAGCTGTTTCGTGTGGATTTCCATACAACATTAGTAATGCTGTGTGGATAGCCGATGGCTACACAGAGGGATCTACTGCCACGTTACAGTGTGGAAATGGTTATTATCCAGCAAATATTGTAACTTCCTGTTCAGCAAACGGAAGGTGGTTAGCTGTTGATTTCATGTGTACCCCATGTAAGTCTAGTTACCATGTAAGTCTAGTTACCAAGTAAGTCTAGTTACCATGTAAGTCTAGTTACCATGTAAGTCTAGTTACCATGTAAGTCTAGTTACCATAATTGGTTTGAATCTAACGAAGTCACACTAGTGCATAGAAATGCTGATTACCAACACCCGTCCATTCTTTTGGTAGAGAAATTGTTAACCGTGCTGAGACATTTCTATCGGGCATGGTTAGACATTTCTATCGGACATGGTTAGACATTTCTATCGGACATGGTTAGACATTTCTATCGGACATGGTTAGACATTTCTATCGGACATGGTTAGACATTTCTATCGGACATGGTTAGACATTTCTAGCGGGCATGGTTAGACATTTCTATCGGGCATGGGAGACATTTCTATCGGACATGGTTAGACATTTCTATCGGACATGGTTAGACATTTCTATCGGACATGGGAGACATTTCTATCGGGCATGGTTAGACATTTCTATCGGACATGGTTAGACATTTCTATCGGGCATGGTTAGACATTTCTATCGGGCATGGGAGACATTTCTATCGGACATGGTTAGACATTTCTATCGGGCATGGAAGACATTTCTATCGGACATGGGAGACATTTCTATCGGACATGGTTAGACATTTCTATCGGACATGGTTAGACATTTCTATCGGACATGGGAGACATTTCTATCGGGCATGGTTAGACATTTCTATCGGGCATGGGAGACATTTCTATCGGACATGGTTAGACATTTCTATCGGGCATGGAAGACATTTCTATCGGACATGGGAGACATTTCTATCGGACATGGTTAGACATTTCTATCGGACATGGTTAGACATTTCTATCGGACATGGGAGACATTTCTATCGGACATGGGAGACATTTCTATCGGACATGGTTAGACATTTCTATCGGGCATGGAAGACATTTCTATCGGACATGGGAGACATTTCTATCGGGCATGGTTAGACATTTCTATCGGACATGGTTAGACATTTCTATCGGACATGGGAGACATTTCTATCGGACATGGGAGACATTTCTATCGGACATGGTTAGACATTTCTATCGGACATGGGAGACATTTCTATCGGACATGGGAGACATTTCTATCGGACATGGTTAGACATTTCTATCGGGCATGGAAGACATTTCTATCGGACGGTAAAGAGTACCTTTTAAGTTATTGTATATGCTCCCTTGGTCATACATACATTGAGTGCGGTTTATCGTTGGTTCAAACCTCAGTCGGGTCAAACCAAATACTATGAAATTGGGATTTGCTGTTTATACTCCGCAAAACATGCAGCAATAAGGAGGAAGAACAAAGACTGGTTGTCTCGGAATCAGGGTAATGTGTCGGAGTGGAGCAACATATTACCGAAGGACTGTCGTTTTAGTGAACTAGCACTATAAAATCCAGCATATTGAAGTAACACAAAGCGAACATCATCATCATATCATCCAATTAGTTTTCGCCATGATAATTTATAGCTGACAAATTGCTCACCTTGGGTTAAGCAAACACACTCTTTCACGCATTCGATTATACATCGGTTAAGTCTATAAGGTGGACAAGGTTTTCGAAACATCCATAGTTGAGATGTTGTTTTCAGTTTACTTTGAGGGTCCATAAACAAATTCGATATTATTAATTGTTAAAATGGATATAATTTCCATAAATATTTTCGTAAATATCATTGGAAAAACAGAAAAATCATGTCTCATTTTCAGCTTGTTATTGATTTAGTCACCCTACAAATGCTTATCATTGGTAATTGGGATGACCACTCAATGAGTATTCCAGGATAGTTTATCTTAAAATTGACTGTTGTCTCCATATGATACATTCTGTAACTTATGTCTAATTTGTATTTCTTTTCTCTCTCACTGCCAAGATTGTTTACCTCCAATTGTTTGTAGTAAGGTGCATGTCTTATTTACGTTATTTGTGTTTGTTTGCGGTTAATGGTGTCCAACACATATTGTCTTGTGTTTTTGTTTTGTTTCTCTCCATCGTGTCTACCCTATGTTACCAGTCTCTCTGGATTGTGTTGTGTTTTTGTTTTGTTTCTCTCCGTCTTGTCTACCCTATGTTGTCAGTTTCTCTGGATTGTGTTGTGTTTTTATTTTGTTTCTCTTCGTCCTGTTTACCCTATGTTATCAGTTTCTCTGGATTGTGTTGTGTTTTTGTTTTGTTTCTCTCCGTCCTGTTTACCCTATGTTGTCAGTTTCTCTGGATTGTGTTGTGTTTTTGTTTAGTTTCTCTCCGTCCTGTTTACCCTATGTTATCAGTTTCTCTGGATTGTGTTGTGTTTTTGTTTTGTTTCTCTCCATCTTGTCTACCCTATGTTGTCAGTTTCTCTGGATTGTGTTGTGTTTTTGTTTTGTTTCTCTCCGTCCTGTTTACCCTATGTTGTCAGTTTCTCTGGATTGTGTTGTGTTTTTGTTTTGTTTCTCTCCGTCCTGTCCACCCTATGTTATCAGTTTCTCTGGATTGTGTTGTGTTTTTGTTTTGTTTCTCTCCGTCCTGTCCACCCTATGTTATCAGTTTCTCTGGATTGTGTTGTGTTTTTGTTTTATTTCTCTCCGTCCTGTCTACCCTATGTTACCAGTTTCTCTGGATGGTGTTGTGTTTTTGTTTTGTTTCTCTCCGCCTTGTCTACCCTATATTGTCAGTTTCTCTGGATTGTGTTGTGTTTTTGTTTTGTTTCTCTCCGTCCTGTTTACCCTATGTTACCAGTTTCTCTGGATTGTGTTGTGTTTTTGTTTTGTTTCTCTCCGTCCTGTTTACCCTATGTTTTCAGTTTCTCTGGATGGTGTTGTGTTTTTGTTTTGTTTCTCTCCGTCTTGTCTACCCTATGTTGTCAGTTTCTCTGGATTGTGTTGTGTTTTTGTTTTGTTTCTCTCCGTCCTGTTTACCCTATGTTTTCAGTTTCTCTGGATGGTGTTGTGTTTTTGTTTTGTTTCTCTCCGTCTTGTCTACCCTATGTTGTCAGTTTCTCTGGATTTTGTTGTGTTTTTGCTTTGTTTCTCTCCGTCCTGTTTACCCTATGTTGTCAGTTTCTCTGGATTGTGTTGTGTTTTTGTTTTGTTTCTCTCCGTCCTGTTTACCCTATGTTATCAGTTTCTCTGGATTGTGTTGTGTTTTTGTTTTGTTTCTCTCCGTCTTGTCTATGCTATGTTGTCAGTTTCTCTGGATTGTGTTGTGTTTTTGTTTTGTTTCTCTCCGTCTTATCTACCCTATGTTGTCAGTTTCTCTGGATTGTGTTGTGTTTTTGTTTTTTTTTCTCTCCGTCTTGTCTACCCTATGTTGTCAGTTTCTCTGGATTGTGTTGTGTTTTTGTTTTGTTTCTCTCCGTCTTGTCTATCCTATTTTGTCAGTTTCTCTGGATTGTGTTTGTTTTTGTTTTGTTTCTCTCCGACCTGTTTACCCTATGTTACCAGTTTCTCTGGATTGTGTTGTGTTTTTGTTTTGTTTCTCTCCGTCCTGTTTACCCTATGTTTTCAGTTTCTCTGGATGGTGTTGTGTTTTTGTTTTGTTTCTCTCCGTCTTGTCTACCCTATGTTGTCAGTTTCTCTGGATTTTGTTGTGTTTTTGCTTTGTTTCTCTCCATCCTGTTTACCCTATGTTATCAGTTTCTCTGGATTGTGTTGTGTTTTTGTTTTGTTTCTCTCCGTCCTGTTTACCCTATGTTACCAGTTTCTCTGGATTGTGTTGTGTTTTTGTTTTGTTTCTCTCCGTCTTGTCTATCCTATGTTATCAGTTTCTCTAGATTGTGTTGTGTTTTTGTTTTGTTTCTCTCCGTCCTGTTTACCCTATGTTGTCAGTTTCTCTGGATTGTGTTGTGTTTTTGTTTTGTTTCTCTCCGTCCTGTTTACCCTATGTTGTCAGTTTCTCTGGATTGTGTTGTGTTTTTGTTTTGTTTCTCTCCGTCCTGTTTACCCTATGTTACCAGTTTCTCTGGATTGTGTTGTGTTTTTGCTTTGTTTCTCTCCGTCCTGTTTACCCTATGTTGTCAGTTTCTCTGGATTGTGTTGTGTTTTGTTTTGTTTCTCTCCATCCTGTTTACCCTATGTTACCAGTTTCTCTGGATTGTGTTGTGTTTTTGTTTTGTTTCTCTCCGCCTTGTCTACCCTATGCTTTCAGTTTCTCTGGATGGTGTTGTGTTTTTATTTTGCTTCTCTCCGTCTTGTCTACCCTATGTTGTCAGTTTCTCTGGATTGTGTTGTGTTTTTGTTTTGTTTCTCTCCGTCTTGTCTATCCTATGTTGTCAGTTTCTCTGGATTGTGTTGTGTTTTTGTTTTGTTTCTCTCCGTTCTGTCCACCCTATGTTATCAGTTTCTCTCGATAATGTGGTGTGTTTTTGTTTTGTTTCTCTCCGTCCTGTTTACCCTATGTTGTCAGTTTCTCTGGATTGTGTTGTGTTTTTGTTTTGTTTCTCTCCGTCCTGTCCACTCTATGTTGTCAGTTTCTCTGGATTGTGTTGTGTTTTTGTTTTGTTTCTCTCCGTCCTGTTTACCCTATGTTGTCAGTTTATCTGGATTGTGTTGTGTTTTTGTTTTGTTTCTCTCCGTCTTGTCTATCCTATTTTGTCAGTTTCTCTGGATTGTGTTGTGTTTTTGTTTTGTTTCTCTCCGTCCTGTCCACCCTATGTTATCAGTTTCTCTGGATTGTGTTGTGTTTTTGTTTTGTTTCTCTCCGTCTTGTCTATCCTATGTTATCAGTTTCTCTGGATTGTGTTGTGTTTTTGTTTTGTTTCTCTCCGTCCTGTTTACCCTATGTTGTCAGTTTCTCTGGATTGTGTTGTGTTTTTGTTTTGTTTCTCTCCGTCCTGCTTACCCTATGTTGTCAGTTTCTCTGGATTGTGTTGTGTTTTTGTTTTGTTTCTCTCCGTCCTGTTTACCATATGTTTCCAGTTTCTCTGGATTGTGTTGTGTTTTTGTTTTCTTTCTCTCCGTCCTGTTTACCCTATGTTGTCAGTTTCTCTGGATTGTGTTGTGTTTTGTTTTGTTTCTCTCCATCCTGTTTACCCTATGTTACCAGTTTCTCTGGATTGTGTTGTGTTTTTGTTTTGTTTCTCTCCGTCTTGTCTACCCTATGTTTTCAGTTTCTCTGGATTGTGTTGTGTTTTTGTTTTGTTTTTCTCCGTCCTGTCCACCCTATGTTATCAGTTTCTCTGGATTGTGTTGTGTTTTTGGTTTGTTTCTCTCCGTCCTGTTTACCCTATGTTGTCAGTTTCTCTGGATTGTGTTGTGTTTTTGTTTTGTTTCTCTCCGTCCTGTCCACTATATGTTGTCAGTTTCTCTGGATTGTGTTGTGTTTTTGTTTTGTTTCTCTCCGTCCTGTTTACCCTATGTTATCAGTTTCTCTGAATTGTGTTGTGTTTTTGTTTTGTTTCTCGCCATCTTGTCTATCCTATGTTGTCAGTTTCTCTGGATTGTGTTGTGTTTTTGTTTTGTTTCTCTCCGTCCTGTCCACCCTATGTTATCAGTTTCTCTGGATTGTGTTGTGTTTTTGTTTGTTTCTCTCCGTTTTGTCTACCCTATGTTGTCAGTTTCTCTGGATTGTGTTGTTTTTTTGCTTTGTTTCTCTCCGTCCTGTTTACCCTATGTTACCAGTTTCTCTGGATTGTGTTGTGTTTTTGTTTTGTTTCTCTCCGTCCTGTTTACCCTATGTTTTCAGTTTCTCAGGATGGTGTTGTGTTTTTGTTTTGTTTCTCTCCGTCTTGTCTACCCTATGTTGTCAGTTTCTCTGGATTTTGTTGTGTTTTTGTTTTGTTTCTCTCCTTCTTGTCTACCCTATGTTATCAGTTTCTCTGGATTGTGTTGTGTTTTTGTTTTGTTTCTCTCCGTCCTGTCCACCCTATGTTATCAGTTTCTCTGGATTATGTTGTGTTTTTGTTTTGTTTCTCTCCGTCCTGTTTACCCTATGTTGTCAGTTTCTCTGGATTGTGTTGTGTTTTTGTTTTGTTTCTCTCCGTCTTGTCTATCCTATGTTCTCATTTTCTCTGGATTGTGTTGTGTTTTTGCTTTGTTTCTCTCCGTCTTGTCTACCCTATGTTGTCAGTTTCTCTGGATTGTGTTGTGTTTTTGTTTTTTTTTCTCTCCGTCTTGTCTACCCTATGTTGTCAGTTTCTCTGGATTGTGTTGTGTTTTTGCTTTGTTTCTCTCCGTCTTGTCTATCCTATCTTGTCAGTTTCTCTGGATTGTGTTGTGTTTTTGTTTTGTTTCTCTCCGTCCTGTCCACCCTATGTTATCAGTTTCTCTGGATTGTGTTGTGTTTTTGTTTTGTTTCTCTCCGTCCTGTTTACCCTATGTTGTCAGTTTCTCTGGATTGTGTTGTGTTTTTGTTTTGTTTCTCTCCGTCCTGTTTACCCTATGTTACCAGTTTCTCTGGATTGTGTTGTGTTTTTGTTTTGTTTCTCTACGTCCTGTTTACCCTATGTTTTCAGTTTCTCTGGATGGTGTTGTGTTTTTGTTTTGTTTCTCTCCGTCTTGTCTACCCTATGTTGTCAATTTCTCTGGATTGTGTTGTGGTTTTGTTTTGTTTCTCTCCGTCCTGTTTACCCTATGTTACCAGTTCCTCTGGATTGTGTTGTGTTTTTGTTTTGTTTCTCTCCGTCTTGTCTATCCTATGTTATCAGTTTCTCTGGATTGTGTTGTGTTTTTTGTTTTGTTTCTCTACGTCCTGTTTACCCTATGTTATCAGTTTCTCTGGATTATGTTGTGTTTTTGTTTTGTTTCTCTCCGTCCTGTCCACCCTATGTTATCAGTTTGTCTGGATTTTGTTGTGTTTTTGTTTTGTTTCTCTCCGTCCTGTTTACCCTATGTTGTCAGTTTCTCTGGATTGTGTTGTGTTTTTGTTTTGTTTCTCTCCGTCCTGTTTACCCTATGTTACCAGTTTCTCTGGATTGTGTTGTGTTTTTGTTTTGTTTCTCTCCGTCCTGTTTACCCTATGTTGTCAGTTTCTCTGGATTGTGTTGTGTTTTTGTTTTGTTTCTCTCCGTCTTGTCTACCCTATGTTATCAGTTTCTCTGGATGGTGTTGTGTTTTTGTTTTGTTTCTCTCCGCCTTGTCTACCCTATGTTGTCAGTTTCTCTGGATTGTGTTGTGTTTTTGTTTTGTTTCTCTCCGTCTTGTATATCCTATGTTGTCAGTTTCTCTGGATTGTGTTGTGTTTTTGTTTTGTTTCTCTCCGTCCTGTTTACCCTATGTTATCAGTTTCTCTGGATTGTGTTGTGTTTTTGTTTTGTTTCTCTCCGTCCTGTTTACCCTATGTTGTCAGTTTCTCTGGATTGTGTTGTGTTTTTGCTTTGTTTCTCTCCGTCCTGTTTACCCTATGTATTCAGTTTCTCTGGATTGTGTTGTGTTTTTGTTTTGTTTCTCTCCGTCTTGTCTACCCTATGTTGTCAGTTTCTCTGGATGGTGTTGTGTTTTTGTTTTGTTTCTCTCCGTCTTGTCCACCCTATGTTACCAGTTTCTCTGGATTGTGTTGTGTTTTTGTTTTGTTTCTCTCCGTCTTGTCTACCCTATGTTGTCAGTTTCTCTGGATTGTGTTGTGTTTTTGTTTTGTTTCTCTCCGTCTTGTCTACCCTATGTTACCAGTTTCTCTGGATTGTGTTGTGTTTTTGTTTGTTTCTCTCCGTTTTGTTTACCCTATGTTGTCAGTTTCTCTGGATTGTGTTGTGTTTTTGTTTTGTTTCTCTCCGTCTTGTCTACCCTATGTTGTCAGTTTCTCTGGATGGTGTTGTGTTTTTGTTTTGTTTCTCTCCGTCTTGTCCACCCTATGTTACCAGTTTCTCTGGATTGTGTTGTGTTTTTGTTTTGTTTCTCTCCGTCTTGTCTACCCTATGTTGTCAGTTTCTCTGGATTGTGTTGTGTTTTTGTTTTGTTTCTCTCCGTCTTGTCTACCCTATGTTACCAGTTTCTCTGGATTGTGTTGTGTTTTTGTTTGTTTCTCTCCGTTTTGTTTACCCTATGTTGTCAGTTTCTCTGGATTGTGTTGAGTTTTTGTTTGGTTTCTCTCCGTCTTGTCTACCCTATGTTGTCAGTTTCTCTGGATTGTGTTGTGTTTTTGTTTTGTTTCTCTCCGTCTTGTCTACCCTATGTTGTCAGTTTCTCTGGATTGTGTTGTGTTTTTGTTTTGTTTCTCTCCGTCTTGTCTACCCTATGTTGTCAGTTTCTCTGGATTGTGTTGTGTTTTTGTTTTGTTTCTCTCCGTCTTGTCTACCCTATGTTTCTAGTTACTCTGGATTGTGTTGTGTTTTTTTCTCTCTCCATCTTGTCTACCCTATGTTGTCAGTTTCTCTGGATTGTGTTGTGTTTTGTTTTGTTTCTCTCCGTCTTGTCTATCCTATGTTGTCAGTTTCTCTGGATTGTGTTGTGTTTTTGTTTTGTTTCTCTCCGTCCTGTCCACCCTATGTTATCAGTTTCTCTGGATTGTGTTGTGTTTTTGTTTTGTTTCTCTCCGTCCTGTCCACCCTATGTTGTCAGTTTCTCTGGATTGTGTTGTGTTTTTGTTTTGTTTCTCTCCGTCCTGTTTACCCTATGTTATCAGTTTCTCTGGATTGTGTTGTGTTTTTGTTTTGTTTCTCTCCATCTTGTCTATCCTATGTTGTCAGTTTCTCTGGATTGTGTTGTGCTTTTGTTTTGTTTCTCTCCGTCCTGTCCACCCTATGTTATCAGTTTCTCTGGATTGTGTTGTGTTTTTGCTTTGTTTCTCTCCGTCCTGTTTACCCTATGTTGTCAGTTTCTCTGGATTGTGTTGTGTTTTTGTTTTGTTTCTCTCCGTCCTGTTTACCCTATGTTACCAGTTTCTCTGGATTGTGTTGTGTTTTTGTTTTGTTTCTCTCCGTCCTGTTTACCCTATGTTTTCAGTTTCTCTGGATGGTGTTGTGTTTTTGTTTTGTTTCTCTCCGTCTTGTCTACCCTATGTTGTCAGTTTCTCTGGATTGTGTTGTGTTTTTGCTTTGTTTCTCTCCGTCTTGTCTACCCTATGTTATCAGTTTCTCTGGATGGTGTTGTGTTTTTGTTTTGTTTCTCTCCTTCTTGTCTATCCTATGTTATCAATTTCTCTGGATTGTGTTGTGTTTTTGTTTTGTTTCTCTCCGTCCTGTTTACCCTATGTTGTCAGTTTCTCTGGATTGTGTTGTGTTTTTGTTTTGTTTCTCTCCGTCTTGTCTATCCTATGTTGTCAGTTTCTCTCGATTGTGTTGTGTTTTTGTTTTGTTTCTCTCCGTCTTGTCCACCCTATGTTGTCAGTTTCTCTGGATTGTGTTGTGTTTTCGTTTTGTTTCTCTCCGTCCTGTTTACCCTATGTTGTCAGTTTCTCTGGATTGTGTTGTGTTTTTGTTTTGTTTCTCTCCGTCCTGTTTACCCTATGTTACCAGTTTCTCTGGATTGTGTTGTGTTTTTGTTTTGTTTCTCTCCGTCTTGTCTACCCTATGTTGTGAGTTTCTCTGGATGGTGTTGTGTTTTTGTTTTGTTTCTCTCCGTCTTGTCTACCCTATATTGTTAGTTTCTCTGGATTGTGTTGTGTTTTTGCTTTGTTTCTCTCAGTCTTGTCTACCCTATGTTACCAGATTCTCTGGATTGTGTTGTGTTTTTGTTTTGTTTCTCTCCGTTTTGTTTACCCTATGTTGTCAGTTTCTCTGGATTGTGTTGAGTTTTTGTTTTGTTTCTCTCCGTCTTGTCTACCCTATGTTGTCAGTTTCTCTGGATTGTGTTGTGTTTTTGTTTTGTTTCTCTCCGTCTTGTCTACCCTATGTTGTCAGTTTCTCTGGATTGTGTTGTGTTTTTGTTTTGTTTCTCTCCGTCTTGTCTACCCTATGTTGTCAGTTTCTCTAGATTGTGTTGTGTTTTTGTTTTGTTTCTCTCCGTCTTGTCTACCCTATGTTGTTAGTTTCTCTGGATTGTGTTGTGTTTTTGTTTTGTTTCTCTCCGTCTTGTCTACCCTATGTTGTCAGTTTCTCTGGATTGTGTTGTGTTTTTGTTTTGTTTCTCTCCGTCTTGTCTACGCTATGTTGTCAGTTTCTCTGGATTGTGTTGTGTTTTTGTTTTGTTTCTGTCCGTCTTGTCTACCCTATGTTGTTAGTTTCTCTGGATTGTGTTGTGTTTTTGCTTTGTTTCTCTCCGTCTTGTCTACCCTATGTTACCAGTTTCTCTGGATTGTGTTGTGTTTTTGTTTTGTTTCTCTCCGTCTTGTCTACCCTATGTTACCAGTTTCTCTGGATTGTGTTGTGTTTTTGTTTTGTTTCTCTTCGTCCGGTCTACCCTATGTTGTCAGTTTCTTTGGATTGTGTTGTGTTTTTGTTTCGTTTCTCTCCGTCTTATCTACCCTATGTTGTCAGTTTCTCTGGATTGTGTTGTGTTTTTGTTTTGTTTCTCTCAGTCTTTTCTACCCTATGTTACCAGTTTCTCTGGATTGTGTTGTGTTTTTGTTTTGTTTCTCTCCGTCTTGTTTACCCTATGTTACCAGTTTCTCTCGATTGTGTTGTGTTTTTATTTTGTTTCTCTTCGTCTTGTCTACCCTATGTTACCAATTTCTCTGGATTGTGTTGTCTTTTTGTTTTGTTTCTCTCCGTCTCATCTACCCTAACCAGTTTCTCTCGATTGTGTTGTGTTTTTATTTTGTTTCTCTTCGTCTTGTCTACCCTATGTTACCAATTTCTCTGGATTGTGTTGTGTTTTTGTTTTGTTTCTCTCCGTCTTGTTTACGCTATGTTACCAGTTTCTCTCGATTGTGTTGTGTTTTTATTTTGTTTCTCTTCGTCTTGCCTACCCTATGTTACCAGTTTCTCTGGATTGTGTTGTGTTTTTGTTTTGTTTCTCTCCGTCTTGTCTACCCTATGTTACCAGTTTCTCTGTTGTCCTTTTCTTTTGGATTGCCCTTTTGGTATTCTCTAACGTTTATTGTTCATTGTATAATTAGCCGATTAAATATTAATGGCTCATTATTACATTGAGCCACCTAACTATTCAGCCAATTCTAGATGTAATAATTCCATGTTTATTGTTAGCTAATCACATCTTACTTTCAGCCAATTCTAGATGTAATAATTCCATGTTGATTGTTAGCTAATCACATCTTACTTTCAGCCAATTCTAGATATAATAATTCCATGTTTATTGTTAGCCAATCACATCTTACCTTTCTGCCAATTCTAGATGTAATAATTCCATGTTTTTTGTTAGGCAATCACATCTTACCTTTCAGCCAATTCTAGATGTAATAATTCCATGTTTATTGTTAGGCAATCACATCTTACCTTTCAGCCAATTCTAGATGTAATAATTCCATGTTTATTGTTAGCTAATCACATCTTACTTTCAGCCAATTCTAGATGTAATAATTCCATGTTTATTGTTAGCCAATCACATCTTACTTTCAGCCAATTCTAGATATAATAATTCCATGTTTATTGTTAGCCAATCACATCTTACCTTTCTGCCAATTCTAGATGTAATAATTCCATGTTTTTTGTTAGGCAATCACATCTTACCTTTCAGCCAATTCTAGATGTAATAATTCCATGTTTATTGTTAGCCAATAACATCATACCTTTCAGCCAATTCTAGATGTAATAATTCCATGATTATTGTTAGCCAATCACATCTTACCTTTCAGCCAATTCTACATGTAATAATTCCATGTTTATTGTTAGGCAATCACATCTTACCTTTCAGCCAATTCTAGATGTAATAATTCCATGTTTATTGTTAGGCAATCACATCTTACCTTTCAGCCAATTCTAGATGTAATAATTCCATGTTTATTGTGAGCCAATCCCATCTTACCTTCCAGCCAATTCTAGATGTAATAATTCCATGTTTATTGTTAGGCAATCACATCTTACCTTTCAGCCAATTCTAGATGTAATAATTCCATGTTTATTGTGAGCCAATCCCATCTTACCTTTCAGCCAATTCTAGATGTAATAATTCCATGTTTATTGTGAGCCAATCCCATCTTACCTTTCAGCCAATTCTAGATGTAATAATTCCATGTTTATTGTGAGCCAATCCCATCTTACCTTTCAGCCAATTCTAGATGTAATAATTCCATGTTTATTGTTAGGCAATCACATCTTACCTTTCAGCCAATTCTAGATGTACTAATTCCATGTTTATTGTGAGCCAATCACATCTTACCTTTCAGCCAATTCTAGATATAATAATTCCATGTATTGTATTAGGCAATCACATTTTACTTTTCAGCCAATTCTAGATGTAATAATTCCATGTTTATTGTTAGCCAATCACATCTTACCTTTCAGCCAATTCTAGATGTAATAATTCCATGTTTTTTGTAACCAATCACATCTTACCATTCAGCCAATTCTAGATGTAATAATTACATGTTTTTGCTAGGCAATCACATCTTACCTTTCAGCCAATTCTAGATGTAATAATTACATGCTTTTGTTAAGCAATCACATCTTACCTTTCAGCCAATTCTAGATGTAATAATTGCATGTTTTTTGTTAGGCAATCACATCTTACCTTTCAGCCAATTCTAGATGTAATAATTCCATGTTTTTCCTATGCAATCACATCTTCCCTTTCAGCCAATTCTAGATGTAATAATTCCATGTTTTTTGTTAGGCAATCACATCTTACCTTTCAGCCAATTCTAGATGCAATAATTCCATGTTTTTGCTAGACAATCACATCTTACCTTTCAGCCAATTCTAGATGTAATAATTCCAGGTTTTTGCTAGGCAATCACATCTTACCTTTCAGCCAATTCTAGATGTAATAATTCCATGTTTTTTGTTAGACAATCACATCTTACCTTTCAGCCAATTCTAGATGTAATAATTCCATGTTTATTGTTAGCCAATAACATCATACCTTTCAGCCAATTCTAGATGTAATAATTCCATGATTATTGTTAGCCAATCACATCTTACCTTTCAGCCAATTCTACATGTAATAATTCCATGTTTATTGTTAGGCAATCACATCTTACCTTTCAGCCAATTCTAGATGTAATAATTCCATGTTTATTGTTAGGCAATCACATCTTACCTTTCAGCCAATTCTAGATGTAATAATTCCATGTTTATTGTGAGCCAATCCCATCTTACCTTTCAGCCAATTCTAGATGTAATAATTCCATGTTTATTGTTAGCCAATCACATCTTACCTTTCAGCCAATTCTAGATGTAATAATTCCATGTTTATTGTCAGCCAATCACATCTTACCTTTCAGCCCATTCTAGATGTAATAATTCCATGTTTTTTGCTAGGCAATCACATCTTACCTTTCAGCCAATTCTAGATGTACTAATTCCATGTTTATTGTGAGCCAATCACATCTTACCTTTCAGCCAATTCTAGATATAATAATTCCATGTATTGTATTAGGCAATCACATTTTACTTTTCAGCCAATTCTAGATGTAATAATTCCATGTTTATTGTTAGCCAATCACATCTTACCTTTCAGCCAATTCTAGATGTAATAATTCCATGTTTTTTGTAACCAATCACATCTTACCTTTCAGCCAATTCTAGATGTAATAATTACATGTTTTTGCTAGGCAATCACATCTTACCTTTCAGCCAATTCTAGATGTAATAATTACATGCTTTTGTTAAGCAATCACATCTTACCTTTCAGCCAATTCTAGATGTAATAATTGCATGTTTTTTGTTAGGCAATCACATCTTACCTTTCAGCCAATTCTAGATGTAATAATTCCATGTTTTTCCTATGCAATCACATCTTCCCTTTCAGCCAATTCTAGATGTAATAATTCCATGTTTTTTGTTAGGCAATCACATCTTACCTTTCAGCCAATTCTAGATGCAATAATTCCATGTTTTTGCTAGACAATCACATCTTACCTTTCAGCCAATTCTAGATGTAATAATTCCAGGTTTTTGCTAGGCAATCACATCTTACCTTTCAGCCAATTCTAGATGTAATAATTCCATGTTTTTTGTTAGACAATCACATCTTACCTTTCAGCCAATTCTAGATGTAATAATTCCATGTTTTTATTAGGCAATCACATCTTACATTTCTGCCAATTCTACATGTAATAATCCCAAGTTTATTGTCAGCCAATCACATCTTACCTTTCAGCCAATTCTAGATGTAATAATTCCATGTTTTTTGTTAGACAATCACATCTTACATTTCTGCCAATTCTAGATGTAATAATTCCATGTTTATTGTTAGCCATTCACATCTTACCTATCAGCCAATTCTAGAGGTAATAATTCCATTATTTTTGTTAGCCAATCACATCTTCCCTTTCAGCCAATTCTAGATGTAATAAATCCAGGTTTTTTTGTTAGGCAATCACATCTTACATTTCTGCCAATTCTAGATGTAATAATTCCATGTTCATTGTTAGCCAATCACATCTTACCTTTCAGCAAATTCTAGATGTAATAATTCCATGTTTATTGTTATGCAATTGCATCTTACCTTTCAACCAATTCTAGATGTAATAATTCCATGTTTATTGTTAGGCAATCACATCTTTCCTTTCAGCCAATTCTAGATGTAATGATTCCATGTTTATTGTTATGCAATCACATTTTACCTTTCAGCCAATTCTAGATGTAATGATTCCATGTTTATTGTTATGCAATTACATCTTACCTTTCAGCCAATTCTAGATGTAATAATTCCATGTTTATTGTTAGCCAATCACATCTTACCTTTCAGCCAATTCTAGATGTAATAATTCCATGTTTATTGTTAGTCAATCACATCTTACCTTTCAGCCAATTCTAGATGTAATAATTCCATGTTTATTGTTAGGCAATCACATCTTACCTTTCAGCCAATTCTAGATGTAATAATTCCAAGTTTTTTGTTAGGCAATCACATCTGACCTTTCAGCCAATTCTAGATGTACTAATTCCATGTTTATTGTTAGCCAATCACATCTTACCTTTCAGCCAATTCTAGATGTAATAATTCCATGTTTATTGTTAGCCAATCACATCTGACCTTTCAGCCAATTCTAGATGTAATAATTCCATATTTTTTGTTTGGCAATTACATCTTACCTTTCAGCCAATTCTAGATGTAATAATTCCATGTTTATTGTTAGGCAATCACATCTTACCTTTCAGCCAATTCTAGATGCAATAATTCCATGTTTTTTGTTAGACAATCAGATTTGACCTTTCAGCCAATTCTAGATGTAATAATTCTATGTTTATTGTTAGCCAATCACATCTTAACTTTCAGCCAATTCTAGATATAATAATTCCATGTTTATTGTTAGGCAATCACATCTTACCTTTCAGCCAATTCTAGATGCAATAATTCCATGTTTTTTGTTTGGCAATAACATTTGACCTTTCAGCCAATTCTAGATGTAATAATTCCATCTTTATTGTTAGACAATCACATCTTAACTTTCAGCCAATTCTAGATATAATAATTCCATGTTTATTGTTAGCCAATCACATCTTACCTTTCAGCCAATTCTAGATGTAATAATTCCATGTTTTTTGTTAGGCAATTACATTTGACCTTTCAGCCAATTCTAGATGTAATAATTCCATGTTTATTGTAAGCCAATAACATCTTAACTTTCAGCAAATTCTAGATATAATAATTCCATGTTTATTGTTAGCCAATCACATCTTACCTTTCAGCCAATTCTAGATGTAATAATTCCATGTTTTTTGTTAGGCAATTACATTTGACCTTTCAGCCAATTCTAGATGTAATAATTCCATGTTTATTGTAAGCCAATAACATCTTAACTTTCAGCAAATTCTAGATATAATAATTCCATGTTTATTGTTAGGCAATCACATCTTACCTTTCAGCCAATTCTAGATGTAATAATTCCATGTTTATTGTTAGGCAATCACATCTTACCTTTCAGCCAATTCTAGATGTAATAATTCCATGTTTTTTGTTAGGCAATTACATTTGACCTTTCAGCCAATTCTAGATGTAATAATTCCATGTTTATTGTAAGCCAATAACATCTTAACTTTCAGCCAATTCTAGATGTAATAATTCCATGTTTATTGTTAGCCAATCACATCTTAACTTTCACCTAATTCTAGATGTAATAATTCCATGTTTATTGTTAGGCAATCACATCTTACCTTTCAGCCAATTCTAGATGTAATAATTCCATGTTTATTGTTAGCCAATCACATCTTACCTTTCAGCCAATTCTAGATGTAATAATTCCATGTTTATTGTTAGCCAATCACATCTTAACTTTCACCTAATTCTAGATGTAATAATTCCATGTTTATTGTTAGGCAATCACATCTTACCTTTCAGCCAATTCTAGATGTAATAATTCCATGTTTATTGTTAGCCAATCACATCTTACCTTTCAGCCAATTCTAGATGTAATAATTCCATGTTTATTGTTAGGCAATCACATCTTACCTTTCAGCCAATTCTAGATGTAATAATTCCATGTTTATTGTTAGCCAATCACATCTTACCTTTCAGCCAATTCTAGATGTAATAATTCCATGTTTTTTGTTAGGCAATTACATTTGACCTTTCAGCCAATTCTAGATGTAATAATTCCATGTTTATTGTTAGCCAATCACATCTTACCTTTCAGCCAATTCTAGATGTAATAATTCCATGTTTATTGTTAGGCAATCACATCTTACCTTTCAGCCAATTCTAGATGTAATAATTCCATGTTTATTGTTAGGCAATCACATCTTACCTTTCAGCCAATTCTAGATGTAATAATTCCATGTTTATTGTTAGGCAATCACATCTTACCTTTCACCTAATTCTAGATGTAATAATTCCATGTTTATTGTTAGGCAATCACATCTTACCTTTCAGCCAATTCTAGATGTAATAATTCCATGTTTATTGTTAGGCAATCACATCTTACCTTTCAGCCAATTCTAGATGTAATAATTCCATGTTTATTGTTAGGCAAGCACATCTTACCTTTCAGCCAATTCTAGATGTAATAATTCCATGTTTTTTGTTAGGCAATTACATTTGACCTTTCAGCCAATTCTAGATGTAATAATTCCATGTTTATTGTTAGGCAATCACATCTTACCTTTCAGCCAATTCTAGATGTAATAATTCCATGTTTATTGTTAGGCAAGCACATCTTACCTTTCAGCCATTTCTAGATGTAATAATTCCATGTTTTTTGTTAGGCAATTACATTTGACCTTTCAGCCAATTCTAGATGTAATAATTCCATGTTTATTGTTAGCCAATCACATCTTACCTTTCAGCCAATTCTAAATGTAATAATTCCATGTTTATTGCTATACAATTACATCTTACCTTTCAGCCAATTCTAGATGTAATAATTCCATGTTTATTGTTAGGCAAGCACATCTTACCTTTCAGCCAATTCTAAATGTAATAATTCCATGTTTATTGCTATACAATTACATCTTACCTTTCAGCCAATTCTAGATGTAATAATTCCATGTTTATTGTTAGGCAATCACATCTTACCTTTCAGCCAATTCTAGATGTAATAATTCCATGTTTATTGTTAGGCAATCACATCTTACCTTTCAGCCAATTCTAGATGTAATAATTCCATGTTTATTGCTATACAATTACATCTTACCTTTCAGCCAATTCTAGATGTAATAATTCCATGTTTATTGTTAGGCAATCACATCTTACCTTTCATCCAATTCTAGATGTAATAATTCCATGTTTATTGTTAGGCAATCACATCTTACCTTTCAGCCAATTCTAGATGTAATAATTCCATGTTTATTGTTAGGCAATCACATCTTACCTTTCAGCCAATTCTAGATGTAATAATTCCATGTTTATTGTTAGGCAATCACATCTTACCTTTCAGCCAATTCTAGATGTAATAATTCCATGTTTATTGTTAGCCAATCACATCTTACCTTTCAGCCAATTCTAGATGTAATAATTCCATGTTTATTGTTAGCCAATCACATCTTACCTTTCAGCCAATTCTAGATATAATAATTCCATGTTTATTGTTAGGCAATCACATCTTACCTTTCAGCCAATTCTAGATGTAATAATTCCATGTTTATTGTTAGGCAATCACATCTTACCTTTCAGCCAATTCTAGATGCAATAAATCCATGTTTTTTGTTTGGCAATCACATTTGACCTTTCAGCCAATTCTAGATGTAATAATTCCATCTTTATTGTTAGCCAATCACATCTTAACTTTCAGCCAATTCTAGATATAATAATTCCATGTTTATTGTTAGCCAATCACATCTTACCTTTCAGCCAATTCTAGATGTAATAATTCCATGTTTTTTGTTAGGCAATCACATTTTACCTTTCAGCCAATTCTAGATGTAATAATTCCATGTTTATTGTTAGGCAATCACATCTTACCTTTCAGCCAATTCTAGATGTGATAATTTCATGTTTATTGTTAGGCAATCACATCTTAACTTTCAGCCAATTCAAGATGTAATAATTCCATGTTTTTGCTAGGCAATCACATCTTACCTTTCAGCCAATTCTAGATGTAATAATTACATGTTTTTGTTTGGCAATCACATCTTACCTTTCAGCCAATTCTAGATGCAAAAATTCCATGTTTTTGTTAGGCAATCACATCTTACCTTTCAGCCAATTCTACATGTAATAATTACATGTTTTTTGTTTGGCAATCACATCTTACCTTTCAACCAATTCTAGATGTAATAATTCCATGTTTTTGCTAGGCAATCACATCTTACCTTTCAGCCATTTCTAGATGTAATAATTACATGTTTTTTGTTAGGCAATCACATCTTACCTTTCAGCCAATTCTAGATGTAATAGTTCCAAGTTTTTTTATTAGGCAATCACATCTGACCTTTCAGCCAATTCTAGATGTAATAATTCCATGTTTATTGTTAGGCAATCACATCTTACCTTTCAGCCAATTCTAGATGCAATAATTCCATGTTTTTTGTTTGGCAATCACATTTGACCTTTCAGCCAATACTAGATATAATAATTCCATGTTTATTGTTACCCAAACACATCTTACCTTTCAGCCAATTCTAGATGTAATAATTCCATGTTTATTGTTAGGCAATCACATCTTACCTTTCAGCCAATTCTAGATGTAATAATTTCATGTTTATTGTTAGGCAATCACATCTTACCTTTCAGCCAATTCTAGATGTAATAATTCCATGTCTTTGCTAGGCAATCACATCTTACTTTTCAGCCAATTATACCTGTAATAATTACATGTTTTTTGCTTGGCAATCACATCTTACCTTTCAGCCAATTCTAGATGTAATAATTCCATGTTTATTGTTAGCCAATCACATCTTAACTTTCAGCCAATTCTAGATATAATAATTCCATGTTTATTGTTAGCCAATCACATCTTAACTTTCAGCCAATTCTAGATGTAATAATTCCATGTTTTTTGTTAGGCAATTACATTTGACCTTTCAGCCAATTCTAGATGTAATAATTCCATGTTTATTGTTAGCCAATCACATCTTAACTTTCAGCCAATTCTAAATATAATAATTCCAAGTTTATTGTTAGGCAATCACATCTTACCTTTCAGCCAATTCTAGATGTAATAATTTCATGTTTATTGTTAGGCAATCACATCTTACCTTTCAGCCATTTCTAGATGTAATAATTACATGTTTTTTGTTAGGCAATCACATCTGACCTTTCAGCCAATTCTAGATGTAATAATTCCATGTTTTTTGTTAGGCAATCACATCTTTCCTTTCAGCCAATTCTAGATGCAATAATTCCATGTTTTTTGTTTGGCAATCACATTTGACCTTTCAGCCAATTCTAGATATAATAATTCCATGTTTATTGTTAGCCAATCACATCTTACCTTTCAGCCAATTCTAGATGTAATAATTCCATGTTTATTGTTAGGCAATCACATCTTACCTTTCAGCCAATTCTAGATGTAATAATTTCATGTTTATTGTTAGGCAATCACATCTTACCTTTCAGCCAATTCTAGATGTAATAATTCCATGTCTTTGCTAGGCAATCACATCTTACCTTTCAGCCAATTCTACCTGTAATAATTACATGTTTTTTGCTTGGCAATCACATCTTACCTTTCAGCCAATTCTAGATGTAATAATTCCATGTTTATTGTTAGCCAATCACATCTTAACTTTCAGCCAATTCTAGATATAATAATTCCATGTTTATTGTTAGCCAATCACATCTTAACTTTCAGCCAATTCTAGATGTAATAATTCCATGTTTTTTGTTAGGCAATTACATTTGACCTTTCAGCCAATTCTAGATGTAATAATTCCATGTCTTTGCTAGGCAATCACATCTTACCTTTCAGCCAATTCTACCTGTAATAATTACATGTTTTTTGCTTGGCAATCACATCTTACCTTTCAGCCAATTCTAGATGTAATAATTCCATGTTTATTGTTAGCCAATCACATCTTAACTTTCAGCCAATTCTAGATATAATAATTCCATGTTTATTGTTAGCCAATCACATCTTACCTTTCAGCCAATTCTAGATGTAATAATTCCATGTTTTTTGTTAGGCAATCACATTTTACCTTTCAGCCAATTCTAGATGTAATAATTCCATGTTTATTGTTAGGCAATCACATCTTACCTTTCAGCCAATTCTAGATGTAATAATTTCATGTTTATTCTTAGGCAATCACATCTTAACTTTCAGCCAATTCTAGATGTAATAATTCCATGTTTTTGCTAGGCAATCACATCTTACCTTTCAGCCAATTCTAGATGTAATAATTACATGTTTTTGTTAGGCAATCACATCTTACCTTTCAGCCAATTCTAGATGCAATAATTCCATGTTTTTGTTAGGCAATCACATCTTACCTTTCAGCCAATTCTACATGTAATAATTACATGTTTTTTGTTTGGCAATCACATCTTACCTTTCAACCAATTCTAGATGTAATAATTCCATGTTTTTGCTAGGCAATCACATCTTACCTTTCAGCCATTTCTAGATGTAATAATTACATGTTTTTGTTAGGCAATCACATCTTACCTTTCAGCCAATTCTAGATGTAATAGTTCCAAGTTTTTTGTTAGGCAATCACATCTTACCTTTCAGCCAATTCTAGATGTAATAATTCCATGTTTATTGTTAGGCAATCACATCTTACCTTTCAGCCAATTCTAGATGCAATAATTCCATGTTTTTTGTTTGGCAATCACATTTGACCTTTCAGCCAATTCTAGATATAATAATTCCATGTTTATTGTTAGCCAATCCCATCTTACCTTTCAGCCAATTCTAGATGTAATAATTCCATGTTTATTGATAGGCAATCACATCTTACCTTTCAGCCAGTTCTAGATGTAATAATTTCATGTTTATTGTTAGGCAATCACATCTTACCTTTCAGCCAATTCTAGATGTAATAGTTCCAAGTTTTTTGTTAGGCAATCACATCTTACCTTTCAGCCAATTCTAGATGTAATAATTCCATGTTTATTGTTAGGCAATCACATCTTACCTTTCAGCCAATTCTAGATGCAATAATTCCATGTTTTTTGTTTGGCAATCACATTTGACCTTTCAGCCAATTCTAGATATAATAATTCCATGTTTATTGTTAGCCAATCACATCTTACCTTTCAGCCAATTCTAGATGTAATAATTCCATGTTTATTGATAGGCAATCACATCTTACCTTTCAGCCAGTTCTAGATGTAATAATTTCATGTTTATTGTTAGGCAATCACATCTTACCTTTCAGCCAATTCTAGATGTAATAATTCCATGTTTTTGCTAGGCAATCACATCTTACCTTTCAGCCAATTCTAGATGTAATAATTCCATGTTTATTGTTAGGCAATCACATTTTACCTTTCAGCCAATTCTAGATGCAATAATTCCATGTTTTTTGTTTGGCAATCACATTTGACCTTTCAGCCAATTCTAGATATAATAATTCCATGTTTATTGTTAGCCAATCACATCTTACCTTTCAGCCAATTCTAGATGTAATAATTCCATGTTTATTGATAGGCAATCACATCTTACCTTTCAGCCAATTCTAGATGTAATAATTTCATGTTTATTGTTAGGCAATCACATCTTACCTTTCAGCCAATTCTAGATGTAATAATTCCATGTTTTTGCTAGGCAATCACATCTTACCTTTCAGCCAATTCTACATGTAATAATTACATGTTTTTTGTTTGGCAATCACATCTTACCTTTCAGCCAATTCTAGATGTAATAATTCCATGTTTATTGTTAGGCAATCACATCTTACCTTTCAGCCAATTCTAGATGCAATAATTCCATCTTTTTTGTTTGGCAATCACATTTGACCTTTCAGCCAATTCTAGATGTAATAATTCCATGTTTATTGTTAGCCAATCACATATTACCTTTCAGCCAATTCTAGGTGTAATAATTCCATGTTTATTGTTAGGCAATCACATCTTACCTTTCAGTCAATTCTAGATGCAATAATTCCATGTTTTTTGTTTGGCAATCACATTTGATCTTTCAGCCAATTGTAGATGTAATAATTCCATGTTTATTGTTAGCCAATCACATCTTAACTTTCAGCCAATTCTCGATATAATAATTCCATTTTGATTGTTAGCCAATCACATCTTACCTTTCAGCCAATTCTAGATGTATTAATTCCATGTTTATTGTTAGGCAATGACATCTTACCTTTCAGCCAATTCTAGATGTAATAATTCCATGTTTATTGTTAGGCAATCACATCTTACCTTTCAGCCAATTCTAGATGCAATAATTCCATGTTTTTTGTTTGGCAATCACATCTTACCTTTCAGCCAATTCTAGATGTAATAATTTCATGTTTATTCTTAGGCAATCACATCTTAACTTTCAGCCAATTCTAGATGTAATAATTCCATGTTTTTGCTAGGCAATCACATCTTACCTTTCAGCCAATTCTAGATGTAATAATTACATGTTTTTGTTAGGCAATCACATCTTACCTTTCAGCCAATTCTAGATGCAATAATTCCATGTTTTTGCTAGGCAATCACATCTTACCTTTCAGCCAATTCTACATGTAATAATTACATGTTTTTTGTTTGGCAATCACATCTTACCTTTCAACCAATTCTAGATGTAATAATTCCATGTTTTTGCTAGGCAATCACATCTTACCTTTCTGCCATTTATAGATGTAATAATTACAAGTTTTTTGTTAGGCAATCACATCTTACCTTTCAGCCAATTCTAGATGTAATAATTCCATCTTTATTGTTAGCCAATCACATCTTACCTTTCACCTAATTCTAGATGTAATAATTCCATCTTTATTGTTAGCCAATCACATCTTACCTTTCACCTAATTCTAGATGTAATAATTCCATGTTTTTTATTAGGCAATTACATTTCACCTTTCAGCCAATTCTAGATGTAATAATTCCATGTTTATTGTTAGCCAATCACATCTTACCTTTCAGCCAATTCTAAATGTAATAATTCCATGTTTATTGTTAGCCAATCACATCTTACCTTTCAGCCAATTCTAGATGTAATAATTCAATGTGTTTTGTTGGGCAATTACATCTTACCTTTCAGCCAATTCTAGATGTAATAATTCCATGTTTATTGCTATACAATTACATCTTACCTTTCAGCCAACCCTAGATGTAATAGTTCCATGTTTATTGTTAGGCAAGCACATCTTACCTTTCAGCCAATTCTAGATGTAATAATTCCAAGTTTTTTGTTAGGCAATCACATCTTACCTTTCAGCCAATTCTAGATGTAATAATTCCATGTTTATTGTTAGCCAATCACATCTTACCTTTCACCTAATTCTAGATGTAATAATTCCATCTTTATTGTTAGCCAATCACATCTTACCTTTCACCTAATTCTAGATGTAATAATTCCATGTTTATTGTTAGCCAATCACATCTTACCTCTCAGCCAATTCTAGATGTAATAATTTCATGTTTATTGTTAGGCAATCACATCTTACCTTTCAGCCAATTCTAGATGCAATAATTCCATGTTTATTGTTAGGCAATCACATCTTACCTTTCAGCCAATTCTAGATGCAATAATTCCATGTTTTTTGTTTGGCAATCACATTTGACCTTTCAGCCAATTCTAGATGTAATAATTGCATGTTTATTGTTAGCCAATCACATCTTAACTTTCAGCCAATTCTAAATATAATAATTCCATGTTTATTGTTAGCCAATCACATCTTACCTTTCAGCCAATTCTAGATGTAATAATTCCATGTTTTTTGTTAGGCAATCACATTTTACCTTTCAGCCAATTCTAGATGTAATAATTCCATGTTTATTGTTAGGCAATCACATCTTACCTTTCAGCCAATTCTAGATGTAATAATTTCATGTTTGTTCTTAGGCAATCACATCTTAACTTTCAGCCAATTCTAGATGTAATAATTCCATGTTTTTTCTAGGCAATCACATCTTACCTTTCAGCCAATTCTAGATGTAATAATTACATGTTTTTGTTAGGCAATCACATCTTACCTTTCAGCCAATTCTAGATGCAATAATTCCATGTTTTTGCTAGGCAATCACATTTTACCTTTCAGCCAATTCTACATGTAATAATTCCATGTTTTTGCTAGGCAATCACATCTTACCTTTCAGCCATTTCTAGATATAATAATTACATGTTTTTTGTTAGGCAATCACATCTTACCTTTCAGCCAATTCTAGATGTAATAGTTCCAAGTTTTTTGTTAGGCAATCACATCTTACCTTTCAGCCAATTCTAGATGTAATAATTCCATGTTTATTGTTAGGCAATCACATCTTACCTTTCAGCCAATTCTAGATGCAATAATTCCATGTTTTTTGTTTGGCAATCACATTTGACCTTTCAGCCAATTCTAGATATAATAATTCCATGTTTATTGTTAGCCAATCACATCTTACCTTTCAGCCAATTCTAGATGTAATAATTCCATGTTTATTGATAGGCAATCACATCTTACCTTTCAGCCAATTCTAGATGTAATAATTTCATGTTTATTGTTAGGCAATCACATCTTACCTTTCAGCCAATTCTAGATGTAATAATTCCATGTTTTTGTTAGGCAATCACATCTTACCTTTCAGCCAATTCTACATGTAATAATTACATGTTTTTTGTTTGGCAATCACATCTTACCTTTCAACCAATTCTAGATGTAATAATTCCATGTTTTTGCTAGGCAATCACATCTTACCTTTCAGCCATTTCTAGATGTAATAATTACATGTTTTTTGTTAGGCAATCACATCTTACCTTTCAGCCAATTCTAGATGTAATAGTTCCAAGTTTTTTGTTAGGCAATCACATCTTACCTTTCAGCCAATTCTAGATGTAATAATTCCATGTTTATTGTTAGGCAATCACATCTTACCTTTCAGCCAATTCTAGATGCAATAATTCCATCTTTTTTGTTTGGCAATCACATTTGACCTTTCAGCCAATTCTAGATATAATAATTCCATGTTTATTGTTAGCCAATCACATCTTACCTTTCAGCCAATTCTAGATGTAGTAATTCCATGTTTATTGTTAGGCAATCACATCTTACCTTTCAGCCAATTCTAGATGTAATAATTTCATGTTTATTGTTAGGCAATCACATCTTACCTTTCAGCCAATTCTAGATGTAATAGTTCCAAGTTTTTTGTTAGGCAATCACATCTTACCTTTCAGCCAATTCTAGATGTAATAATTCCATGTTTATTGTTAGGCAATCACATCTTACCTTTCAGCCAATTCTAGATGCAATAATTCCATGTTTTTTGTTTGGCAATCACATTTGACCTTTCAGCCAATTCTAGATATAATAATTCCATGTTTATTGCTAGCCAATCACATCTTACCTTTCAGCCAATTCTAGATGTAATAATTCCATGTTTATTGATAGGCAATCACATCTTACCTTTCAGCCAGTTCTAGATGTAATAATTTCATGTTTATTGTTAGGCAATCACATCTTACCTTTCAGCCAATTCTAGATGTAATAATTCCATGTTTTTGTTAGCCAATCACATCTTACCTTTCAGCCAATTCTAGATGTAGTAATTCCATGTTTATTGTTAGGCAATCACATCTTACCTTTCAGCCAATTCTAGATGTAATAGTTCCAAGTTTTTTGTTAGGCAATCACATCTTACCTTTCAGCCAATTCTAGATGTAATAATTCCATGTTTATTGTTAGGCAATCACATCTTACCTTTCAGCCAATTCTAGATGCAATAATTCCATGTTTTTTGTTTGGCAATCACATTTGACCTTTCAGCCAATTCTAGATATAATAATTCCATGTTTATTGTTAGCCAATCACATCTTACCTTTCAGCCAATTCTAGATGTAATAATTCCATGTTTATTGATAGGCAATCACATCTTACCTTTCAGCCAGTTCTAGATGTAATAATTTCATGTTTATTGTTAGGCAATCACATCTTACCTTTCAGCCAATTCTAGATGTAATAATTCCATGTTTTTTCTAGGCAATCACATCTTACCTTTCAGCCATTTCTAGATATAATAATTACATGTTTTTTGTTAGGCAATCACATCTTACCTTTCAGCCAATTCTAGATGTAATAGTTCCAAGTTTTTTGTTAGGCAATCACATCTTACCTTTCAGCCAATTCTAGATGTAATAATTCCATGTTTATTGTTAGGCAATCACATCTTACCTTTCAGCCAATTCTAGATGCAATAATTCCATGTTTTTTGTTTGGCAATCACATTTGACCTTTCAGCCAATTCTAGATATAATAATTCCATGTTTATTGTTAGCCAATCACATCTTACCTTTCAGCCAATTCTAGATGTAATAATTCCATGTTTATTGATAGGCAATCACATCTTACCTTTCAGCCAATTCTAGATGTAATAATTTCATGTTTATTGTTAGGCAATCACATCTTACCTTTCAGCCAATTCTAGATGTAATAATTCCATGTTTTTGTTAGGCAATCACATCTTACCTTTCAGCCAATTCTACATGTAATAATTACATGTTTTTTGTTTGGCAATCACATCTTACCTTTCAACCAATTCTAGATGTAATAATTCCATGTTTTTGCTAGGCAATCACATCTTACCTTTCAGCCATTTCTAGATGTAATAATTACATGTTTTTTGTTAGGCAATCACATCTTACCTTTCAGCCAATTCTAGATGTAATAGTTCCAAGTTTTTTGTTAGGCAATCACATCTTACCTTTCAGCCAATTCTAGATGTAATAATTCCATGTTTATTGTTAGGCAATCACATCTTACCTTTCAGCCAATTCTAGATGCAATAATTCCATCTTTTTTGTTTGGCAATCACATTTGACCTTTCAGCCAATTCTAGATATAATAATTCCATGTTTATTGTTAGCCAATCACATCTTACCTTTCAGCCAATTCTAGATGTAGTAATTCCATGTTTATTGTTAGGCAATCACATCTTACCTTTCAGCCAATTCTAGATGTAATAATTTCATGTTTATTGTTAGGCAATCACATCTTACCTTTCAGCCAATTCTAGATGTAATAGTTCCAAGTTTTTTGTTAGGCAATCACATCTTACCTTTCAGCCAATTCTAGATGTAATAATTCCATGTTTATTGTTAGGCAATCACATCTTACCTTTCAGCCAATTCTAGATGCAATAATTCCATCTTTTTTGTTTGGCAATCACATTTGACCTTTCAGCCAATTCTAGATATAATAATTCCATGTTTATTGCTAGCCAATCACATCTTACCTTTCAGCCAATTCTAGATGTAATAATTCCATGTTTATTGATAGGCAATCACATCTTACCTTTCAGCCAGTTCTAGATGTAATAATTTCATGTTTATTGTTAGGCAATCACATCTTACCTTTCAGCCAATTCTAGATGTAATAATTCCATGTTTTTGTTAGCCAATCACATCTTACCTTTCAGCCAATTCTAGATGTAGTAATTCCATGTTTATTGTTAGGCAATCACATCTTACCTTTCAGCCAATTCTAGATGTAATAGTTCCAAGTTTTTTGTTAGGCAATCACATCTTACCTTTCAGCCAATTCTAGATGTAATAATTCCATGTTTATTGTTAGGCAATCACATCTTACCTTTCAGCCAATTCTAGATGCAATAATTCCATGTTTTTTGTTTGGCAATCACATTTGACCTTTCAGCCAATTCTAGATATAATAATTCCATGTTTATTGTTAGCCAATCACATCTTACCTTTCAGCCAATTCTAGATGTAATAATTCCATGTTTATTGATAGGCAATCACATCTTACCTTTCAGCCAGTTCTAGATATAATAATTTCATGTTTATTGTTAGGCAATCACATCTTACCTTTCAGCCAATTCTAGATGTAATAATTCCATGTTTTTGTTAGGCAATCACATCTTACCTTTCAGCCAATTCTAGATGTAATAATTCCATGTTTATTGTTAGGCAATCACATTTTACCTTTCAGCCAATTCTAGATGCAATAATTCCATGTTTTTTGTTTGGCAATCACATTTGACCTTTCAGCCAATTCTAGATATAATAATTCCATGTTTATTGTTAGCCAATCACATCTTACCTTTCAGCCAATTCTAGATGTAATAATTCCATGTTTATTGATAGGCAATCACATCTTACCTTTCAGCCAATTCTAGATGTAATAATTTCATGTTTATTGTTAGGCAATCACATCTTACCTTTCAGCCAATTCTAGATGTAATAATTCCATGTTTTTGCTAGGCAATCACATCTTACCTTTCAGCCAATTCTACATGTAATAATTACATGTTTTTTGTTTGGCAATCACATCTTACCTTTCAGCCAATTCTAGATGTAATAATTCCATGTTTATTGTTAGGCAATCACATCTTACCTTTCAGCCAATTCTAGATGCAATAATTCCATCTTTTTTGTTTGGCAATCACATTTGACCTTTCAGCCAATTCTAGATGTAATAATTCCATGTTTATTGTTAGCCAATCACATCTTACCTTTCAGCCAATTCTAGATGTAATAATTCCATGTTTATTGTTAGCCAATCACATCTTACCTTTCAGCCAATTCTAGATGTAATAATTCCATGTTTATTGTTAGGCAATCACATCTTACCTTTCAGCCAATTCTAGATGTAATAATTCCATGTTTTTGTTAGGCAATCACATCTTACCTTTCAGCCAATTCTACATGTAATAATTACATGTTTTTTGTTTGGCAATCACATCTTACCTTTCAGCCAATTCTAGATGTAATAATTCCATGTTTATTGCTAGGCAATCACATCTTACCTTTCAGTCAATTCTAGATGCAATAATTCCATGTTTTTTGTTTGGCAATCACATTTGATCTTTCAGCCAATTGTAGATGTAATAATTCCATGTTTATTGTTAGCCAATCACATCTTAACTTTCAGCCAATTCTCGATATAATAATTCCATTTTGATTGTTAGCCAATCACATTTTACCTTTCAGCCAATTCTAGATGTATTAATTCCATGTTTATTGTTAGGCAATCACATCTTACCTTTCAGCCAATTCTAGATGCAATAATTCCATGTTTTTTGTTTGGCAATCACATCTTACCTTTCAGCCAATTCTAGATGTAATAATTTCATGTTTATTCTTAGGCAATCACATCTTAACTTTCAGCCAATTCTAGATGTAATAATTCCATGTTTTTGCTAGGCAATCACATCTTACCTTTCAGCCAATTCTAGATGTAATAATTACATGTTTTTGTTAGGCAATCACATCTTACCTTTCAGCCAATTCTAGATGCAATAATTCCATGTTTTTGCTAGGCAATCACATCTTACCTTTCAGCCAATTCTACATGTAATAATTACATGTTTTTTGTTTGGCAATCACATCTTACCTTTCAACCAATTCTAGATGTAATAATTCCATGTTTTTGCTAGGCAATCACATCTTACCTTTCTGCCATTTATAGATGTAATAATTACATGTTTTTTGTTAGGCAATCACATCTTACCTTTCAGCCAATTCTAGATGCAATAATTCCATGTTTTTTGTTTGGCAATCACATTTGACCTTTCAGCCAATTCTAGATGTAATAATTCCAAGTTTTTTGTTAGGCAATCACATCTTACCTTTCAGCCAATTCTAGATGTAATAATTCCATGTTTTTGTTAGCCAATCACATCTTACCTTTCAGCCAATTCTAGATGTAGTAATTCCATGTTTATTGTTAGGCAATCACATCTTACCTTTCAGCCAATTCTAGATGTAATAGTTCCAAGTTTTTTGTTAGGCAATCACATCTTACCTTTCAGCCAATTCTAGATGTAATAATTCCATGTTTATTGTTAGGCAATCACATCTTACCTTTCAGCCAATTCTAGATGCAATAATTCCATGTTTTTTGTTTGGCAATCACATTTGACCTTTCAGCCAATTCTAGATATAATAATTCCATGTTTATTGTTAGCCAATCACATCTTACCTTTCAGCCAATTCTAGATGTAATAATTCCATGTTTATTGATAGGCAATCACATCTTACCTTTCAGCCAGTTCTAGATGTAATAATTTCATGTTTATTGTTAGGCAATCACATCTTACCTTTCAGCCAATTCTAGATGTAATAATTCCATGTTTTTGTTAGGCAATCACATCTTACCTTTCAGCCAATTCTAGATGTAATAATTCCATGTTTATTGTTAGGCAATCACATTTTACCTTTCAGTCAATTCTAGATGCAATAATTCCATGTTTTTTGTTTGGCAATCACATTTGACCTTTCAGCCAATTCTAGATATAATAATTCCATGTTTATTGTTAGCCAATCACATCTTACCTTTCAGCCAATTCTAGATGTAATAATTCCATGTTTATTGATAGGCAATCACATCTTACCTTTCAGCCAATTCTAGATGTAATAATTTCATGTTTATTGTTAGGCAATCACATCTTACCTTTCAGCCAATTCTAGATGTAATAATTCCATGTTTTTGCTAGGCAATCACATCTTACCTTTCAGCCAATTCTACATGTAATAATTACATGTTTTTTGTTTGGCAATCACATCTTACCTTTCAGCCAATTCTAGATGTAATAATTCCATGTTTATTGTTAGGCAATCACATCTTACCTTTCAGCCAATTCTAGATGCAATAATTCCATCTTTTTTGTTTGGCAATCACATTTGACCTTTCAGCCAATTCTAGATGTAATAATTCCATGTTTATTGTTAGCCAATCACATCTTACCTTTCAGCCAATTCTAGATGTAATAATTCCATGTTTATTGTTAGGCAATCACATCTTACCTTTTAGCCAATTCTAGATGTAATAATTTCATGTTTATTGTTAGGCAATCACATCTTACCTTTCAGCCAATTCTAGATGTAATAATTCCATGTTTTTGCTAGGCAATCACATCTTACCTTTCAGCCAATTCTACATGTAATAATTACATGTTTTTTGTTTGGCAATCACATCTTACCTTTCAGCCAATTCTAGATGTAATAATTCCATGTTTATTGCTAGGCAATCACATCTTACCTTTCAGTCAATTCTAGATGCAATAATTCCATGTTTTTTGTTTGGCAATCACATTTGATCTTTCAGCCAATTGTAGATGTAATAATTCCATGTTTATTGTTAGCCAATCACATCTTAACTTTCAGCCAATTCTCGATATAATAATTCCATTTTGATTGTTAGCCAATCACATTTTACCTTTCAGCCAATTCTAGATGTATTAATTCCATGTTTATTGTTAGGCAATCACATCTTACCTTTCAGCCAATTCTAGATGTAATAATTCCATGTTTATTGTTAGGCAATCACATCTTACCTTTCAGCCAATTCTAGATGCAATAATTCCATGTTTTTTGTTTGGCAATCACATCTTACCTTTCAGCCAATTCTAGATGTAATAATTTCATGTTTATTCTTAGGCAATCACATCTTAACTTTCAGCCAATTCTAGATGTAATAATTCCATGTTTTTGTTAGGCAATCACATCTTACCTTTCAGCCAATTCTAGATGTAATAATTACATGTTTTTGTTAGGCAATCACATCTTACCTTTCAGCCAATTCTAGATGCAATAATTCCATGTTTTTGCTAGGCAATCACATCTTACCTTTCAGCCAATTCTACATGTAATAATTACATGTTTTTTGTTTGGCAATCACATCTTACCTTTCAACCAATTCTAGATGTAATAATTCCATGTTTTTGCTAGGCAATCACATCTTACCTTTCAGCCAATTCTAGATGTAATAATTACATGTTTTTGTTAGGCAATCACATCTTACCTTTCAGCCAATTCTAGATGCAATAATTCCATGTTTTTGCTAGGCAATCACATCTTACCTTTCAGCCAATTCTACATGTAATAATTACATGTTTTTTGTTTGGCAATCACATCTTACCTTTCAACCAATTCTAGATGTAATAATTCCATGTTTTTGCTAGGCAATCACATCTTACCTTTCTCCCATTTATAGATGTAATAATTACATGTTTTTTGTTAGGCAATCACATCTTACCTTTCAGCCAATTCTAGATGCAATAATTCCATGTTTTTTGTTTGGCAATCACATTTGACCTTTCAGCCAATTCTAGATGTAATAATTCTAAGTTTTTTGTTAGGCAATCACATCTTACCTTTCAGCCAATTCTAGATGTAATAATTCCATCTTTATTGTTAGCCAATCACATCTTACCTTTCACCTAATTCTAGATGTAATAATTCCATCTTTATTGTTAGCCAATCACATCTTACCTTTCACCTAATTCTAGATGTAATAATTCCATGTTTATTGTTAGCCAATCACATCTTAACTTTCAGCCAATTCTAGATATAATAATTCCATGTTTATTGTTAGCCAATCACATCTTACCTTTCATCCAATTCTAGATGTAATAATTCCATGTTTTTTGTTAGGCAATTACATTTGACCTTTCAGCCAATTCTAGATGTAATAATTCCATGTTTATTGTTACCCAATCACATCTTACCTTTCAGCCAATTCTAAATGTAATAATTCCATGTTTATTGTTAGCCAATCACATCTTACCTTTCAGCCAATTCTAGATGTAATAATTCCATGTGTTTTGTTGGGCAATTACATCTTACCTTTCAGCCAATTCTAGATGTAATAATTCCATGTTTATTGCTATACAATCACATCTTACCTTTCAGCCAATTCTAGATGTAATAGTTCCATGTTTATTGTTAGGCAAGCACATCTTACCTTTCAGCCAATTCTAGATGTAATAATTCCAAGTTTTTTGTTAGGCAATCACATCTTACCTTTCAGCCAATTCTAGATGTAATAATTCCATGTTTATTGTTAGCCAATCACATCTTACCTTTCACCTAATTCTAGATGTAATAATTCCATCTTTATTGTTAGCCAATCACATCTTACCTTTCACCTAATTCTAGATGTAATAATTCCATGTTTATTGTTAGGCAATCACATCTTACCTTTCAGCCAATTCTAGATGCAATAATTCCATGTTTATTGTTAGGCAATCACATCTTACCTTTCAGCCAATTCTAGATGCAATAATTCCATGTTTTTTGTTTGGCAATCACATTTGACCTTTCAGCCAATTCTA
This sequence comes from Bathymodiolus septemdierum, assembly GCA_963383655.1. NCBI lineage: Eukaryota > Metazoa > Mollusca > Bivalvia > Mytilida > Modiolidae > Bathymodiolus > Bathymodiolus septemdierum. Next base: position 2,809,680 of record OY726525.1, on the reverse strand, counting down.
GATGTAATAATTGCATGTTTATTGTTAGCCAATCACATCTTAACTTTCAGCCAATTCTAAATATAATAATTCCATGTTTATTGTTAGCCAATCACATCTTACCTTTCAGCCAATTCTAGATGTAATAAGTCCATGTTTTTTGATAGGCAATCACATTTTACCTTTCAGCCAATTCTAGATGTAATAATTCCATGTTTATTGTTAGGCAATCACATCTTACCTTTCAGCCTATTCTAGATGTAATAATTTCATGTTTGTTCTTAGGCAATCACATCTTAACTTTCAGCCAATTCTAGATGTAATAATTCCATGTTTTTTCTAGGCAATCACATCTTACCTTTCAGCCAATTCTAGATGTAATAATTACATGTTTTTGTTAGGCAATCACATCTTACCTTTCAGCCAATTCTAGATGCAATAATTCCATGTTTTTGTTAGGCAATCACATCTTACCTTTCAGCCAATTCTACATGTAATAATTCCATGTTTTTGCTAGGCAATCACATCTTACCTTTCAGCCATTTCTAGATATAATAATTACATGTTTTTTGTTAGGCAATCACATCTTACCTTTCAGCCAATTCTAGATGTAATAGTTCCAAGTTTTTTGTTAGGCAATCACATCTTACCTTTCAGCCAATTCTAGATGTAATAATTCCATGTTTATTGTTAGGCAATCACATCTTACCTTTCAGCCAATTCTAGATGCAATAATTCCATGTTTTTTGTTTGGCAATCACATTTGACCTTTCAGCCAATTCTAGATATAATAATTCCATGTTTATTGTTAGCCAATCACATCTTACCTTTCAGCCAATTCTAGATGTAATAATTCCATGTTTATTGATAGGCAATCACATCTTACCTTTCAGCCAATTCTAGATGTAATAATTTCATGTTTATTGTTAGGCAATCACATCTTACCTTTCAGCCAATTCTAGATGTAATAATTCCATGTTTTTGTTAGGCAATCACATCTTACCTTTCAGCCAATTCTAGATGTAATAATTCCATGTTTATTGTTAGGCAATCACATTTTACCTTTCAGCCAATTCTAGATGCAATAATTCCATGTTTTTTGTTTGGCAATCACATTTGACCTTTCAGCCAATTCTAGATGTAATAATTCCATGTTTATTGTTAGCCAATCACATCTTAACTTTCAGTCAATTCTAAATATAATAATTCCATGTTTATTGTTAGCCAATCACATCTTACCTTTCAGCCAATTCTAGATGTAATAATTCCATGTTTTTTGTTAGGCAATCACATTTTACCTTTCAGCCAATTCTAGATGTAATAATTCCATGTTTATTGTTAGGCAATCACATCTTACCTTTCAGCCAATTCTAGATGTAATAATTTCATGTTTATTCTTAGGCAATCACATCTTACCTTTCAGCCAATTCTAGATGTAATAATTCCATGTTTTTGCTAGGCAATCACATCTTACCTTTCAGCCAATTCTAGATGTAATAATTACATGTTTTTGTTAGGCAATCACATCTTACCTTTCAGTCAATTCTAGATGCAATAATTCCATGTTTTTGTTAGGCAATCACATCTTACCTTTCAGCCAATTCTACATGTAATAATTACATGTTTTTTGTTTGGCAATCACATCTTACCTTTCAACCAATTCTAGATGTAATAATTCCATGTTTTTGCTAGGCAATCACATCTTACCTTTCAGCCATTTCTAGATGTAATAATTACATGTTTTTTGTTAGGCAATCACATCTTACCTTTCAGCCAATTCTAGATGTAATAGTTCCAAGTTTTTTGTTAGGCAATCACATCTTACCTTTCAGCCAATTCTAGATGTAATAATTCCATGTTTATTGTTAGGCAATCACATCTTACCTTTCAGCCAATTCTAGATGCAATAATTCCATGTTTTTTGTTTGGCAATCACATTTGACCTTTCAGCCAATTCTAGATGTAATAATTCCAAGTTTTTTGTTAGGCAATCACATCTTACCTTTCAGCCAATTCTAGATGTAATACTTCCATCTTTATTGTTAGCCAATCACATCTTACCTTTCACCTAATTCTAGATGTAATAATTCCATCTTTATTGTTAGCCAATCACATCTTACCTTTCACCTAATTCTAGATGTAATAATTCCATGTTTATTGTTAGCCAATCACATCTTAACTTTCAGCCAATTCTAGATATAATAATTCCATGTTTATTGTTAGCCAATCACATCTTACCTTTCATCCAATTCTAGATGCAATAATTCCATGTTTTTTGTTAGGCAATCACATTTTACCTTTCAGCCAATTCTAGATGTAATAATTCCATGTTTATTGTTAGGCAATCACATCTTACCTTTCAGCCAATTCTAGATGTAATAATTTCATGTTTATTCTTAGGCAATCACATCTTAACTTTCAGCCAATTCTAGATGTAATAATTACATGTTTTTGTTAGGCAATCACATCTTACCTTTCAGCCAATTCTAGATGCAATAATTCCATGTTTTTGTTAGGCAATCACATCTTACCTTTCAGCCAATTCTACATGTAATAATTCCATGTTTTTGCTAGGCAATCACATCTTACCTTTCAGCCATTTCTAGATATAATAATTACATGTTTTTTGTTAGGCAATCACATCTTACCTTTCAGCCAATTCTAGATGTAATAGTTCCAAGTTTTTTGTTAGGCAATCACATCTTACCTTTCAGCCAATTCTAGATGTAATAATTCCATGTTTATTGTTAGGCAATCACATCTTACCTTTCAGCCAATTCTAGATGCAATAATTCCATGTTTTTTGTTTGGCAATCACATTTGACCTTTCAGCCAATTCTAGATATAATAATTCCATGTTTATTGTTAGCCAATCACATCTTACCTTTCAGCCAATTCTAGATGTAATAATTCCATGTTTATTGATAGGCAATCACATCTTACCTTTCAGCCAATTCTAGATGTAATAATTTCATGTTTATTGTTAGGCAATCACATCTTACCTTTCAGCCAATTCTAGATGTAATAATTCCATGTTTTTGTTAGGCAATCACATCTTACCTTTCAGCCAATTCTAGATGTAATAATTCCATGTTTATTGTTAGGCAATCACATTTTACCTTTCAGCCAATTCTAGATGCAATAATTCCATGTTTTTTGTTTGGCAATCACATTTGACCTTTCAGCCAATTCTAGATGTAATAATTCCATGTTTATTGTTAGCCAATCACATCTTAACTTTCAGTCAATTCTAAATATAATAATTCCATGTTTATTGTTAGCCAATCACATCTTACCTTTCAGCCAATTCTAGATGTAATAATTCCATGTTTTTTGTTAGGCAATCACATTTTACCTTTCAGCCAATTCTAGATGTAATAATTCCATGTTTATTGTTAGGCAATCACATCTTACCTTTCAGCCAATTCTAGATGTAATAATTTCATGTTTATTCTTAGGCAATCACATCTTACCTTTCAGCCAATTCTAGATGTAATAATTCCATGTTTTTGCTAGGCAATCACATCTTACCTTTCAGCCAATTCTAGATGTAATAATTACATGTTTTTGTTAGGCAATCACATCTTACCTTTCAGTCAATTCTAGATGCAATAATTCCATGTTTTTGTTAGGCAATCACATCTTACCTTTCAGCCAATTCTACATGTAATAATTACATGTTTTTTGTTTGGCAATCACATCTTACCTTTCAACCAATTCTAGATGTAATAATTCCATGTTTTTGCTAGGCAATCACATCTTACCTTTCAGCCATTTCTAGATGTAATAATTACATGTTTTTTGTTAGGCAATCACATCTTACCTTTCAGCCAATTCTAGATGTAATAGTTCCAAGTTTTTTGTTAGGCAATCACATCTTACCTTTCAGCCAATTCTAGATGTAATAATTCCATGTTTATTGTTAGGCAATCACATCTTACCTTTCAGCCAATTCTAGATGCAATAATTCCATGTTTTTTGTTTGGCAATCACATTTGACCTTTCAGCCAATTCTAGATGTAATAATTCCAAGTTTTTTGTTAGGCAATCACATCTTACCTTTCAGCCAATTCTAGATGTAATAATTCCATCTTTATTGTTAGCCAATCACATCTTACCTTTCACCTAATTCTAGATGTAATAATTCCATCTTTATTGTTAGCCAATCACATCTTACCTTTCACCTAATTCTAGATGTAATAATTCCATGTTTATTGTTAGCCAATCACATCTTAACTTTCAGCCAATTCTAGATATAATAATTCCATGTTTATTGTTAGCCAATCACATCTTACCTTTCATCCAATTCTAGATGCAATAATTCCATGTTTTTTGTTAGGCAATCACATTTTACCTTTCAGCCAATTCTAGATGTAATAATTCCATGTTTATTGTTAGGCAATCACATCTTACCTTTCAGCCAATTCTAGATGTAATAATTTCATGTTTATTCTTAGGCAATCACATCTTAACTTTCAGCCAATTCTAGATGTAATAATTCCATGTTTTTGCTAGGCAATCACATCTTACCTTTCAGCCAATTCTAGATGTAATAATTACATGTTTTTGTTAGGCAATCACATCTTACCTTTCAGCCAATTCTAGATGCAATAATTCCATGTTTTTGTTAGGCAATCACATTTTACCTTTCAGCCAATTCTAGATGTAATAATTCCATGTTTATTGTTAGGCAATCACATCTTACCTTTCAGCCAATTCTAGATGTAATAATTTCATGTTTATTCTTAGGCAATCACATCTTAACTTTCAGCCAATTCTAGATGCAATAATTCCATGTTTTTTGTTTGGCAATCACATTTGACCTTTCAGCCAATTCTAGATGTAATAATTCCATGTTTATTGTTAGCCAATCACATCTTAACTTTCAGCCAATTCTAAATATAATAATTCCATGTTTATTGTTAGCCAATCACATCTTACCTTTCAGCCAATTCTAGATGTAATAATTCCATGTTTTTTGTTAGGCAATCACATTTTACCTTTCAGCCAATTCTAGATGTAATAATTCCATGTTTATTGTTAGGCAATCACATCTTACCTTTCAGCCAATTCTAGATGTAATAATTTCATGTTTATTCTTAGGCAATCACATCTTAACTTTCAGCCAATTCTAGATGTAATAATTCCATGTTTTTGCTAGGCAATCACATCTTACCTTTCAGCCAATTCTAGATGTAATAATTACATGTTTTTGTTAGGCAATCACATCTTACCTTTCAGCCAATTCTAGATGCAATAATTCCATGTTTTTGCTAGGCAATCACATCTTACCTTTCAGCCAATTCTACATGTAATAATTACATGTTTTTTGTTTGGCAATCACATCTTACCTTTCAACCAATTCTAGATGTAATAATTCCATATTTTTGCTAGGCAATCACATCTTACCTTTCAGCCATTTCTAGATGTAATAATTACATGTTTTTTGTTAGGCAATCACATCTTACCTTTCAGCCAATTCTAGATGTAATAGTTCCAAGTTTTTTGTTAGGCAATCACATCTTACCTTTCAGCCAATTCTAGATGTAATAATTCCATGTTTATTGTTAGGCAATCACATCTTACCTTTCAGCCAATTCTAGATGCAATAATTCCATGTTTTTTGTTTGGCAATCACATTTGACCTTTCAGCCAATTCTAGATATAATAATTCCATGTTTATTGTTAGCCAATCACATCTTACCTTTCAGCCAGTTCTAGATGTAATAATTCCATGTTTATTGATAGGCAATCACATCTTACCTTTCAGCCAGTTCTAGATGTAATAATTTCATGTTTATTGTTAGGCAATCACATCTTACCTTTCAGCCAATTCTAGATGTAATAGTTCCAAGTTTTTCGTTAGGCAATCACATCTTACCTTTCAGCCAATTCTAGATGTAATAATTCCATGTTTATTGTTAGGCAATCACATCTTACCTTTCAGCCAATTCTAGATGCAATAATTCCATGTTTTTTGTTTGGCAATCACATTTGACCTTTCAGCCAATTCTAGATATAATAATTCCATGTTTATTGTTAGCCAATCACATCTTACCTTTCAGCCAATTCTAGATGTAATAATTCCATGTTTATTGATAGGCAATCACATCTTACCTTTCAGCCAGTTCTAGATGTAATAATTTCATGTTTATTGTTAGGCAATCACATCTTACCTTTCAGCCAATTCTAGATGTAATAATTCCATGTTTTTGTTAGGCAATCACATCTTACCTTTCAGCCAATTCTAGATGTAATAATTCCATGTTTATTGTTAGGCAATCACATTTTACCTTTCAGCCAATTCTAGATGCAATAATTCCATGTTTTTTGTTTGGCAATCACATTTGACCTTTCAGCCAATTCTAGATATAATAATTCCATGTTTATTGTTAGCCAATCACATCTTACCTTTCAGCCAATTCTAGATGTAATAATTCCATGTTTATTGATAGGCAATCACATCTTACCTTTCAGCCAATTCTAGATGTAATAATTTCATGTTTATTGTTAGGCAATCACATCCTACCTTTCAGCCAATTCTAGATGTAATAATTCCATGTTTTTGCTAGGCAATCACATCTTACCTTTCAGCCAATTCTACATGTAATAATTACATGTTTTTTGTTTGGCAATCACATCTTACCTTTCAGCCAATTCTAGATGTAATAATTCCATGTTTATTGTTAGGCAATCACATCTTACCTTTCAGCCAATTCTAGATGCAATAATTCCATCTTTTTTGTTTGGCAATCACATTTGACCTTTCAGCCAATTCTAGATGTAATAATTCCATGTTTATTGTTAGCCAATCACATCTTACCTTTCAGCCAATTCTAGATGTAATAATTCCATGTTTATTGTTAGGCAATCACATCTTACCTTTCAGCCAATTCTAGATGTAATAATTTCATGTTTATTGTTAGGCAATCACATCTTACCTTTCAGCCAATTCTAGATGTAATAATTCCATGTTTTTGCTAGGCAATCACATCTTACCTTTCAGCCAATTCTACATGTAATAATTACATGTTTTTTGTTTGGCAATCACATCTTACCTTTCAGCCAATTCTAGATGTAATAATTCCATGTTTATTGCTAGGCAATCACATCTTACCTTTCAGTCAATTCTAGATGCAATAATTCCATGTTTTTTGTTTGGCAATCACATTTGATCTTTCAGCCAATTGTAGATGTAATAATTCCATGTTTATTGTTAGCCAATCACATCTTAACTTTCAGCCAATTCTCGATATAATAATTCCATTTTGATTGTTAGCCAATCACAATTTACCTTTCAGCCAATTCTAGATGTATTAATTCCATGTTTATTGTTAGGCAATGACATCTTACCTTTCAGCCAATTCTAGATGTAATAATTCCATGTTTATTGTTAGGCAATCACATCTTACCTTTCAGCCAATTCTAGATGCAATAATTCCATGTTTTTTGTTTGGCAATCACATCTTACCTTTCAGCCAATTCTAGATGTAATAATTTCATGTTTATTCTTAGGCAATCACATCTTACCTTTCAGCCAATTCTAGATGCAATAATTCCATGTTTTTTGTTTGGCAATCACATTTGACCTTTCAGCCAATTCTAGATGTAATAATTCCAAGTTTTTTGTTAGGCAATCACATCTTACCTTTCAGCCAATTCTAGATGTAATAATTCCATCTTTATTGTTAGCCAATCACATCTTACCTTTCACCTAATTCTAGATGTAATAATTCCATCTTTATTGTTAGCCAATCACATCTTACCTTTCACCTAATTCTAGATGTAATAATTCCATGTTTATTGTTAGCCAATCACATCTTAACTTTCAGCCAATTCTAGATATAATAATTCCATGGTTATTGTTAGCCAATCACATCTTACCTTTCATCCAATTCTAGATGTAATAATTCCAAGTTTTTTGTTAGGCAATTACATTTGACCTTTCAGCCAATTCTAGATGTAATAATTCCATGTTTATTGTTAGCCAATCACATCTTACCTTTCAGCCAATTCTAAATGTAATAATTCCATGTTTATTGTTAGCCAATCACATCTTACCTTTCAGCCAATTCTAGATGTAATAATTCCATGTGTTTTGTTGGGCAATTACATCTTACCTTTCAGCCAATTCTAGATGTAATAATTCCATGTGTATTGCTATACAATTACATCTTACCTTTCAGCCAACCCTAGATGTAATAGTTCCATGTTTATTGTTAGGCAAGCACATCTTACCTTTCAGCCAATTCTAGATGTAATAATTCCATGTTTATTGCTAGGCAATCACATCTTACCTTTCAGTCAATTCTAGATGCAATAATTCCATGTTTTTTGTTTGGCAATCACATCTTACCTTTCAGCCAATTGTAGATGTAATAATTCCATGTTTATTGTTAGCCAATCACATCTTAACTTTCAGCCAATTCTCGATATAATAATTCCATTTTGATTGTTAGCCAATCACATTTTACCTTTCAGCCAATTCTAGATGTATTAATTCCATGTTTATTGTTAGGCAATGACATCTTACCTTTCAGCCAATTCTAGATGTAATAATTCCATGTTTATTGTTAGGCAATCACATCTTACCTTTCAGCCAATTCTAGATGCAATAATTCCATGTTTTTTGTTTGGCAATCACATCTTACCTTTCAGCCAATTCTAGATGTAATAATTTCATGTTTATTCTTAGGCAATCACATCTTAACTTTCAGCCAATTCTAGATGTAATAATTCCATGTTTTTGCTAGGCAATCACATCTTACCTTTCAGCCAATTCTAGATGTAATAATTACATGTTTTTGTTAGGCAATCACATCTTACCTTTCAGCCAATTCTAGATGCAATAATTCCATGTTTTTGCTAGGCAATCACATCTTACCTTTCAGCCAATTCTACATGTAATAATTACATGTTTTTTGTTTCGCAATCACATCTTACCTTTCAACCAATTCTAGATGTAATAATTCCATGTTTTTGCTAGGCAATCACATCTTACCTTTCTGCCATTTATAGATGTAATAATTCCATGTTTATTGTTAGGCAATCACATCTTACCTTTCAGCCAATTCTAGATGTAATAATTTCATGTTTATTCTTAGGCAATCACATCTTAACTTTCAGCCAATTCTAGATGTAATAATTCCATGTTTTTGCTAGGCAATCACATCTTACCTTTCAGCCAATTCTAGATGTAATAATTACATGTTTTTGTTAGGCAATCACATCTTACCTTTCAGCCAATTCTAGATGCAATAATTCCATGTTTTTGCTAGGCAATCACATCTTACCTTTCAGCCAATTCTACATGTAATAATTACATGTTTTTTGTTTGGCAATCACATCTTACCTTTCAACCAATTCTAGATGTAATAATTCCATATTTTTGCTAGGCAATCACATCTTACCTTTCAGCCATTTCTAGATGTAATAATTACATGTTTTTTGTTAGGCAATCACATCTTACCTTTCAGCCAATTCTAGATGTAATAGTTCCAAGTTTTTTGTTAGGCAATCACATCTTACCTTTCAGCCAATTCTAGATGTAATAATTCCATGTTTATTGTTAGGCAATCACATCTTACCTTTCAGCCAATTCTAGATGCAATAATTCCATGTTTTTTGTTTGGCAATCACATTTGACCTTTCAGCCAATTCTAGATATAATAATTCCATGTTTATTGTTAGCCAATCACATCTTACCTTTCAGCCAGTTCTAGATGTAATAATTCCATGTTTATTGATAGGCAATCACATCTTACCTTTCAGCCAGTTCTAGATGTAATAATTTCATGTTTATTGTTAGGCAATCACATCTTACCTTTCAGCCAATTCTAGATGTAATAGTTCCAAGTTTTTCGTTAGGCAATCACATCTTACCTTTCAGCCAATTCTAGATGTAATAATTCCATGTTTATTGTTAGGCAATCACATCTTACCTTTCAGCCAATTCTAGATGCAATAATTCCATGTTTTTTGTTTGGCAATCACATTTGACCTTTCAGCCAATTCTAGATATAATAATTCCATGTTTATTGTTAGCCAATCACATCTTACCTTTCAGCCAATTCTAGATGTAATAATTCCATGTTTATTGATAGGCAATCACATCTTACCTTTCAGCCAGTTCTAGATGTAATAATTTCATGTTTATTGTTAGGCAATCACATCTTACCTTTCAGCCAATTCTAGATGTAATAATTCCATGTTTTTGTTAGGCAATCACATCTTACCTTTCAGCCAATTCTAGATGTAATAATTCCATGTTTATTGTTAGGCAATCACATTTTACCTTTCAGCCAATTCTAGATGCAATAATTCCATGTTTTTTGTTTGGCAATCACATTTGACCTTTCAGCCAATTCTAGATATAATAATTCCATGTTTATTGTTAGCCAATCACATCTTACCTTTCAGCCAATTCTAGATGTAATAATTCCATGTTTATTGATAGGCAATCACATCTTACCTTTCAGCCAATTCTAGATGTAATAATTTCATGTTTATTGTTAGGCAATCACATCCTACCTTTCAGCCAATTCTAGATGTAATAATTCCATGTTTTTGCTAGGCAATCACATCTTACCTTTCAGCCAATTCTACATGTAATAATTACATGTTTTTTGTTTGGCAATCACATCTTACCTTTCAGCCAATTCTAGATGTAATAATTCCATCTTTTTTGTTTGGCAATCACATTTGACCTTTCAGCCAATTCTAGATGTAATAATTCCATGTTTATTGTTAGCCAATCACATCTTACCTTTCAGCCAATTCTAGATGTAATAATTCCATGTTTATTGTTAGGCAATCACATCTTACCTTTCAGCCAATTCTAGATGTAATAATTTCATGTTTATTGTTAGGCAATCACATCTTACCTTTCAGCCAATTCTAGATGTAATAATTCCATGTTTTTGCTAGGCAATCACATCTTACCTTTCAGCCAATTCTACATGTAATAATTACATGTTTTTTGTTTGGCAATCACATCTTACCTTTCAGCCAATTCTAGATGTAATAATTCCATGTTTATTGCTAGGCAATCACATCTTACCTTTCAGTCAATTCTAGATGCAATAATTCCATGTTTTTTGTTTGGCAATCACATTTGATCTTTCAGCCAATTGTAGATGTAATAATTCCATGTTTATTGTTAGCCAATCACATCTTAACTTTCAGCCAATTCTCGATATAATAATTCCATTTTGATTGTTAGCCAATCACAATTTACCTTTCAGCCAATTCTAGATGTATTAATTCCATGTTTATTGTTAGGCAATGACATCTTACCTTTCAGCCAATTCTAGATGTAATAATTCCATGTTTATTGTTAGGCAATCACATCTTACCTTTCAGCCAATTCTAGATGCAATAATTCCATGTTTTTTGTTTGGCAATCACATCTTACCTTTCAGCCAATTCTAGATGTAATAATTTCATGTTTATTCTTAGGCAATCACATCTTACCTTTCAGCCAATTCTAGATGCAATAATTCCATGTTTTTTGTTTGGCAATCACATTTGACCTTTCAGCCAATTCTAGATGTAATAATTCCAAGTTTTTTGTTAGGCAATCACATCTTACCTTTCAGCCAATTCTAGATGTAATAATTCCATCTTTATTGTTAGCCAATCACATCTTACCTTTCACCTAATTCTAGATGTAATAATTCCATCTTTATTGTTAGCCAATCACATCTTACCTTTCACCTAATTCTAGATGTAATAATTCCATGTTTATTGTTAGCCAATCACATCTTAACTTTCAGCCAATTCTAGATATAATAATTCCATGTTTATTGTTAGCCAATCACATCTTACCTTTCATCCAATTCTAGATGTAATAATTCCAAGTTTTTTGTTAGGCAATTACATTTGACCTTTCAGCCAATTCTAGATGTAATAATTCCATGTTTATTGTTAGCCAATCACATCTTACCTTTCAGCCAATTCTAAATGTAATAATTCCATGTTTATTGTTAGCCAATCACATCTTACCTTTCAGCCAATTCTAGATGTAATAATTCCATGTGTTTTGTTGGGCAATTACATCTTACCTTTCAGCCAATTCTAGATGTAATAATTCCATGTGTATTGCTATACAATTACATCTTACCTTTCAGCCAACCCTAGATGTAATAGTTCCATGTTTATTGTTAGGCAAGCACATCTTACCTTTCAGCCAATTCTAGATGTAATAATTCCATGTTTATTGCTAGGCAATCACATCTTACCTTTCAGTCAATTCTAGATGCAATAATTCCATGTTTTTTGTTTGGCAATCACATCTTACCTTTCAGCCAATTGTAGATGTAATAATTCCATGTTTATTGTTAGCCAATCACATCTTAACTTTCAGCCAATTCTCGATATAATAATTCCATTTTGATTGTTAGCCAATCACATTTTACCTTTCAGCCAATTCTAGATGTATTAATTCCATGTTTATTGTTAGGCAATGACATCTTACCTTTCAGCCAATTCTAGATGTAATAATTCCATGTTTATTGTTAGGCAATCACATCTTACCTTTCAGCCAATTCTAGATGCAATAATTCCATGTTTTTTGTTTGGCAATCACATCTTACCTTTCAGCCAATTCTAGATGTAATAATTTCATGTTTATTCTTAGGCAATCACATCTTAACTTTCAGCCAATTCTAGATGTAATAATTCCATGTTTTTGCTAGGCAATCACATCTTACCTTTCAGCCAATTCTAGATGTAATAATTACATGTTTTTGTTAGGCAATCACATCTTACCTTTCAGCCAATTCTAGATGCAATAATTCCATGTTTTTGCTAGGCAATCACATCTTACCTTTCAGCCAATTCTACATGTAATAATTACATGTTTTTTGTTTCGCAATCACATCTTACCTTTCAACCAATTCTAGATGTAATAATTCCATGTTTTTGCTAGGCAATCACATCTTACCTTTCTGCCATTTATAGATGTAATAATTACATGTTTTTTGTTAGGCAATCACATCTTACCTTTCAGCCAATTCTAGATGCAATAATTCCATGTTTTTTGTTTGGCAATCACATTTGACCTTTCAGCCAATTCTAGATGTAATAATTCCAAGTTTTTTGTTAGGCAATCACATCTTACCTTTCAGCCAATTCTAGATGTAATAATTCCATCTTTATTGTTAGCCAATCACATCTTACCTTTCACCTAATTCTAGATGTAATAATTCCATCTTTATTGTTAGACAATCACATCTTACCTTTCACCTAATTCTAGATGTAATAATTCCATGTTTATTGTTAGCCAATCACATCTTAACTTTCAGCCAATTCTAGATATAATAATTCCATGTTTATTGTTAGCCAATCACATCTTACCTTTCATCCAATTCTAGATGTAATAATTCCATGTTTTTTGTTAGGCAATTACATTTGACCTTTCAGCCAATTCTAGATGTAATAATTCCATGTTTATTGTTAGCCAATCACATCTTACCTTTCAGCCAATTCTAAATGTAATAATTCCATGTTTATTGTTAGCCAATCACATCTTACCTTTCAGCCAATTCTAGATGTAATAATTCCATGTGTTTTGTTGGGCAATTACATCTTACCTTTCAGCCAATTCTAGATGTAATAATTCCATGTTTATTGCTATACAATTACATCTTACCTTTCAGCCAATTCTAGATGTAATAATTCCATGTGTTTTGTTGGGCAATTACATCTTACCTTTCAGCCAATTCTAGATGTAATAATTCCATGTTTTTTGTTAGGCAATCACATCTTACCTTTCAGCCAACCCTAGATGTAATAGTTCCATGTTTATTGTTAGGCAAGCACATCTTACCTTTCAGCCAATTCTAGATGTAATAATTCCATGTTTATTGTTAGGCAATCACATCTTACCTTTCAGCCAATTCTAGATGTAATAATTCCATGTGTTTTGTTAGGCAATCACATTTGACCTTTCAGCCAATTCTAGATATAATAATTCCATGTTTATTGTTAGCCAATCACATCTTACCTTTCAGCCAATTCTAGATGTAATAATTCCATGTTTATTGTTAGCCAATCACATCTTACCTTTCAGCCAACCCTAGATGTAATAGTTCCATGTTTATTGTTAGGCAAGCACATCTTACCTTTCAGCCAATTCTAGATGTAATAATTCCATGTTTATTGCTAGGCAATCACATCTTACCTTTCAGTCAATTCTAGATGCAATAATTCCATGTTTTTTGTTTGGCAATCACATTTGATCTTTCAGCCAATTGTAGATGTAATAATTCCATGTTTATTGTTAGCCAATCACATCTTAACTTTCAGCCAATTCTCGATATAATAATTCCATTTTGATTGTTAGCCAATCACATTTTACCTTTCAGCCAATTCTAGATGTATTAATTCCATGTTTATTGTTAGGCAATGACATCTTACCTTTCAGCCAATTCTAGATGTAATAATTCCATGTTTATTGTTAGGCAATCACATCTTAACTTTCAGCCAATTCTAGATGCAATAATTCCATGTTTTTTGTTTGGCAATCACATCTTACCTTTCAGCCAATTCTAGATGTAATAATTTCATGTTTATTCTTAGGCAATCACATCTTAACTTTCAGCCAATTCTAGATGTAATAATTCCATGTTTTTGCTAGGCAATCACATCTTACCTTTCAGCCAATTCTAGATGTAATAATTACATGTTTTTGTTAGGCAATCACATCTTACCTTTCAGCCAATTCTAGATGCAATAATTCCATGTTTTTGCTAGGCAATCACATCTTACCTTTCAGCCAATTCTACATGTAATAATTACATGTTTTTTGTTTCGCAATCACATCTTACCTTTCAACCAATTCTAGATGTAATAATTCCATGTTTTTGCTAGGCAATCACATCTTACCTTTCTGCCATTTATAGATGTAATAATTACATGTTTTTTGTTAGGCAATCACATCTTACCTTTCTGCCATTTATAGATGTAATAATTCCATGTTTATTGTTAGGCAATCACATCTTACCTTTCAGCCAATTCTAGATGCAATAATTCCATGTTTTTTGTTTGGCAATCACATTTGACCTTTCAGCCAATTCTAGATGTAATAATTCCAAGTTTTTTGTTAGGCAATCACATCTTACCTTTCAGCCAATTCTAGATGTAATAATTCCATCTTTATTGTTAGCCAATCACATCTTACCTTTCACCTAATTCTAGATGTAATAATTCCATCTTTATTGTTAGCCAATCACATCTTACCTTTCACCTAATTCTAGATGTAATAATTCCATGTTTATTGTTAGCCAATCACATCTTAACTTTCAGCCAATTCTAGATATAATAATTCCATGTTTATTGTTAGCCAATCACATCTTACCTTTCATCCAATTCTAGATGTAATAATTCCATGTTTTTTGTTAGGCAATTACATTTGACCTTTCAGCCAATTCTAGATGTAATAATTCCATGTTTATTGTTAGCCAATCACATCTTACCTTTCAGCCAATTCTAAATGTAATAATTCCATGTTTATTGTTAGCCAATCACATCTTACCTTTCAGCCAATTCTAGATGTAATAATTCCATGTGTTTTGTTAGGCAATTACATTTGACCTTTCAGCCAATTCTAGATGTAATAATTCCATGTTTATTGTTAGCCAATCACATCTTACCTTTCAGCCAATTCTAAATGTAATAATTCCATGTTTATTGTTAGCCAATCACATCTTACCTTTCAGCCAATTCTAGATGTAATAATTCCATGTGTTTTGTTGGGCAATTACATCTTACCTTTCAGCCAATTCTAGATGTAATAATTCCATGTTTATTGTTAGCCAATCACATCTTACCTTTCAGCCAATTCTAGATGTAATAATTCCATGTTTATTGCTATACAATTACATCTTACCTTTCAGCCAATTCTAGATGTAATAATTCCATGTTTATTGTTAGGCAATCACATCTTACCTTTCAGCCAATTCTAGATGTAATAATTCCATGTTTATTGTTAGGCAATCACATCTTACCTTTCACCTAATTCTAGATGCAATAATTCCATGTTTATTGTTAGGCAATCACATCTTACCTTTCAGCCAATTCTAGATGTAATAATTCCATGTTTATTGTTAGGCAATCACATCTTACCTTTCAGCCAATTCTAGATGTAATAATTCCATGTTTATTGTTAGGCAATCACATCTTACCTTTCAGCCAATTCTAGATGCAATAATTCCATGTTTTTTGTTAGGCAATCACATTTGACCTTTCAGCCAATTCTAGATGTAATAATTCCATGTGTTTTGTTGGGCAATTACATCTTACCTTTCAGCCAATTCTAGATGTAATAATTCCATGTTTATTGTTAGCCAATCACATCTTACCTTTCAGCCAATTCTAGATGTAATAGTTCCATGTTTATTGTTAGGCAAGCACATCTTACCTTTCAGCCAATTCTAGATGTAATAATTCCATGTTTATTGTTAGGCAATCACATCTTACCTTTCAGCCAATTCTAGATGCAATAATTCCATGTTTTTTGTTAGGCAATCACATTTGACCTTTCAGCCAATTCTAGATATAATAATTCCATGTTTATTGTTAGCCAATCACATCTTACCTTTCAGCCAATTCTAGATGTAATAATTCCATGTTTATTGTTAGCCAATCACATCTTACCTTTCAGCCAATTCTAGATGTAATAATTCCATGTTTATTGCTATACAATCACATCTTACCTTTCAGCCAATTCTAGATGTAATAATTCCATGTTTATTGATAGGCAATCACATCTTACCTTTCAGCCAGTTCTAGATGTAATAATTTCATGTTTATTGTTAGGCAATCACATCTTACCTTTCAGCCAATTCTAGATGTAATAATTCCATGTTTTTGTTAGGCAATCACATCTTACCTTTCAGCCAATTCTAGATGTAATAATTCCATGTTTATTGTTAGGCAATCACATTATACCTTTCAGCCAATTCTAGATGCAATAATTCCATGTTTTTTGTTTGGCAATCACATTTGACCTTTCAGCCAATTCTAGATATAATAATTCCATGTTTATTGTTAGCCAATCACATCTTACCTTTCAGCCAATTCTAGATGTAATAATTCCATGTTTATTGATAGGCAATCACATCTTACCTTTCAGCCAATTCTAGATGTAATAATTCCATGTTTTTGCTAGGCAATCACATCTTACCTTTCAGCCAATTCTACATGTAATAATTACATGTTTTTTGTTTGGCAATCACATCTTACCTTTCAGCCAATTCTAGATGTAATAATTCCATGTTTATTGTTAGGCAATCACATCTTACCTTTCAGCCAATTCTAGATGTAATAATTTCATGTTTATTCTTAGGCAATCACATCTTACCTTTCAGCCAATTCTAGATGTAATAATTCCATGTTTATTGTTAGGCAATCACATCTTACCTTTCAGCCAATTCTAGATGTAATAATTTCATGTTTATTGTTAGGCAATCACATCTTACCTTTCAGCCAATTCTAGATGTAATAATTCCATGTTTTTGCTAGGCAATCTCATCTTACCTTTCAGCCAATTCTAGATGTAATAATTACATGTTTTTTGTTTGGCAATCACATCTTACCTTTCAGCCAATTCTAGATATAATAATTCCATGTTTATTGTTAGCCAATCACATCTTACCTTTCAGCCAATTCTAGATGTAATAATTCCATGTTTATTGATAGGCAATCACATCTTACCTTTCAGCCAGTTCTAGATGTAATAATTTCATGTTTATTGTTTGGCAATCACATCTTTCCTTTCAGCCAATTCTAGATGTAATAATTCCATGTTTATTGTTAGCCAATCACATCTTACCTTTCAGCCAATTCTAGATGTAATAATTCCATGTTTATTGATAGGCAATCACATCTTACCTTTCAGCCAATTCTAGATGTAATAATTTCATGTTTATTGTTAGGCAATCACATCTTACCTTTCAGCCAATTCTAGATGTAATAATTCCATGTTTTTGCTAGGCAATCACATCTTACCTTTCAGCCAATTCTACATGTAATAATTACATGTTTTTTGTTTGGCAATCACATCTTACCTTTCAGCCAATTCTAAATGTAATAATTCCATGTTTATTGTTAGGCAATCACATCTTACCTTTCAGCCAATTCTAGATGCAATAATTCCATCTTTTTTGTTTGGCAATCACATTTGACCTTTCAGCCAATTCTAGATGTAATAATTCCATGTTTATTGTTAGCCAATCACATCTTACCTTTCAGCCAATTCTAGATGTAATAATTCCATGTTTATTGTTAGGCAATCACATCTTACCTTTCAGCCAATTCTAGATGTAATAATTTCATGTTTATTGTTAGGCAATCACATCTTACCTTTCAGCCAATTCTAGATGTAATAATTCCATGTTTTTGCTAGGCAATCACATCTTACCTTTCAGCCAATTCTACATGTAATAATTACATGTTTTTTGTTTGGCAATCACATCTTACCTTTCAGCCAATTCTAGATGTAATAATTCCATGTTTATTGCTAGGCAATCACATCTTACCTTTCAGTCAATTCTAGATGCAATAATTCCATGTTTTTTGTTTGGCAATCACATTTGATCTTTCAGCCAATTGTAGATGTAATAATTCCATGTTTATTGTTAGCCAATCACATCTTAACTTTCAGCCAATTCTCGATATAATAATTCCATTTTGATTGTTAGCCAATCACATTTTACCTTTCAGCCAATTCTAGATGTATTAATTCCATGTTTATTGTTAGGCAATGACATCTTACCTTTCAGCCAATTCTAGATGTAATAATTCCATGTTTATTGTTAGGCAATCACATCTTACCTTTCAGCCAATTCTAGATGCAATAATTCCATGTTTTTTGTTTGGCAATCACATCTTACCTTTCAGCCAATTCTAGATGTAATAATTTCATGTTTATTCTTAGGCAATCACATCTTAACTTTCAGCCAATTCTAGATGTAATAATTCCATGTTTTTGCTAGGCAATCACATCTTACCTTTCAGCCAATTCTAGATGTAATAATTACATGTTTTTGTTAGGCAATCACATCTTACCTTTCAGCCAATTCTAGATGCAATAATTCCATGTTTTTGCTAGGCAATCACATCTTACCTTTCAGCCAATTCTACATGTAATAATTACATGTTTTTTGTTTGGCAATCACATCTTACCTTTCAACCAATTCTAGATGTAATAATTCCATGTTTTGCTAGGCAATCACATCTTACCTTTCTGCCATTTATAGATGTAATAATTACATGTTTTTTGTTAGGCAATCACATCTTACCTTTCAGCCAATTCTAGATGCAATAATTCCATGTTTTTTGTTTGGCAATCACATTTGACCTTTCAGCCAATTCTAGATGTAATAATTCCAAGTTTTTTGTTAGGCAATCACATCTTACCTTTCAGCCAATTCTAGATGTAATAATTCCATCTTTATTGTTAGCCAATCACATCTTACCTTTCACCTAATTCTAGATGTAATAATTCCATCTTTATTGTTAGCCAATCACATCTTACCTTTCACCTAATTCTAGATGTAATAATTCCATCTTTATTGTTAGCCAATCACATCTTACCTCTCAGCCAATTCTAGATGTAATAATTCCATGTTTATTGTTAGGCAATCACATCTTACCTTTCAGCCAATTCTAGATGCAATAATTCCATGTTTATTGTCAGGCAATCACATCTTACCTTTCAGCCAATTCTAGATGCAATAATTCCATGTTTTTTGTTTGGCAATCACATTTGACCTTTCAGCCAATTCTAGATGTAATAATTCCATGTTTATTGTTAGCCAATCACATCTTAACTTTCAGCCAATTCTAAATATAATAATTCCATGTTTATTGTTACCCAATCACATCTTACCTTTCAGCCAATTCTAGATGTAATAATTCCATGTTTTTTGTTAGGCAATCACATTTTACCTTTCAGCCAATTCTAGATGTAATAATTCCATGTTTATTGTTAGGCAATCACATCTTACCTTTCAGCCAATTCTAGATGTCATAATTTCATGTTTATTCTTAGGCAATCACATCTTAACTTTCAGCCAATTCTAGATGTAATAATTCCATGTTTTTGCTAGGCAATCACATCTTACCTTTCAGCCAATTCTAGATGTAATAATTACATGTTTTTGTTAGGCAATCACATCTTACCTTTCAGCCAATTCTAGATGCAATAATTCCATGTTTTTTTTAGGCAATCACATCTTACCTTTCAGCCAATTCTACATGTAATAATTACATGTTTTTTGTTTGGCAATCACATCTTACCTTTCAACCAATTCTAGATGTAATAATTCCATGTTTTTGCTAGGTAATCACATCTTACCTTTCAGCCATTTCTAGATGTAATAATTACATGTTTTTTGTTAGGCAATCACATCTTACCTTTCAGCCAATTCTAGATGTAATAATTCCATGTTTATTGATAGGCAATCACATCTTACCTTTCAGCCAATTCTAGATGTAATAATTTCATGTTTATTGTTAGGCAATCACATCTTACCTTTCAGCCAATTCTAGATGTAATAATTCCATGTTTATTGTTAGGCAATCACATCTTACCTTTCAGCCAATTCTAGATGCAATAATTCCATGTTTATTGTCAGGCAATCACATCTTACCTTTCAGCCAATTCTAGATGCAATAATTCCATGTTTTTTGTTTGGCAATCACATTTGACCTTTCAGCCAATTCTAGATGTAATAATTCCATGTTTATTGTTAGCCAATCACATCTTAACTTTCAGCCAATTCTAAATATAATAATTCCATGTTTATTGTTACCCAATCACATCTTACCTTTCAGCCAATTCTAGATGTAATAATTCCATGTTTTTTGTTAGGCAATCACATTTTACCTTTCAGCCAATTCTAGATGTAATAATTCCATGTTTATTGTTAGGCAATCACATCTTACCTTTCAGCCAATTCTAGATGTCATAATTTCATGTTTATTCTTAGGCAATCACATCTTAACTTTCAGCCAATTCTAGATGTAATAATTCCATGTTTTTGCTAGGCAATCACATCTTACCTTTCAGCCAATTCTAGATGTAATAATTACATGTTTTTGTTAGGCAATCACATCTTATCTTTCAGCCAATTCTAGATGCAATAATTCCATGTTTTTTTTAGGCAATCACATCTTACCTTTCAGCCAATTCTACATGTAATAATTACATGTTTTTTGTTTGGCAATCACATCTTACCTTTCAACCAATTCTAGATGTAATAATTCCATGTTTTTGCTAGGTAATCACATCTTACCTTTCAGCCATTTCTAGATGTAATAATTACATGTTTTTTGTTAGGCAATCACATCTTACCTTTCAGCCAATTCTAGATGTAATAATTCCATGTTTATTGATAGGCAATCACATCTTACCTTTCAGCCAATTCTAGATGTAATAATTTCATGTTTATTGTTAGGCAATCACATCTTACCTTTCAGCCAATTCTAGATGTAATAATTCCATGTTTATTGTTAGGCAATCACATCTTACCTTTCAGCCAATTCTAGATGCAATAATTCCATGTTTATTGTCAGGCAATCACATCTTACCTTTCAGCCAATTCTAGATGCAATAATTCCATGTTTTTTGTTTGGCAATCACATTTGACCTTTCAGCCAATTCTAGATGTAATAATTCCATGTTTATTGTTAGCCAATCACATCTTAACTTTCAGCCAATTCTAAATATAATAATTCCATGTTTATTGTTACCCAATCACATCTTACCTTTCAGCCAATTCTAGATGTAATAATTCCATGTTTTTTGTTAGGCAATCACATCTTACCTTTCAGCCAATTCTAGATGTCATAATTTCATGTTTATTCTTAGGCAATCACATCTTAACTTTCAGCCAATTCTAGATGTAATAATTCCATGTTTTTGCTAGGCAATCACATCTTACCTTTCAGCCAATTCTAGATGTAATAATTACATGTTTTTGTTAGGCAATCACATCTTACCTTTCAGCCAATTCTAGATGCAATAATTCCATGTTTTTTTTAGGCAATCACATCTTACCTTTCAGCCAATTCTACATGTAATAATTACATGTTTTTTGTTTGGCAATCACATCTTACCTTTCAACCAATTCTAGATGTAATAATTCCATGTTTTTGCTAGGTAATCACATCTTACCTTTCAGCCATTTCTAGATGTAATAATTACATGTTTTTTGTTAGGCAATCACATCTTACCTTTCAGCCAATTCTAGATGTAATAATTCCATGTTTATTGATAGGCAATCACATCTTACCTTTCAGCCAATTCTAGATGTAATAATTTCATGTTTATTGTTAGGCAATCACATCTTACCTTTCAGCCAATTCTAGATGTAATAATTTCATGTTTATTGTTAGGCAATCACATCTTACCTTTCAGCCAATTCTAGATGTAATAATTCCATGTTTATTGTTAGGCAATCACATCTTACCTTTCAGCCAATTCTAGATGCAATAATTCCATGTTTATTGTCAGGCAATCACATCTTACCTTTCAGCCAATTCTAGATGCAATAATTCCATGTTTTTTGTTTGGCAATCACATTTGACCTTTCAGCCAATTCTAGATGTAATAATTCCATGTTTATTGTTAGCCAATCACATCTTAACTTTCAGCCAATTCTAAATATAATAATTCCATGTTTATTGTTACCCAATCACATCTTACCTTTCAGCCAATTCTAGATGTAATAATTCCATGTTTTTTGTTAGGCAATCACATCTTACCTTTCAGCCAATTCTAGATGTCATAATTTCATGTTTATTCTTAGGCAATCACATCTTAACTTTCAGCCAATTCTAGATGTAATAATTCCATGTTTTTGCTAGGCAATCACATCTTACCTTTCAGCCAATTCTAGATGTAATAATTACATGTTTTTGTTAGGCAATCACATCTTACCTTTCAGCCAATTCTAGATGCAATAATTCCATGTTTTTTTTAGGCAATCACATCTTACCTTTCAGCCAATTCTACATGTAATAATTACATGTTTTTTGTTTGGCAATCACATCTTACCTTTCAACCAATTCTAGATGTAATAATTCCATGTTTTTGCTAGGTAATCACATCTTACCTTTCAGCCATTTCTAGATGTAATAATTACATGTTTTTTGTTAGGCAATCACATCTTACCTTTCAGCCAATTCTAGATGTAATAATTCCATGTTTATTGATAGGCAATCACATCTTACCTTTCAGCCAATTCTAGATGTAATAATTTCATGTTTATTGTTAGGCAATCACATCTTACCTTTCAGCCAATTCTAGATGTAATAATTCCATGTTTTTGTTAGGCAATCACATCTTACCTTTCAGCCAATTTTAGATGTAATAATTCCATGTTTATTGTTAGGCAATCACATTTTACCTTTCAGCCAATTCTAGATGCAATAATTCCATGTTTTTTGTTTGGCAATCACATTTGACCTTTCAGCCAATTCTAGATATAATAATTCCATGTTTATTGTTAGCCAATCACATCTGACCTTTCAGCCAATTCTAGATGTAATAATTCCATGTTTATTGATAGGCAATCACATCTTACCTTTCAGCCAATTCTAGATGTAATAATTTCATGTTTATTGTTAGGCAATCACATCTTACCTTTCAGCCAATTCTAGATGTAATAATTCCATGTTTTTGCTAGGCAATCACATCTTACCTTTCAGCCAATTCTACATGTAATAATTACATGTTTTTTGTTTGGCAATCACATCTTACCTTTCAGCCAATTCTAGATGTAATAATTCCATGTTTATTGTTAGGCAATCACATCTTACCTTTCAGCCAATTCTAGATGCAATAATTCCATCTTTTTTGTTTGGCAATCACATTTGACCTTTCAGCCAATTCTAGATGTAATAATTCCATGTTTATTGTTAGCCAATCACATCTTACCTTTCAGCCAATTCTAGATGTAATAATTCCATGTTTATTGTTAGGCAATCACATTTTACCTTTCAGCCAATTCTAGATGTATTAATTCCATGTTTATTGTTAGGCAATGACATCTTACCTTTCAGCCAATTCTAGATGTAATAATTCCATGTTTATTGCTAGGCAATCACATCTTACCTTTCAGCCAATTTTAGATGCAATAATTCCATGTTTTTTGTTTGGCAATCACATCTTACCTTTCAGTCAATTCTAGATGTAATAATTTCATGTTTATTCTTAGGCAATCACATCTTAACTTTCAGCCAATTCTAGATGTAATAATTCCATGTTTTTGCTAGGCAATCACATCTTACCTTTCAGCCAATTCTAGATGTAATAATTACATGTTTTTGTTAGGCAATCACATCTTACCTTTCAGCCAATTCTAGATGCAATAATTCCATGTGTTTGCTAGGCAATCACATCTTACCTTTCAGCCAATTCTACATGTAATAATTACATGTTTTTTGTTTGGCAATCACATCTTACCTTTCAACCAATTCTAGATGTAATAATTCCATGTTTTTGCTAGGCAATCACATCTTACCTTTCTGCCATTTATAGATGTAATAATTACATGTTTTTTGTTAGGCAATCACATCTTACCTTTCAGCCAATTCTAGATGCAATAATTCCATGTTTTTGTTTGGCAATCACATTTGACCTTTCAGCCAATTCTAGATGTAATAATTCCATGTTTTTTGTTAGGCAATCACATCTTACCTTTCAGCCAATTCTAGATGTAATAATTTCATGTTGATTGTTAGGCAATCACATCTTAACTTTCAGCAAATTCTAGATGTAATAATTCCATGTTTTTGCTAGGCAATCACATCTTACCTTTCAGCCATTTCTAGATGTAATAATTACATGTTTTTTGTTAGGCAATCACATCTTACCTTTCAGCCAATTCTAGATGTAATAATTCCATGTTTATTGATAGGCAATCACATCTTACCTTTCAGCCAATTCTAGATGTAATAATTTCATGTTTATTGTTAGGCAATCACATCTTACCTTTCAGCCAATTCTAGATGTAATAATTCCATGTTTATTGTTAGGCAATCACATCTTACCTTTCAGCCAATTCTAGATGCAATAATTCCATGTTTATTGTCAGGCAATCACATCTTACCTTTCAGCCAATTCTAGATGCAATAATTCCATGTTTTTTGTTTGGCAATCACATTTGACCTTTCAGCCAATTCTAGATGTAATAATTCCATGTTTATTGTTAGCCAATCACATCTTAACTTTCAGCCAATTCTAAATATAATAATTCCATGTTTATTGTTACCCAATCACATCTTACCTTTCAGCCAATTCTAGATGTAATAATTCCATGTTTTTTGTTAGGCAATCACATTTTACCTTTCAGCCAATTCTAGATGTAATAATTCCATGTTTATTGTTAGGCAATCACATCTTACCTTTCAGCCAATTCTAGATGTCATAATTTCATGTTTATTCTTAGGCAATCACATCTTAACTTTCAGCCAATTCTAGATGTAATAATTCCATGTTTTTGCTAGGCAATCACATCTTACCTTTCAGCCAATTCTAGATGTAATAATTACATGTTTTTGTTAGGCAATCACATCTTACCTTTCAGCCAATTCTAGATGCAATAATTCCATGTTTTTTTTAGGCAATCACATCTTACCTTTCAGCCAATTCTACATGTAATAATTACATGTTTTTTGTTTGGCAATCACATCTTACCTTTCAACCAATTCTAGATGTAATAATTCCATGTTTTTGCTAGGTAATCACATCTTACCTTTCAGCCATTTCTAGATGTAATAATTACATGTTTTTTGTTAGGCAATCACATCTTACCTTTCAGCCAATTCTAGATGTAATAATTCCATGTTTATTGATAGGCAATCACATCTTACCTTTCAGCCAATTCTAGATGTAATAATTTCATGTTTATTGTTAAGCAATCACATCTTACCTTTCAGCCAATTCTAGATGTAATAATTCCATGTTTATTGTTAGGCAATCACATCTTACCTTTCAGCCAATTCTAGATGCAATAATTCCATGTTTATTGTCAGGCAATCACATCTTACCTTTCAGCCAATTCTAGATGCAATAATTCCATGTTTTTTGTTTGGCAATCACATTTGACCTTTCAGCCAATTCTAGATGTAATAATTCCATGTTTATTGTTAGCCAATCACATCTTAACTTTCAGCCAATTCTAAATATAATAATTCCATGTTTATTGTTACCCAATCACATCTTACCTTTCAGCCAATTCTAGATGTAATAATTCCATGTTTTTTGTTAGGCAATCACATCTTACCTTTCAGCCAATTCTAGATGTCATAATTTCATGTTTATTCTTAGGCAATCACATCTTAACTTTCAGCCAATTCTAGATGTAATAATTCCATGTTTTTGCTAGGCAATCACATCTTACCTTTCAGCCAATTCTAGATGTAATAATTACATGTTTTTGTTAGGCAATCACATCTTACCTTTCAACCAATTCTAGATGTAATAATTCCATGTTTTTGCTAGGTAATCACATCTTACCTTTCAGCCATTTCTAGATGTAATAATTACATGTTTTTTGTTAGGCAATCACATCTTACCTTTCAGCCAATTCTAGATGTAATAATTCCATGTTTATTGATAGGCAATCACATCTTACCTTTCAGCCAATTCTAGATGTAATAATTTCATGTTTATTGTTAGGCAATCACATCTTACCTTTCAGCCAATTCTAGATGTAATAATTCCATGTTTTTGTTAGGCAATCACATCTTACCTTTCAGCCAATTCTAGATGTAATAATTCCATGTTTATTGTTAGGCAATCACATTTTACCTTTCAGCCAATTCTAGATGCAATAATTCCATGTTTTTTGTTTGGCAATCACATTTGACCTTTCAGCCAATTCTAGATATAATAATTCCATGTTTATTGTTAGCCAATCACATCTGACCTTTCAGCCAATTCTAGATGTAATAATTCCATGTTTATTGATAGGCAATCACATCTTACCTTTCAGCCAATTCTAGATGTAATAATTTCATGTTTATTGTTAGGCAATCACATCTTACCTTTCAGCCAATTCTAGATGTAATAATTCCATGTTTTTGCTAGGCAATCACATCTTACCTTTCAGCCAATTCTACATGTAATAATTACATGTTTTTTGTTTGGCAATCACATCTTACCTTTCAGCCAATTCTAGATGTAATAATTCCATGTTTATTGTTAGGCAATCACATCTTACCTTTCAGCCAATTCTAGATGCAATAATTCCATCTTTTTTGTTTGGCAATCACATTTGACCTTTCAGCCAATTCTAGATGTAATAATTCCATGTTTATTGTTAGCCAATCACATCTTACCTTTCAGCCAATTCTAGATGTAATAATTCCATGTTTATTGTTAGGCAATCACATTTTACCTTTCAGCCAATTCTAGATGTATTAATTCCATGTTTATTGTTAGGCAATGACATCTTACCTTTCAGCCAATTCTAGATGTAATAATTCCATGTTTATTGCTAGGCAATCACATCTTACCTTTCAGCCAATTTTAGATGCAATAATTCCATGTTTTTTGTTTGGCAATCACATCTTACCTTTCAGTCAATTCTAGATGTAATAATTTCATGTTTATTCTTAGGCAATCACATCTTAACTTTCAGCCAATTCTAGATGTAATAATTCCATGTTTTTGCTAGGCAATCACATCTTACCTTTCAGCCAATTCTAGATGTAATAATTACATGTTTTTGTTAGGCAATCACATCTTACCTTTCAGCCAATTCTAGATGCAATAATTCCATGTGTTTGCTAGGCAATCACATCTTACCTTTCAGCCAATTCTACATGTAATAATTACATGTTTTTTGTTTGGCAATCACATCTTACCTTTCAACCAATTCTAGATGTAATAATTCCATGTTTTTGCTAGGCAATCACATCTTACCTTTCTGCCATTTATAGATGTAATAATTACATGTTTTTTGTTAGGCAATCACATCTTACCTTTCAGCCAATTCTAGATGCAATAATTCCATGTTTTTTGCTTGGCAATCACATTTGACCTTTCAGCCAATTCTAGATGTAATAATTCCATGTTTTTTGTTAGGCAATCACATCTTACCTTTCAGCCAATTCTAGATGTAATAATTTCATGTTGATTGTTAGGCAATCACATCTTAACTTTCAGCAAATTCTAGATGTAATAATTCCATGTTTTTGCTAGGCAATCACATCTTACCTTTCAGCCATTTCTAGATGTAATAATTACATGTTTTTTGTTAGGCAATCACATCTTACCTTTCAGCCAATTCTAGATGTAATAATTCCAAGTTTTTTGTTAGGCAATCACATCTTACCTTTCAGCCAATTCTAGATGTAATAATTCCATGTTTATTGTTAGGCAATCACATCTTACCTTTCAGCCAATTCTAGATGCAATAATTCCATGCTTTTTGTTTGGCAATCACATTTGACCTTTCAGCCAATTCTAGATGTAATAATTCCATGTTTATTGTTAGCCAATCACATCTTACCTTTCAGCCAATTCTAGATGTAATAATTCCATGTTTATTGTTAGGCAATCACATCTTACCTTTCAGCCAATTCTAGATGTAATAATTCCATGTTTATTGTTAGGCAATCACATCTTACCTTTCAGCCAATTCTAGATGCAATAATTCCTTGTTTTTTGTTTGGCAATCACATTTGACCTTTCAGCCAATTCTAGATGTAATAATTCCATGTTTATTGTTAGCCAATCACATCTTACCTTTCAGCCAATTCTAGATGTAATAATTTCATGTTTATTGTTAGGAAATCACATCTTACCTTTCAGCCAATTCTAGATGTAATAATTCCATGTTTTTGCTAGGCAATCACATCTTACCTTTCAGCCAATTCTACATGTAATAATTACATGTTTTTTGTTTGGCAATCACATCTTACCTTTCAGCCAATTCCAGATGTAATAATTCCATGTTTTTGCTAGGAAATCACATCTTACCTTTCAGCCAATTATAGATGTAATAATTCCATGTTTTTGCTAGGCAATCACATCTTACCTTTCAGCCAATTCTACATGTAATAATTCCATGTTTTTTGTTTGGCAATCACATTCGACCTTTCAGCCAATTCTAGATGTAAAAATTCCATCTTTATTGTTAGCCAATCACATCTTAACTTTCAGCCAATTCTAAATATAATAATTCCATGTTTATTGTTTGCCAATCACATCTTACCTTTCAGCCAATTCTAGATGTAATAATTCCATGTTTTTGTTACGCAATTGCATCTTACCTTTCAGCCAATTCTAGATGTAATAATTCCATATTTATTGTTAGGCAATCACATCTTACCTTTCAGCCAATTCTAGATGTAATAATTCCATGTTTATTGTTAGCCAATCACATCTTAACTTTCAGCCAATTCTAGATATAATAATTCCATGTTTATTGTTAGCCAATCACATTTTACCTTTCAGCCAATTCTAGATGTAATCATTCCATGTTTATTGTTAGACAATCACATCTTACCTTTCAGCCAATTCTACATGTAATAATTACATGTTTTTTGTTTGGCAATCACATCTTACCTTTCAGCCAATTCTAGATGTAATAATTCCATGTTTATTGCTAGGCAATCACATCTTACCTTTCAGCCAATTCTAGATGCAATAATTCCATGTTTTTTGTTTGGCAATCACATTTGGTCTTTCAGCCAATTGTAGATGTAATAATTCCATGTTTATTGTTAGCCAATCACATCTTAACTTTCAGCCAATTCTCGATATAATAATTCCATTTTTATTGTTAACCAATCACATTTTACCTTTCAGCCAATTCTAGATGTATTAATTCCATGTTTATTGTTAGGCAATGACATCTTACCTTTCAGCCAATTCTAGATGTAATAATTCCATGTTTATTGTTAGGCAATCACATCTTACCTTTCAGCCAATTCTAGATGCAATAATTCCATGTTTTTTGTTTGGCAATCACATTTGATCTTTCAGCCAATTGTAGATGTAATAATTCCATGTTTATTGTTAGCCAATCACATCTTAACTTTCAGCCAATTCTCGATATAATAATTCCATTTTTATTGTTAGCCAATCACATTTTACCTTTCAGCCAATTCTAGATGTATTAATTCCATGTTTATTGTTAGGCAATGACATCTTACCTTTCAGCCAATTCTAGATGTAATAATTCCATGTTTATTGTTAGGCAATCACATCTTACCTTTCAGCCAATTTTAGATGCAATAATTCCATGTTTTTTGTTTGGCAATCACATCTTACCTTTCAGTCAATTCTAGATGTAATAATTTCATGTTTATTCTTAGGCAATCACATCTTAACTTTCAGCCAATTCTAGATGTAATAATTCCATGTTTTTGCTAGGCAATCACATCTTACCTTTCAGCCAATTCTAGATGTAATAATTACATGTTTTTGTTAGGCAATCACATCTTACCTTTCAGCCAATTCTAGATGCAATAATTCCATGTGTTTGCTAGGCAATCACATCTTACCTTTCAGCCAATTCTACATGTAATAATTACATGTTTTTTGTTTGGCAATCACATCTTACCTTTCAACCAATTCTAGATGTAATAATTCCATGTTTTTGCTAGGCAATCACATCTTACCTTTCTGCCATTTATAGATGTAATAATTACATGTTTTTTGTTAGGCAATCACATCTTACCTTTCAGCCAATTCTAGATGCAATAATTCCATGTTTTTTGTTTGGAAATCACATTTGACCTTTCAGCCAATTCTAGATGTAATAATTCCATGTTTTTTGTTAGGCAATCACATCTTACCTTTCAGCCAATTCTAGATGTAATAATTTCATGTTGATTGTTAGGCAATCACATCTTAACTTTCAGCAAATTCTAGATGTAATAATTCCATGTTTTTGCTAGGCAATCACATCTTACCTTTCAGCCATTTCTAGATGTAATAATTACATGTTTTTTGTTAGGCAATCACATCTTACCTTTCAGCCAATTCTAGATGTAATAATTCCAAGTTTTTTGTTAGGCAATCACATCTTACCTATCAGCCAATTCTAGATGTAATAATTCCATGTTTATTGTTAGGCAATCACATCTTACCTTTCAGCCAATTCTAGATGCAATAATTCCATGCTTTTTGTTTGGCAATCACATTTGACCTTTCAGCCAATTCTAGATGTAATAATTCCATGTTTATTGTTAGCCAATCACATCTTACCTTTCAGCCAATTCTAGATGTAATAATTCCATGTTGATTGTTAGGCAATCACATCTTACCTTTCAGCCAATTCTAGATGCAATAATTCCATGTTTTTTGTTTGGCAATCACATTTGACCTTTCAGCCAATTCTAGATATAATAATTCCATGTTTATTGTTAGCCAATCACATCTGACCTTTCAGCCAATTCTAGATGTAATAATTCCATGTTTATTGATAGGCAATCACATCTTACCTTTCAGCCAATTCTAGATGTAATAATTTCATGTTTATTGTTAGGCAATCACATTTTACCTTTCAGCCAATTCTAGATGTAATAATTCCATGTTTTTGCTAGGCAATCACATCTTACCTTTCAGCCAATTCTACATGTAATAATTACATGTTTTTTGTTTGGCAATCACATCTTACCTTTCAGCCAATTCTAGATGTAATAATTCCATGTTTATTGTTAGGCAATCACATCTTACCTTTCAGCCAATTCTAGATGCAATAATTCCATCTTTTTTGTTTGGCAATCACATTTGACCTTTCAGCCAATTCTAGATGTAATAATTCCATGTTTATTGTTAGCCAATCACATCTTACCTTTCAGCCAATTCTAGATGTAATAATTCCATGTTTATTGTTAGGCAATCACATTTTACCTTTCAGCCAATTCTAGATGTATTAATTCCATGTTTATTGTTAGACAATGACATCTTACCTTTCAGCCAATTCTAGATGTAATAATTCCATGTTTATTGCTAGGCAATCACATCTTACCTTTCAGCCAATTTTAGATGCAATAATTCCATGTTTTTTGTTTGGCAATCACATCTTACCTTTCAGTCAATTCTAGATGTAATAATTTCATGTTTATTCTTAGGCAATCACATCTTAACTTTCAGCCAATTCTAGATGTAATAATTCCATGTTTTTGCTAGGCAATCACATCTTACCTTTCAGCCAATTCTAGATGTAATAATTACATGTTTTTGTTAGGCAATCACATCTTACCTTTCAGCCAATTCTAGATGCAATAATTCCATGTGTTTGCTAGGCAATCACATCTTACCTTTCAGCCAATTCTACATGTAATAATTACATGTTTTTTGTTTGGCAATCACATCTTACCTTTCAACCAATTCTAGATGTAATAATTCCATGTTTTTGCTAGGCAATCACATCTTACCTTTCTGCCATTTATAGATGTAATAATTACATGTTTTTTGTTAGGCAATCACATCTTACCTTTCAGCCAATTCTAGATGCAATAATTCCATGTTTTTTGTTTGGCAATCACATTTGACCTTTCAGCCAATTCTAGATGTAATAATTCCATGTTTTTTGTTAGGCAATCACATCTTACCTTTCAGCCAATTCTAGATGTAATAATTTCATGTTGATTGTTAGGCAATCACATCTTAACTTTCAGCAAATTCTAGATGTAATAATTCCATGTTTTTGCTAGGCAATCACATCTTACCTTTCAGCCATTTCTAGATGTAATAATTACATGTTTTTTGTTAGGCAATCACATCTTACCTTTCAGCCAATTCTAGATGTAATAATTCCAAGTTTTTTGTTAGGCAATCACATCTTACCTTTCAGCCAATTCTAGATGTAATAATTCCATGTTTATTGTTAGGCAATCACATCTTACCTTTCAGCCAATTCTAGATGCAATAATTCCATGCTTTTTGTTTGGCAATCACATTTGACCTTTCAGCCAATTCTAGATGTAATAATTCCATGTTTATTGTTAGCCAATCACATCTTACCTTTCAGCCAATTCTAGATGTAATAATTCCATGTTTATTGTTAGGCAATCACATCTTACCTTTCAGCCAATTCTAGATGTAATAATTCCATGTTTTTGCTAGGCAATCACATCTTACCTTTCAGCCAATTCTACATGTAATAATTACATGTTTTTTGTTTGGCAATCACATCTTACCTTTCAGCCAATTCTAGATGTAATAATTCCATGTTTATTGTTAGGCAATCACATCTTACCTTTCAGCCAATTCTAGATGCAATAATTCCTTGTTTTTTGTTTGGCAATCACATTTGACCTTTCAGCCAATTCTAGATGTAATAATTCCATGTTTATTGTTAGCCAATCACATCTTACCTTTCAGCCAATTCTAGATGTAATAATTCCATGTTTATTGTTAGGCAATCACATCTTACCTTTCAGCCAATTCTAGATGTAATAATTTCATGTTTATTGTTAGGAAATCACATCTTACCTTTCAGCCAATTCTAGATGTAATAAT
This sequence comes from Bathymodiolus septemdierum, assembly GCA_963383655.1. Classification (NCBI taxonomy): domain Eukaryota; kingdom Metazoa; phylum Mollusca; class Bivalvia; order Mytilida; family Modiolidae; genus Bathymodiolus; species Bathymodiolus septemdierum. The sequence goes on along the minus strand of OY726525.1, from coordinate 2,776,208 downwards.
TCCATGTTTTTGCTAGGCAATCACATCTTACCTTTCAGCCAATTCTACATGTAATAATTACATGTTTTTTGTTTGGCAATCACATCTTACCTTTCAGCCAATTCCAGATGTAATAATTCCATGTTTTTGCTAGGAAATCACATCTTACCTTTCAGCCAATTATAGATGTAATAATTCCATGTTTTTGCTAGGCAATCACATCTTACCTTTCAGCCAATTCTACATGTAATAATTCCATGTTTTTTGTTTGGCAATCACATTCGACCTTTCAGCCAATTCTAGATGTAAAAATTCCATCTTTATTGTTAGCCAATCACATCTTAACTTTCAGCCAATTCTAAATATAATAATTCCATGTTTATTGTTTGCCAATCACATCTTACCTTTCAGCCAATTCTAGATGTAATAATTCCATGTTTTTGTTACGCAATTGCATCTTACCTTTCAGCCAATTCTAGATGTAATAATTCCATATTTATTGTTAGGCAATCACATCTTACCTTTCAGCCAATTCTAGATGTAATAATTCCATGTTTATTGTTAGCCAATCACATCTTAACTTTCAGCCAATTCTAGATATAATAATTCCATGTTTATTGTTAGCCAATCACATTTTACCTTTCAGCCAATTCTAGATGTAATCATTCCATGTTTATTGTTAGGCAATCACATCTTACCTTTCAGCCAATTCTACATGTAATAATTACATGTTTTTTGTTTGGCAATCACATCTTACCTTTCAGCCAATTCTAGATGTAATAATTCCATGTTTATTGCTAGGCAATCACATCTTACCTTTCAGCCAATTCTAGATGCAATAATTCCATGTTTTTTGTTTGGCAATCACATTTGATCTTTCAGCCAATTGTAGATGTAATAATTCCATGTTTATTGTTAGCCAATCACATCTTAACTTTCAGCCAATTCTCGATATAATAATTCCATTTTTATTGTTAACCAATCACATTTTACCTTTCAGCCAATTCTAGATGTATTAATTCCATGTTTATTGTTAGGCAATGACATCTTACCTTTCAGCCAATTCTAGATGTAATAATTCCATGTTTATTGTTAGGCAATCACATCTTACCTTTCAGCCAATTCTAGATGCAATAATTCCATGTTTTTTGTTTGGCAATCACATTTGATCTTTCAGCCAATTGTAGATGTAATAATTCCATGTTTATTGTTAGCCAATCACATCTTAACTTTCAGCCAATTCTCGATATAATAATTCCATTTTTATTGTTAGCCAATCACATTTTACCTTTCAGCCAATTCTAGATGTATTAATTCCATGTTTATTGTTAGGCAATGACATCTTACCTTTCAGCCAATTCTAGATGTAATAATTCCATGTTTATTGTTAGGCAATCACATCTTACCTTTCAGCCAATTTTAGATGCAATAATTCCATGTTTTTTGTTTGGCAATCACATCTTACCTTTCAGTCAATTCTAGATGTAATAATTTCATGTTTATTCTTAGGCAATCACATCTTAACTTTCAGCCAATTCTAGATGTAATAATTCCATGTTTTTGCTAGGCAATCACATCTTACCTTTCAGCCAATTCTAGATGTAATAATTACATGTTTTTGTTAGGCAATCACATCTTACCTTTCAGCCAATTCTAGATGCAATAATTCCATGTGTTTGCTAGGCAATCACATCTTACCTTTCAGCCAATTCTACATGTAATAATTACATGTTTTTTGTTTGGCAATCACATCTTACCTTTCAACCAATTCTAGATGTAATAATTCCATGTTTTTGCTAGGCAATCACATCTTACCTTTCTGCCATTTATAGATGTAATAATTACATGTTTTTTGTTAGGCAATCACATCTTACCTTTCAGCCAATTCTAGATGCAATAATTCCATGTTTTTTGTTTGGCAATCACATTTGACCTTTCAGCCAATTCTAGATGTAATAATTCCATGTTTTTTGTTAGGCAATCACATCTTACCTTTCAGCCAATTCTAGATGTAATAATTTCATGTTGATTGTTAGGCAATCACATCTTAACTTTCAGCAAATTCTAGATGTAATAATTCCATGTTTTTGCTAGGCAATCACATCTTACCTTTCAGCCATTTCTAGATGTAATAATTACATGTTTTTTGTTAGGCAATCACATCTTACCTTTCAGCCAATTCTAGATGTAATAATTCCAAGTTTTTTGTTAGGCAATCACATCTTACCTATCAGCCAATTCTAGATGTAATAATTCCATGTTTATTGTTAGGCAATCACATCTTACCTTTCAGCCAATTCTAGATGCAATAATTCCATGCTTTTTGTTTGGCAATCACATTTGACCTTTCAGCCAATTCTAGATGTAATAATTCCATGTTTATTGTTAGCCAATCACATCTTACCTTTCAGCCAATTCTAGATGTAATAATTCCATGTTGATTGTTAGGCAATCACATCTTACCTTTCAGCCAATTCTAGATGTAATAATTCCATGTTTTTGCTAGGCAATCACATCTTACCTTTCAGCCAATTCTACATGTAATAATTACATGTTTTTTGTTTGGCAATCACATCTTACCTTTCAGCCAATTCTAGATGTAATAATTTAATGTTTATTGTTAGGCAATCACATCTTACCTTTCAGCCAATTCTAGATGCAATAATTCCTTGTTTTTTGTTTGGCAATCACATTTGACCTTTCAGCCAATTCTAGATGTAATAATTCCATGTTTATTGTTAGCCAATCACATCTTACCTTTCAGCCAATTCTAGATGTAATAATTCCATGTTTATTGTTAGGCAATCACATCTTACCTTTCAGCCAATTCTAGATGTAATAATTTCATGTTTATTGTTAGGAAATCACATCTTACCTTTCAGCCAATTCTAGATGTAATAATTCCATGTTTTTGCTAGGCAATCACATCTTACCTTTCAGCCAATTCTACATGTAATAATTACATGTTTTTTGTTTGGCAATCACATCTTACCTTTCAGCCAATTCCAGATGTAATAATTCCATGTTTTTGCTAGGAAATCACATCTTACCTTTCAGCCAATTATAGATGTAATAATTCCATGTTTTTGCTAGGCAATCACATCTTACCTTTCAGCCAATTCTACATGTAATAATTCCATGTTTTTTGTTTGGCAATCACATTCGACCTTTCAGCCAATTCTAGATGTAAAAATTCCATCTTTATTGTTAGCCAATCACATCTTAACTTTCAGCCAATTCTAAATATAATAATTCCATGTTTATTGTTTGCCAATCACATCTTACCTTTCAGCCAATTCTAGATGTAATAATTCCATGTTTTTGTTAGGCAATTGCATCTTACCTTTCAGCCAATTCTAGATGTAATAATTCCATATTTATTGTTAGGCAATCACATCTTACCTTTCAGCCAATTCTAGATGCAATAATTCCATGTTTTTTGTTTGGCAATCACATTTGACCTTTCAGCCAATTCTAGATGTAATAATTCCATGTTTATTGTTAGCCAATCACATCTTAACTTTCAGCCAATTCTAGATATAATAATTCCATGTTTATTGTTAGCCAATCACATTTTACCTTTCAGCCAATTCTAGATGTAATCATTCCATGTTTATTGTTAGGCAATCACATCTTACCTTTCAGCCAATTCTACATGTAATAATTACATGTTTTTTGTTTGGCAATCACATCTTACCTTTCAGCCAATTCTAGATGTAATAATTCCATGTTTATTGTTAGGCAATCACATTTTACCTTTCAGCCAATTCTAGATGCAATAATTCCATGTTTTTTGTTTGGCAATCACATTTGACCTTTCAGCCAATTCTAGATATAATAATTCCATGTTTATTGTTAGCCAATCACATCTGACCTTTCAGCCAATTCTAGATGTAATAATTCCATGTTTATTGATAGGCAATCACATCTTACCTTTCAGCCAATTCTAGATGTAATAATTTCATGTTTATTGTTAGGCAATCACATCTTACCTTTCAGCCAATTCTAGATGTAATAATTCCATGTTTTTGCTAGGCAATCACATCTTACCTTTCAGCCAATTCTACATGTAATAATTACATGTTTTTTGTTTGGCAATCACATCTTACCTTTCAGCCAATTCTAGATGTAATAATTCCATGTTTATTGTTAGGCAATCACATCTTACCTTTCAGCCAATTCTAGATGCAATAATTCCATCTTTTTTGTTTGGCAATCACATTTGACCTTTCAGCCAATTCTAGATGTAATAATTCCATGTTTATTGTTAGCCAATCACATCTTACCTTTCAGCCAATTCTAGATGTAATAATTCCATGTTTATTGTTAGGCAATCACATTTTACCTTTCAGCCAATTCTAGATGTATTAATTCCATGTTTATTGTTAGACAATGACATCTTACCTTTCAGCCAATTCTAGATGTAATAATTCCATGTTTATTGCTAGGCAATCACATCTTACCTTTCAGCCAATTTTAGATGCAATAATTCCATGTTTTTTGTTTGGCAATCACATCTTACCTTTCAGTCAATTCTAGATGTAATAATTTCATGTTTATTCTTAGGCAATCACATCTTAACTTTCAGCCAATTCTAGATGTAATAATTCCATGTTTTTGCTAGGCAATCACATCTTACCTTTCAGCCAATTCTAGATGTAATAATTACATGTTTTTGTTAGGCAATCACATCTTACCTTTCAGCCAATTCTAGATGCAATAATTCCATGTGTTTGCTAGGCAATCACATCTTACCTTTCAGCCAATTCTACATGTAATAATTACATGTTTTTTGTTTGGCAATCACATCTTACCTTTCAACCAATTCTAGATGTAATAATTCCATGTTTTTGCTAGGCAATCACATCTTACCTTTCTGCCATTTATAGATGTAATAATTACATGTTTTTTGTTAGGCAATCACATCTTACCTTTCAGCCAATTCTAGATGCAATAATTCCATGTTTTTTGTTTGGCAATCACATTTGACCTTTCAGCCAATTCTAGATGTAATAATTCCATGTTTTTTGTTAGGCAATCACATCTTACCTTTCAGCCAATTCTAGATGTAATAATTTCATGTTGATTGTTAGGCAATCACATCTTAACTTTCAGCAAATTCTAGATGTAATAATTCCATGTTTTTGCTAGGCAATCACATCTTACCTTTCAGCCATTTCTAGATGTAATAATTACATGTTTTTTGTTAGGCAATCACATCTTACCTTTCAGCCAATTCTAGATGTAATAATTCCAAGTTTTTTGTTAGGCAATCACATCTTACCTTTCAGCCAATTCTAGATGTAATAATTCCATGTTTATTGTTAGGCAATCACATCTTACCTTTCAGCCAATTCTAGATGCAATAATTCCATGCTTTTTGTTTGGCAATCACATTTGACCTTTCAGCCAATTCTAGATGTAATAATTCCATGTTTATTGTTAGCCAATCACATCTTACCTTTCAGCCAATTCTAGATGTAATAATTCCATGTTTATTGTTAGGCAATCACATCTTACCTTTCAGCCAATTCTAGATGTAATAATTCCATGTTTTTGCTAGGCAATCACATCTTACCTTTCAGCCAATTCTACATGTAATAATTACATGTTTTTTGTTTGGCAATCACATCTTACCTTTCAGCCAATTCTAGATGTAATAATTCCATGTTTATTGTTAGGCAATCACATCTTACCTTTCAGCCAATTCTAGATGCAATAATTCCTTGTTTTTTGTTTGGCAATCACATTTGACCTTTCAGCCAATTCTAGATGTAATAATTCCATGTTTATTGTTAGCCAATCACATCTTACCTTTCAGCCAATTCTAGATGTAATAATTCCATGTTTATTGTTAGGCAATCACATCTTACCTTTCAGCCAATTCTAGATGTAATAATTTCATGTTTATTGTTAGGAAATCACATCTTACCTTTCAGCCAATTCTAGATGTAATAATTCCATGTTTTTGCTAGGCAATCACATCTTACCTTTCAGCCAATTCTACATGTAATAATTACATGTTTTTTGTTTGGCAATCACATCTTACCTTTCAGCCAATTCCAGATGTAATAATTCCATGTTTTTGCTAGGAAATCACATCTTACCTTTCAGCCAATTATAGATGTAATAATTCCATGTTTTTGCTAGGCAATCACATCTTACCTTTCAGCCAATTCTACATGTAATAATTCCATGTTTTTTGTTTGGCAATCACATTCGACCTTTCAGCCAATTCTAGATGTAAAAATTCCATCTTTATTGTTAGCCAATCACATCTTAACTTTCAGCCAATTCTAAATATAATAATTCCATGTTTATTGTTTGCCAATCACATCTTACCTTTCAGCCAATTCTAGATGTAATAATTCCATGTTTTTGTTACGCAATTGCATCTTACCTTTCAGCCAATTCTAGATGTAATAATTCCATATTTATTGTTAGGCAATCACATCTTACCTTTCAGCCAATTCTAGATGTAATAATTCCATGTTTATTGTTAGCCAATCACATCTTAACTTTCAGCCAATTCTAGATATAATAATTCCATGTTTATTGTTAGCCAATCACATTTTACCTTTCAGCCAATTCTAGATGTAATCATTCCATGTTTATTGTTAGGCAATCACATCTTACCTTTCAGCCAATTCTACATGTAATAATTACATGTTTTTTGTTTGGCAATCACATCTTACCTTTCAGCCAATTCTAGATGTAATAATTCCATGTTTATTGCTAGGCAATCACATCTTACCTTTCAGCCAATTCTAGATGCAATAATTCCATGTTTTTTGTTTGGCAATCACATTTGATCTTTCAGCCAATTGTAGATGTAATAATTCCATGTTTATTGTTAGCCAATCACATCTTAACTTTCAGCCAATTCTCGATATAATAATTCCATTTTTATTGTTAACCAATCACATTTTACCTTTCAGCCAATTCTAGATGTATTAATTCCATGTTTATTGTTAGGCAATGACATCTTACCTTTCAGCCAATTCTAGATGTAATAATTCCATGTTTATTGTTAGGCAATCACATCTTACCTTTCAGCCAATTCTAGATGCAATAATTCCATGTTTTTTGTTTGGCAATCACATTTGATCTTTCAGCCAATTGTAGATGTAATAATTCCATGTTTATTGTTAGCCAATCACATCTTAACTTTCAGCCAATTCTCGATATAATAATTCCATTTTTATTGTTAGCCAATCACATTTTACCTTTCAGCCAATTCTAGATGTATTAATTCCATGTTTATTGTTAGGCAATGACATCTTACCTTTCAGCCAATTCTAGATGTAATAATTCCATGTTTATTGTTAGGCAATCACATCTTACCTTTCAGCCAATTTTAGATGCAATAATTCCATGTTTTTTGTTTGGCAATCACATCTTACCTTTCAGTCAATTCTAGATGTAATAATTTCATGTTTATTCTTAGGCAATCACATCTTAACTTTCAGCCAATTCTAGATGTAATAATTCCATGTTTTTGCTAGGCAATCACATCTTACCTTTCAGCCAATTCTAGATGTAATAATTACATGTTTTTGTTAGGCAATCACATCTTACCTTTCAGCCAATTCTAGATGCAATAATTCCATGTGTTTGCTAGGCAATCACATCTTACCTTTCAGCCAATTCTACATGTAATAATTACATGTTTTTTGTTTGGCAATCACATCTTACCTTTCAACCAATTCTAGATGTAATAATTCCATGTTTTTGCTAGGCAATCACATCTTACCTTTCTGCCATTTATAGATGTAATAATTACATGTTTTTTGTTAGGCAATCACATCTTACCTTTCAGCCAATTCTAGATGCAATAATTCCATGTTTTTTGTTTGGCAATCACATTTGACCTTTCAGCCAATTCTAGATGTAATAATTCCATGTTTTTTGTTAGGCAATCACATCTTACCTTTCAGCCAATTCTAGATGTAATAATTCCATGTTTTTTGTTTGGCAATCACATTTGATCTTTCAGCCAATTGTAGATGTAATAATTCCATGTTTATTGTTAGCCAATCACATCTTAACTTTCAGCCAATTCTCGATATAATAATTCCATTTTTATTGTTAACCAATCACATTTTACCTTTCAGCCAATTCTAGATGTATTAATTCCATGTTTATTGTTAGGCAATGACATCTTACCTTTCAGCCAATTCTAGATGTAATAATTCCATGTTTATTGTTAGGCAATCACATCTTACCTTTCAGCCAATTCTAGATGCAATAATTCCATGTTTTTTGTTTGGCAATCACATTTGATCTTTCAGCCAATTGTAGATGTAATAATTCCATGTTTATTGTTAGCCAATCACATCTTAACTTTCAGCCAATTCTCGATATAATAATTCCATTTTTATTGTTAGCCAATCACATTTTACCTTTCAGCCAATTCTAGATGTATTAATTCCATGTTTATTGTTAGGCAATGACATCTTACCTTTCAGCCAATTCTAGATGTAATAATTCCATGTTTATTGTTAGGCAATCACATCTTACCTTTCAGCCAATTTTAGATGCAATAATTCCATGTTTTTTGTTTGGCAATCACATCTTACCTTTCAGTCAATTCTAGATGTAATAATTTCATGTTTATTCTTAGGCAATCACATCTTAACTTTCAGCCAATTCTAGATGTAATAATTCCATGTTTTTGCTAGGCAATCACATCTTACCTTTCAGCCAATTCTAGATGTAATAATTACATGTTTTTGTTAGGCAATCACATCTTACCTTTCAGCCAATTCTAGATGCAATAATTCCATGTGTTTGCTAGGCAATCACATCTTACCTTTCAGCCAATTCTACATGTAATAATTACATGTTTTTTGTTTGGCAATCACATCTTACCTTTCAACCAATTCTAGATGTAATAATTCCATGTTTTTGCTAGGCAATCACATCTTACCTTTCTGCCATTTATAGATGTAATAATTACATGTTTTTTGTTAGGCAATCACATCTTACCTTTCAGCCAATTCTAGATGCAATAATTCCATGTTTTTTGTTTGGCAATCACATTTGACCTTTCAGCCAATTCTAGATGTAATAATTCCATGTTTTTTGTTAGGCAATCACATCTTACCTTTCAGCCAATTCTAGATGTAATAATTTCATGTTGATTGTTAGGCAATCACATCTTAACTTTCAGCAAATTCTAGATGTAATAATTCCATGTTTTTGCTAGGCAATCACATCTTACCTTTCAGCCATTTCTAGATGTAATAATTACATGTTTTTTGTTAGGCAATCACATCTTACCTTTCAGCCAATTCTAGATGTAATAATTCCAAGTTTTTTGTTAGGCAATCACATCTTACCTATCAGCCAATTCTAGATGTAATAATTCCATGTTTATTGTTAGGCAATCACATCTTACCTTTCAGCCAATTCTAGATGCAATAATTCCATGCTTTTTGTTTGGCAATCACATTTGACCTTTCAGCCAATTCTAGATGTAATAATTCCATGTTTATTGTTAGCCAATCACATCTTACCTTTCAGCCAATTCTAGATGTAATAATTCCATGTTGATTGTTAGGCAATCACATCTTACCTTTCAGCCAATTCTAGATGTAATAATTCCATGTTTTTGCTAGGCAATCACATCTTACCTTTCAGCCAATTCTACATGTAATAATTACATGTTTTTTGTTTGGCAATCACATCTTACCTTTCAGCCAATTCTAGATGTAATAATTTAATGTTTATTGTTAGGCAATCACATCTTACCTTTCAGCCAATTCTAGATGCAATAATTCCTTGTTTTTTGTTTGGCAATCACATTTGACCTTTCAGCCAATTCTAGATGTAATAATTCCATGTTTATTGTTAGCCAATCACATCTTACCTTTCAGCCAATTCTAGATGTAATAATTCCATGTTTATTGTTAGGCAATCACATCTTACCTTTCAGCCAATTCTAGATGTAATAATTTCATGTTTATTGTTAGGAAATCACATCTTACCTTTCAGCCAATTCTAGATGTAATAATTCCATGTTTTTGCTAGGCAATCACATCTTACCTTTCAGCCAATTCTACATGTAATAATTACATGTTTTTTGTTTGGCAATCACATCTTACCTTTCAGCCAATTCCAGATGTAATAATTCCATGTTTTTGCTAGGAAATCACATCTTACCTTTCAGCCAATTATAGATGTAATAATTCCATGTTTTTGCTAGGCAATCACATCTTACCTTTCAGCCAATTCTACATGTAATAATTCCATGTTTTTTGTTTGGCAATCACATTCGACCTTTCAGCCAATTCTAGATGTAAAAATTCCATCTTTATTGTTAGCCAATCACATCTTAACTTTCAGCCAATTCTAAATATAATAATTCCATGTTTATTGTTTGCCAATCACATCTTACCTTTCAGCCAATTCTAGATGTAATAATTCCATGTTTTTGTTAGGCAATTGCATCTTACCTTTCAGCCAATTCTAGATGTAATAATTCCATATTTATTGTTAGGCAATCACATCTTACCTTTCAGCCAATTCTAGATGCAATAATTCCATGTTTTTTGTTTGGCAATCACATTTGACCTTTCAGCCAATTCTAGATGTAATAATTCCATGTTTATTGTTAGCCAATCACATCTTAACTTTCAGCCAATTCTAGATATAATAATTCCATGTTTATTGTTAGCCAATCACATTTTACCTTTCAGCCAATTCTAGATGTAATCATTCCATGTTTATTGTTAGGCAATCACATCTTACCTTTCAGCCAATTCTACATGTAATAATTACATGTTTTTTGTTTGGCAATCACATCTTACCTTTCAGCCAATTCTAGATGTAATAATTCCATGTTTATTGCTAGGCAATCACATCTTACCTTTCAGCCAATTCTAGATGCAATAATTCCATGTTTTTTGTTTGGCAATCACATTTGATCTTTCAGCCAATTGTAGATGTAATAATTCCATGTTTATTGTTAGCCAATCACATCTTAACTTTCAGCCAATTCTCGATATAATAATTCCATTTTTATTGTTAACCAATCACATTTTACCTTTCAGCCAATTCTAGATGCAATAATTCCATGTTTTTTGTTTGGCAATCACATCTTACCTTTCAGCCAATTCTAGATGTAATAATTTCATGTTTATTCTTAGGCAATCACATCTTAACTTTCAGCCAATTCTAGATGTAATAATTCCATGTTTTTGCTAGGCAATCACATCTTACCTTTCAGCCAATTCTAGATGTAATAATTACATGTTTTTGTTAGGCAATCACATCTTACCTTTCAGCCAATTCTAGATACAATAATTCCATGTGTTTGCTAGGCAATCACATCTTACCTTTCAGCCAATTCTACATGTAATAATTACATGTTTTTTGTTTGGCAATCACATCTTACCTTTCAACCAATTCTAGATGTAATAATTCCATGTTTTTGCTAGGCAATCACATCTTACCTTTCTGCCATTTATAGATGTAATAATTACATGTTTTTTGTTAGGCAATCACATCTTACCTTTCAGCCAATTCTAGATGCAATAATTTCATGTTTTTTGTTTGGCAATCACATTTGACCTTTCAGCCAATTCTAGATGTAATAATTCCATGTTTTTTGTTAGGCAATCACATCTTACCTTTCAGCCAATTCTAGATGTAATAATTTCATGTTGATTGTTAGGCAATCACATCTTAACTTTCAGCCAATTCTAGATGTATTAATTCCATGTTTTTGCTAGGCAATCACATCTTACCTTTCAGCCATTTCTAGATGTAATAATTACATGTTTTTTGTTAGGCAATCACATCTTACCTTTCAGCCAATTCTAGATGTAATAATTCCAAGTTTTTTGTTAGGCAATCACATCTTACCTTTCAGCCAATTCTAGATGTAATAATTCCATGTTTATTGTTAGGCAATCACATCTTACCTTTCAGCCAATTCTAGATGCAATAATTCCATGCTTTTTGTTTGGCAATCACATTTGACCTTTCAGCCAATTCTAGATGTAATAATTCCATGTTTATTGTTAGCCAATCACATCTTACCTTTCAGCCAATTCTAGATGTAATAATTCCATGTTTATTGTTAGGCAATCACATCTTCCCTTTCAGCCAATTCTAGATGTAATAATTTCATGTTTATTGTTAGGCAATCACATCTTACCTTTCAGCCAATTCTAGATGTAATAATTCCATGTTTTTGCTAGGCAATCACATCTTACCTTTCAGCCAATTCTACATGTAATAATTACATGTTTTTTGTTTGGCAATCACATCTTACCTTTCAGCCAATTCTAGATGTAATAATTCCATATTTATTGTTAGGCAATCACATCTTACCTTTCAGCCAATTCTAGATGCAATAATTCCATGTTTTTTGTTTGGCAATCACATTTGACCTTTCAGCCAATTCTAGATGTAATAATTCCATGTTTATTGTTAGCCAATCACATCTTAACTTTCAGCCAATTCTAGATATAATAATTCCATGTTTATTGTTAGCCAATCACATTTTACCTTTCAGCCAATTCTAGATGTAATCATTCCATGTTTATTGTTAGGCAATCACATCTTACCTTTCAGCCAATTCTACATGTAATAATTACATGTTTTTTGTTTGGCAATCACATCTTACCTTTCAGCCAATTCTAGATGTAATAATTCCATGTTTATTGCTAGGCAATCACATCTTACCTTTCAGCCAATTCTAGATGCAATAATTCCATGTTTTTTGTTTGGCAATCACATTTGATCTTTCAGCCAATTGTAGATGTAATAATTCCATGTTTATTGTTAGCCAATCACATCTTAACTTTCAGCCAATTCTCGATATAATAATTCCATTTTTATTGTTAGCCAATCACATTTTACCTTTCAGCCAATTCTAGATGTATTAATTCCATGTTTATTGTTAGGCAATGACATCTTACCTTTCAGCCAATTCTAGATGTAATAATTCCATGTTTATTGTTAGGCAATCACATCTTACCTTTCAGCCAATTCTAGATGCAATAATTCCATGTTTATTGTTTGGCAATCACATCTTACCTTTCAGCCAATTCTAGATGTAATAATTTCATGTTTATTCTTAGGCAATCACATCTTAACTTTCAGCCAATTCTAGATGTAATAATTCCATGTTTTTGCTAGGCAATCACATCTTACCTTTCAGCCAATTCTAGATGTAATAATTACATGTTTTTGTTAGGCAATCACATCTTACCTTTCAGCCAATTCTAGATGCAATAATTCCATGTGTTTGCTAGGCAATCACATCTTACCTTTCAGCCAATTCTACATGTAATAATTACATGTTTTTTGTTTGGCAATCACATCTTACCTTTCAACCAATTCTAGATGTAATAATTCCATGTTTTTGCTAGGCAATCACATCTTACCTTTCTGCCATTTATAGATGTAATAATTACATGTTTTTTGTTAGGCAATCACATCTTACCTTTCAGCCAATTCTAGATGCAATAATTCCATGTTTTTTGTTTGGCAATCACATTTGACCTTTCAGCCAATTCTAGATGTAATAATTCCATGTTTTTTGTTAGGCAATCACATCTTACCTTTCAGCCAATTCTAGATGTAATAATTTCATGTTGATTGTTAGGCAATCACATCTTAACTTTCAGCCAATTCTAGATGTAATAATTCCATGTTTTTGCTAGGCAATCACATCTTACCTTTCAGCCATTTCTAGATGTAATAATTACATGTTTTTTGTTAGGCAATCACATCTTACCTTTCAGCCAATTCTAGATGTAATAATTCCAAGTTTTTTGTTAGGCAATCACATCTTACCTTTCAGCCAATTCTAGATGTAATAATTCCATGTTTATTGTTAGGCAATCACATCTTACCTTTCAGCCAATTCTAGATGCAATAATTCCATGCTTTTTGTTTGGCAATCACATTTGACCTTTCAGCCAATTCTAGATGTAATAATTCCATGTTTATTGTTAGCCAATCACATCTTACCTTTCAGCCAATTCTAGATGTAATAATTCCATGTTTATTGTTAGGCAATCACATCTTACCTTTCAGCCAATTCTAGATGTAATAATTTCATGTTTATTGTTAGGCAATCACATCTTACCTTTCAGCCAATTCTAGATGTAATAATTCCATGTTTTTGCTAGGCAATCACATCTTACCTTTCAGCCAATTCTACATGTAATAATTACATGTTTTTTGTTTGGCAATCACATCTTACCTTTCAGCCAATTCTAGATGTAATAATTCCATGTTTATTGCTAGGCAATCACATCTTACCTTTCAGCCAATTCTAGATGCAATAATTCCATGTTTTTTGTTTGGCAATCACATTTGATCTTTCAGCCAATTGTAGATGTAATAATTCCATGTTTATTGTTAGCCAATCACATCTTAACTTTCAGCCAATTCTCGATATAATAATTCCATTTTTATTGTTAGCCAATCACATTTTACCTTTCAGCCAATTCTAGATGTATTAATTCCATGTTTATTGTTAGGCAATGACATCTTACCTTTCAGCCAATTCTAGATGTAATAATTCCATGTTTATTGTTAGGCAATCACATCTTACCTTTCAGCCAATTCTAGATGCAATAATTCCATGTTTATTGTTTGGCAATCACATCTTACCTTTCAGCCAATTCTAGATGTAATAATTTCATGTTTATTCTTAGGCAATCACATCTTAACTTTCAGCCAATTCTAGATGTAATAATTCCATGTTTTTGCTAGGCAATCACATCTTACCTTTCAGCCAATTCTAGATGTAATAATTACATGTTTTTGTTAGGCAATCACATCTTACCTTTCAGCCATTTCTAGATGCAATAATTCCATGTGTTTGCTAGGCAATCACATCTTACCTTTCAGCCAATTCTACATGTAATAATTACATGTTTTTTGTTTGGCAATCACATCTTACCTTTCAACCAATTCTAGATGTAATAATTCCATGTTTTTGCTAGGCAATCACATCTTACCTTTCAGCCAATTCTAGATGTAATAATTTCATGTTTATTGTTAGGCAATCACATCTTACCTTTCAGCCAATTCTAGATGTAATAATTCCATGTTTTTGCTAGGCAATCACATCTTACCTTTCAGCCAATTCTGCATGTAATAATTACATGTTTTTTGTTTGGCAATCACATCTTACCTTTCAGCCAATTCTAGATGTAATAATTCCATGTTTATTGTTAGGCAATCACATCTTACCTTTCAGCCAATTCTAGATGCAATAATTCCTTGTTTTTTGTTTGGCAATCACATTTGACCTTTCAGCCAATTCTAGATGTAATAATTCCATGTTTATTGTTAGCCAATCACATCTTACCTTTCAGCCAATTCTAGATGTAATAATTCCATGTTTATTGTTAGGCAATCACATCTTACCTTTCAGCCAATTCTAGATGCAATAATTCCATGCTTTTTGTTTGGCAATCACATTTGACCTTTCAGCCAATTCTAGATGCAATAATTCCATGTTTTTTGTTTGGCAATCACATTTGACCTTTCAGCCAATTCTAGATGTAATAATTCCATGTTTTTTGTTAGGCAATCACATCTTACCTTTCAGCCAATTCTAGATGTAATAATTTCATGTTGATTGTTAGGCAATCACATCTTAACTTTCAGCCAATTCTAGATGTAATAATTCCATGTTTTTGCTAGGCAATCACATCTTACCTTTCAGCCATTTCTAGATGTAATAATTACATGTTTTTTGTTAGGCAATCACATCTTACCTTTCAGCCAATTCTACATGTAATAATTCCAAGTTTTTTGTTAGGCAATCACATCTTACCTTTCAGCCAATTCTAGATGTAATAATTCCATGTTTATTGTTAGGCAATCACATCTTACCTTTCAGCCAATTCTAGATGTAATAATTCCATGTTGATTGTTAGGCAATCACATCTTACCTTTCAGCCAATTCTAGATGTAATAATTCCATGTTTTTGCTAGGCAATCACATCTTACCTTTCAGCCAATTCTACATGTAATAATTACATGTTTTTTGTTTGGCAATCACATCTTACCTTTCAGCCAATTCTAGATGTAATAATTTAATGTTTATTGTTAGGCAATCACATCTTACCTTTCAGCCAATTCTAGATGCAATAATTCCTTGTTTTTTGTTTGGCAATCACATTTGACCTTTCAGCCAATTCTAGATGTAATAATTCCATGTTTATTGTTAGCCAATCACATCTTACCTTTCAGCCAATTCTAGATGTAATAATTCCATGTTTATTGTTAGGCAATCACATCTTACCTTTCAGCCAATTCTAGATGTAATAATTTCATGTTTATTGTTAGGAAATCACATCTTACCTTTCAGCCAATTCTAGATGTAATAATTCCATGTTTTTGCTAGGCAATCACATCTTACCTTTCAGCCAATTCTACATGTAATAATTACATGTTTTTTGTTTGGCAATCACATCTTACCTTTCAGCCAATTCCAGATGTAATAATTCCATGTTTTTGCTAGGAAATCACATCTTACCTTTCAGCCAATTATAGATGTAATAATTCCATGTTTTTGCTAGGCAATCACATCTTACCTTTCAGCCAATTCTACATGTAATAATTCCATGTTTTTTGTTTGGCAATCACATTCGACCTTTCAGCCAATTCTAGATGTAAAAATTCCATCTTTATTGTTAGCCAATCACATCTTAACTTTCAGCCAATTCTAAATATAATAATTCCATGTTTATTGTTTGCCAATCACATCTTACCTTTCAGCCAATTCTAGATGTAATAATTCCATGTTTTTGTTAGGCAATTGCATCTTACCTTTCAGCCAATTCTAGATGTAATAATTCCATATTTATTGTTAGGCAATCACATCTTACCTTTCAGCCAATTCTAGATGCAATAATTCCATGTTTTTTGTTTGGCAATCACATTTGACCTTTCAGCCAATTCTAGATGTAATAATTCCATGTTTATTGTTAGCCAATCACATCTTAACTTTCAGCCAATTCTAGATATAATAATTCCATGTTTATTGTTAGCCAATCACATTTTACCTTTCAGCCAATTCTAGATGTAATCATTCCATGTTTATTGTTAGGCAATCACATCTTACCTTTCAGCCAATTCTACATGTAATAATTACATGTTTTTTGTTTGGCAATCACATCTTACCTTTCAGCCAATTCTAGATGTAATAATTCCATGTTTATTGCTAGGCAATCACATCTTACCTTTCAGCCAATTCTAGATGCAATAATTCCATGTTTTTTGTTTGGCAATCACATTTGATCTTTCAGCCAATTGTAGATGTAATAATTCCATGTTTATTGTTAGCCAATCACATCTTAACTTTCAGCCAATTCTCGATATAATAATTCCATTTTTATTGTTAACCAATCACATTTTACCTTTCAGCCAATTCTAGATGCAATAATTCCATGTTTTTTGTTTGGCAATCACATCTTACCTTTCAGCCAATTCTAGATGTAATAATTTCATGTTTATTCTTAGGCAATCACATCTTAACTTTCAGCCAATTCTAGATGTAATAATTCCATGTTTTTGCTAGGCAATCACATCTTACCTTTCAGCCAATTCTAGATGTAATAATTACATGTTTTTGTTAGGCAATCACATCTTACCTTTCAGCCAATTCTAGATACAATAATTCCATGTGTTTGCTAGGCAATCACATCTTACCTTTCAGCCAATTCTACATGTAATAATTACATGTTTTTTGTTTGGCAATCACATCTTACCTTTCAACCAATTCTAGATGTAATAATTCCATGTTTTTGCTAGGCAATCACATCTTACCTTTCTGCCATTTATAGATGTAATAATTACATGTTTTTTGTTAGGCAATCACATCTTACCTTTCAGCCAATTCTAGATGCAATAATTTCATGTTTTTTGTTTGGCAATCACATTTGACCTTTCAGCCAATTCTAGATGTAATAATTCCATGTTTTTTGTTAGGCAATCACATCTTACCTTTCAGCCAATTCTAGATGTAATAATTTCATGTTGATTGTTAGGCAATCACATCTTAACTTTCAGCCAATTCTAGATGTATTAATTCCATGTTTTTGCTAGGCAATCACATCTTACCTTTCAGCCATTTCTAGATGTAATAATTACATGTTTTTTGTTAGGCAATCACATCTTACCTTTCAGCCAATTCTAGATGTAATAATTCCAAGTTTTTTGTTAGGCAATCACATCTTACCTTTCAGCCAATTCTAGATGTAATAATTCCATGTTTATTGTTAGGCAATCACATCTTACCTTTCAGCCAATTCTAGATGCAATAATTCCATGCTTTTTGTTTGGCAATCACATTTGACCTTTCAGCCAATTCTAGATGTAATAATTCCATGTTTATTGTTAGCCAATCACATCTTACCTTTCAGCCAATTCTAGATGTAATAATTCCATGTTTATTGTTAGGCAATCACATCTTCCCTTTCAGCCAATTCTAGATGTAATAATTTCATGTTTATTGTTAGGCAATCACATCTTACCTTTCAGCCAATTCTAGATGTAATAATTCCATGTTTTTGCTAGGCAATCACATCTTACCTTTCAGCCAATTCTACATGTAATAATTACATGTTTTTTGTTTGGCAATCACATCTTACCTTTCAGCCAATTCTAGATGTAATAATTCCATATTTATTGTTAGGCAATCACATCTTACCTTTCAGCCAATTCTAGATGCAATAATTCCATGTTTTTTGTTTGGCAATCACATTTGACCTTTCAGCCAATTCTAGATGTAATAATTCCATGTTTATTGTTAGCCAATCACATCTTAACTTTCAGCCAATTCTAGATATAATAATTCCATGTTTATTGTTAGCCAATCACATTTTACCTTTCAGCCAATTCTAGATGTAATCATTCCATGTTTATTGTTAGGCAATCACATCTTACCTTTCAGCCAATTCTACATGTAATAATTACATGTTTTTTGTTTGGCAATCACATCTTACCTTTCAGCCAATTCTAGATGTAATAATTCCATGTTTATTGCTAGGCAATCACATCTTACCTTTCAGCCAATTCTAGATGCAATAATTCCATGTTTTTTGTTTGGCAATCACATTTGATCTTTCAGCCAATTGTAGATGTAATAATTCCATGTTTATTGTTAGCCAATCACATCTTAACTTTCAGCCAATTCTCGATATAATAATTCCATTTTTATTGTTAGCCAATCACATTTTACCTTTCAGCCAATTCTAGATGTATTAATTCCATGTTTATTGTTAGGCAATGACATCTTACCTTTCAGCCAATTCTAGATGTAATAATTCCATGTTTATTGTTAGGCAATCACATCTTACCTTTCAGCCAATTCTAGATGCAATAATTCCATGTTTATTGTTTGGCAATCACATCTTACCTTTCAGCCAATTCTAGATGTAATAATTTCATGTTTATTCTTAGGCAATCACATCTTAACTTTCAGCCAATTCTAGATGTAATAATTCCATGTTTTTGCTAGGCAATCACATCTTACCTTTCAGCCAATTCTAGATGTAATAATTACATGTTTTTGTTAGGCAATCACATCTTACCTTTCAGCCAATTCTAGATGCAATAATTCCATGTGTTTGCTAGGCAATCACATCTTACCTTTCAGCCAATTCTACATGTAATAATTACATGTTTTTTGTTTGGCAATCACATCTTACCTTTCAACCAATTCTAGATGTAATAATTCCATGTTTTTGCTAGGCAATCACATCTTACCTTTCTGCCATTTATAGATGTAATAATTACATGTTTTTTGTTAGGCAATCACATCTTACCTTTCAGCCAATTCTAGATGCAATAATTCCATGTTTTTTGTTTGGCAATCACATTTGACCTTTCAGCCAATTCTAGATGTAATAATTCCATGTTTTTTGTTAGGCAATCACATCTTACCTTTCAGCCAATTCTAGATGTAATAATTTCATGTTGATTGTTAGGCAATCACATCTTAACTTTCAGCCAATTCTAGATGTAATAATTCCATGTTTTTGCTAGGCAATCACATCTTACCTTTCAGCCATTTCTAGATGTAATAATTACATGTTTTTTGTTAGGCAATCACATCTTACCTTTCAGCCAATTCTAGATGTAATAATTCCAAGTTTTTTGTTAGGCAATCACATCTTACCTTTCAGCCAATTCTAGATGTAATAATTCCATGTTTATTGTTAGGCAATCACATCTTACCTTTCAGCCAATTCTAGATGCAATAATTCCATGCTTTTTGTTTGGCAATCACATTTGACCTTTCAGCCAATTCTAGATGTAATAATTCCATGTTTATTGTTAGCCAATCACATCTTACCTTTCAGCCAATTCTAGATGTAATAATTCCATGTTTATTGTTAGGCAATCACATCTTACCTTTCAGCCAATTCTAGATGTAATAATTTCATGTTTATTGTTAGGCAATCACATCTTACCTTTCAGCCAATTCTAGATGTAATAATTCCATGTTTTTGCTAGGCAATCACATCTTACCTTTCAGCCAATTCTACATGTAATAATTACATGTTTTTTGTTTGGCAATCACATCTTACCTTTCAGCCAATTCTAGATGTAATAATTCCATGTTTATTGCTAGGCAATCACATCTTACCTTTCAGCCAATTCTAGATGCAATAATTCCATGTTTTTTGTTTGGCAATCACATTTGATCTTTCAGCCAATTGTAGATGTAATAATTCCATGTTTATTGTTAGCCAATCACATCTTAACTTTCAGCCAATTCTCGATATAATAATTCCATTTTTATTGTTAGCCAATCACATTTTACCTTTCAGCCAATTCTAGATGTATTAATTCCATGTTTATTGTTAGGCAATGACATCTTACCTTTCAGCCAATTCTAGATGTAATAATTCCATGTTTATTGTTAGGCAATCACATCTTACCTTTCAGCCAATTCTAGATGCAATAATTCCATGTTTATTGTTTGGCAATCACATCTTACCTTTCAGCCAATTCTAGATGTAATAATTTCATGTTTATTCTTAGGCAATCACATCTTAACTTTCAGCCAATTCTAGATGTAATAATTCCATGTTTTTGCTAGGCAATCACATCTTACCTTTCAGCCAATTCTAGATGTAATAATTACATGTTTTTGTTAGGCAATCACATCTTACCTTTCAGCCATTTCTAGATGCAATAATTCCATGTGTTTGCTAGGCAATCACATCTTACCTTTCAGCCAATTCTACATGTAATAATTACATGTTTTTTGTTTGGCAATCACATCTTACCTTTCAACCAATTCTAGATGTAATAATTCCATGTTTTTGCTAGGCAATCACATCTTACCTTTCAGCCAATTCTAGATGTAATAATTTCATGTTTATTGTTAGGCAATCACATCTTACCTTTCAGCCAATTCTAGATGTAATAATTCCATGTTTTTGCTAGGCAATCACATCTTACCTTTCAGCCAATTCTGCATGTAATAATTACATGTTTTTTGTTTGGCAATCACATCTTACCTTTCAGCCAATTCTAGATGTAATAATTCCATGTTTATTGTTAGGCAATCACATCTTACCTTTCAGCCAATTCTAGATGCAATAATTCCTTGTTTTTTGTTTGGCAATCACATTTGACCTTTCAGCCAATTCTAGATGTAATAATTCCATGTTTATTGTTAGCCAATCACATCTTACCTTTCAGCCAATTCTAGATGTAATAATTCCATGTTTATTGTTAGGCAATCACATCTTACCTTTCAGCCAATTCTAGATGCAATAATTCCATGCTTTTTGTTTGGCAATCACATTTGACCTTTCAGCCAATTCTAGATGCAATAATTCCATGTTTTTTGTTTGGCAATCACATTTGACCTTTCAGCCAATTCTAGATGTAATAATTCCATGTTTTTTGTTAGGCAATCACATCTTACCTTTCAGCCAATTCTAGATGTAATAATTTCATGTTGATTGTTAGGCAATCACATCTTAACTTTCAGCCAATTCTAGATGTAATAATTCCATGTTTTTGCTAGGCAATCACATCTTACCTTTCAGCCATTTCTAGATGTAATAATTACATGTTTTTTGTTAGGCAATCACATCTTACCTTTCAGCCAATTCTACATGTAATAATTCCAAGTTTTTTGTTAGGCAATCACATCTTACCTTTCAGCCAATTCTAGATGTAATAATTCCATGTTTATTGTTAGGCAATCACATCTTACCTTTCAGCCAATTCTAGATGCAATAATTCCATGCTTTTTGTTTGGCAATCACATTTGACCTTTCAGCCAATTCTAGATGTAATAATTCCATGTTTATTGTTAGCCAATCACATCTTACCTTTCAGCCAATTCTAGATGTAATAATTCCATGTTTATTGTTAGGCAATCACATCTTACCTTTCAGCCAATTCTAGATGTAATAATTTCATGTTTATTGTTAGGCAATCACATCTTACCTTTCAGCCAATTCTAGATGTAATAATTCCATGTTTTTGCTAGGCAATCACATCTTACCTTTCAGCCAATTCTACATGTAATAATTACATGTTTTTTGTTTGGCAATCACATCTTACCTTTCAGCCAATTCTAGATGTAATAATTCCATGTTTATTGTTAGGCAATCACATCTTACCTTTCAGCCAATTCTAGATGCAATAATTCCTTGTTTTTTGTTTGGCAATCACATTTGACCTTTCAGCCAATTCTAGATGTAATAATTCCATGTTTATTGTTAGCCAATCACATCTTACCTTTCAGCCAATTCTAGATGTAATAATTCCATGTTTATTGTTAGGCAATCACATCTTACCTTTCAGCCAATTCTAGATGCAATAATTCCATGCTTTTTGTTTGGCAATCACATTTGACCTTTCAGCCAATTCTAGATGTAATAATTCCATGTTTATTGTTAGCCAATCACATCTTACCTTTCAGCCAATTCTAGATGTAATAATTCCATGTTTATTGTTAGGCAATCACATCTTACCTTTCAGCCAATTCTAGATGTAATAATTTCATGTTTATTGTTAGGCAATCACATCTTATCTTTCAGCCAATTCTAGATGTAATAATTCCATGTTTTTGCTAGGCAATCACATCTTACCTTTCAGCCAATTCTACATGTAATAATTACATGTTTTTGGTTTGGCAATCACATCTTACCTTTCAGCCAATTCTAGATGTAATAATTCCATATTTATTGTTAGGCAATCACATCTTACCTTTCAGCCAATTCTAGATGCAATAATTCCATGTTTTTTGTTTGGCAATCACATTTGACCTTTCAGCCAATTCTAGATGTAATAATTCCATGTTTATTGTTAGCCAATCACATCTTAACTTTCAGCCAATTCTAGATATAATAATTCCATGTTTATTGTTAGCCAATCACATTTTACCTTTCAGCCAATTCTAGATGTAATCATTCCATGTTTATTGTTAGGCAATCACATCTTACCTTTCAGCCAATTCTACATGTAATAATTACATGTTTTTTGTTTGGCAATCACATCTTACCTTTCAGCCAATTCTAGATGTAATAATTCCATGTTTATTGCTAGGCAATCACATCTTACCTTTCAGCCAATTCTAGATGCAATAATTCCATGTTTTTTGTTTGGCAATCACATTTGATCTTTCAGCCAATTGTAGATGTAATAATTCCATGTTTATTGTTAGCCAATCACATCTTAACTTTCAGCCAATTCTCGATATAATAATTCCATTTTTATTGTTAGCCAATCACATTTTACCTTTCAGCCAATTCTAGATGTATTAATTCCATGTTTATTGTTAGGCAATGACATCTTACCTTTCAGCCAATTCTAGATGTAATAATTCCATGTTTATTGTTAGGCAATCACATCTTACCTTTCAGCCAATTCTAGATGCAATAATTCCATGTTTTTTGTTTGGCAATCACATCTTACCTTTCAGCCAATTCTAGATGTAATAATTTCATGTTTATTCTTAGGCAATCACATCTTAACTTTCAGCCAATTCTAGATGTAATAATTCCATGTTTTTGCTAGGCAATCACATCTTACCTTTCAGCCAATTCTAGATGTAATAATTACATGTTTTTGTTAGGCAATCACATCTTACCTTTCAGCCAATTCTAGATGCAATAATTCCATGTGTTTGCTAGGCAATCACATCTTACCTTTCAGCCAATTCTACATGTAATAATTACATGTTTTTTGTTTGGCAATCACATCTTACCTTTCAACCAATTCTAGATGTAATAATTCCATGTTTTTGCTAGGCAATCACATCTTACCTTTCTGCCATTTATAGATGTAATAATTACATGTTTTTTGTTAGGCAATCACATCTTACCTTTCAGCCAATTCTAGATGCAATAATTCCATGTTTTTTGTTTGGCAATCACATTTGACCTTTCAGCCAATTCTAGATGTAATAATTCCATGTTTTTTGTTAGGCAATCACATCTTACCTTTCAGCCAATTCTAGATGTAATAATTTCATGTTGATTGTTAGGCAATCACATCTTAACTTTCAGCCAATTCTAGATGTAATAATTCCATGTTTTTGCTAGGCAATCACATCTTACCTTTCAGCCATTTCTAGATGTAATAATTACATGTTTTTTGTTAGGCAATCACATCTTACCTTTCAGCCAATTCTAGATGTAATAATTCCAAGTTTTTTGTTAGGCAATCACATCTTACCTTTCAGCCAATTCTAGATGTAATAATTCCATGTTATTGTTAGGCAATCACATCTTACCTTTCAGCCAATTCTAGATGCAATAATTCCATGCTTTTTGTTTGGCAATCACATTTGACCTTTCAGCCAATTCTAGATGTAATAATTCCATGTTTATTGTTAGCCAATCACATCTTACCTTTCAGCCAATTCTAGATGTAATAATTCCATGTTTATTGTTAGGCAATCACATCTTACCTTTCAGCCAATTCTAGATGTAATAATTTCATGTTTATTGTTAGGTAATCACATCTTACCTTTCAGCCAATTCTAGATGTAATAATTCCATGTTTTTGCTAGGCAATCACATCTTACCTTTCAGCCAATTCTACATGTATTAATTACATGTTTTTTGTTTGGCAATCACATCTTACCTTTCAGCCAATTCTAGATGAAATAATTCCTTGTTTTTTGTTTGGCAATCACATTTGACCTTTCAGCCAATTCTAGATGTAATAATTCCATGTTTATTGTTACCCAATCACATCTTACCTTTCAGCCAATTCTAGATGTAAAAATTCCATGTTTATTGTTAGGCAATCACATCTTACCTTTCAGCCAATTCTAGATGTAATAATTTCATGTTTATTGTTAGGCAATCACATCTTACCTTTCAGCCAATTCTAGATGTAATAATTCCATGTTTTTGCTAGGCAATCACATCTTACCTTTCAGCCAATTCTACATGTAATAATTACATGTTTTTTGTTTGGCAATCACATCTTACCTTTCAGCCAATTCCAGATGTAATAATTCCATGTTTTTGCTAGGAAATCACATCTTACCTTTCAGCCATTTCTAGATGTAATAATTACATGTTTTTTGTTAGGCAATCACATCTTACCTTTCAGCCAATTCTAGATGTAATAATTCCAAGTTTTTTGTTAGGCAATCACATCTTACCTTTCAGCCAATTCTAGATGTAATAATTCCATGTTTATTGTTAGGCAATCACATCTTACCTTTCAGCCAATTCTAGATGCAATAATTCCATGCTTTTTGTTTGGCAATCACATTTGACCTTTCAGCCAATTCTAGATGTAATAATTCCATGTTTATTGTTAGGCAATCACATCTTACCTTTCAGCCAATTCTAGATGTAATAATTTCATGTTTATTGTTAGGCAATCACATCTTACCTTTCAGCCAATTCTAGATGTAATAATTCCATGTTTTTGCTAGGCAATCACATCTTACCTTTCAGCCAATTCTACATGTATTAATTACATGTTTTTTGTTTGGCAATCACATCTTACCTTTCAGCCAATTCTAGATGTAATAATTCCATGTTTATTGTTAGGCAATCACATCTTACCTTTCAGCCAATTCTAGATGCAATAATTCCTTGTTTTTTGTTTGGCAATCACATTTGACCTTTCAGCCAATTCTAGATGTAATAATTCCATGTTTATTGTTACCCAATCACATCTTACCTTTCAGCCAATTCTAGATGTAAAAATTCCATGTTTATTGTTAGGCAATCACATCTTACCTTTCAGCCAATTCTAGATGTAATAATTTCATGTTTATTGTTAGGCAATCACATCTTACCTTTCAGCCAATTCTAGATGTAATAATTCCATGTTTTTGCTAGGCAATCACATCTTACCTTTCAGCCAATTCTACATGTAATAATTACATGTTTTTTGTTTGGCAATCACATCTTACCTTTCAGCCAATTCCAGATGTAATAATTCCATGTTTTTGCTAGGAAATCACATCTTACCTTTCAGCCAATTATAGATGTAATAATTCCATGTTTTTGCTAGGCAATCACATCTTACCTTTCAGCCAATTCTACATGTAATAATTCCATGTTTTTTGTTTGGCAATCACATTTGACCTTTCAGCCAATTCTAGATGTAAAAATTCCATCTTTATTGTTAGCCAATCACATCTTAACTTTCAGCCAATTCTAAATATAATAATTCCATGTTTATTGTTTGCCAATCACATCTTACCTTTCAGCCAATTCTAGATGTAATAATTCCATGTTTTTGTTAGGCAATTGCATCTTACCTTTCAGCCAATTCTAGATGTAATAATTCCATATTTATTGTTAGGCAATCACATCTTACCTTTCAGCCAATTCTAGATGCAATAATTCCATGTTTTTTGTTTGGCAATCACATTTGACCTTTCAGCCAATTCTAGATGTAATAATTCCATGTTTATTGTTAGCCAATCACATCTTAACTTTCAGCCAATTCTAGATATAATAATTCCATGTTTATTGTTAGCCAATCACATTTTACCTTTCAGCCAATTCTAGATGTAATCATTCCATGTTTATTGTTAGGCAATGACATCTTACCTTTCAGCCAATTCTAGATGTAATAATTTCATGTTTATTGTTAGGCAATCACATCTTACCTTTCAGCCAATTCTAGATGTAATAATTCCATGTTTTTGCTAGGCAATCACATCTTACCTTTCAGCCAATTCTACATGTAATAATTACATGTTTTTTGTTTGGCAATCACATCTTACCTTTCAGCCAATTCCAGATGTAATAATTCCATGTTTTTGCTAGGAAATCACATCTTACCTTTCAGCCATTTCTAGATGTAATAATTACATGTTTTTTGTTAGGCAATCACATCTTACCTTTCAGCCAATTCTAGATGTAATAATTCCAAGTTTTTTGTTAGGCAATCACATCTTACCTTTCAGCCAATTCTAGATGTAATAATTCCATGTTTATTGTTAGGCAATCACATCTTACCTTTCAGCCAATTCTAGATGCAATAATTCCATGCTTTTTGTTTGGCAATCACATTTGACCTTTCAGCCAATTCTAGATGTAATAATTCCATGTTTATTGTTAGGCAATCACATCTTACCTTTCAGCCAATTCTAGATGTAATAATTTCATGTTTATTGTTAGGCAATCACATCTTACCTTTCAGCCAATTCTAGATGTAATAATTCCATGTTTTTGCTAGGCAATCACATCTTACCTTTCAGCCAATTCTACATGTATTAATTACATGTTTTTTGTTTGGCAATCACATCTTACCTTTCAGCCAATTCTAGATGTAATAATTCCATGTTTATTGTTAGGCAATCACATCTTACCTTTCAGCCAATTCTAGATGCAATAATTCCTTGTTTTTTGTTTGGCAATCACATTTGACCTTTCAGCCAATTCTAGATGTAATAATTCCATGTTTATTGTTACCCAATCACATCTTACCTTTCAGCCAATTCTAGATGTAAAAATTCCATGTTTATTGTTAGGCAATCACATCTTACCTTTCAGCCAATTCTAGATGTAATAATTTCATGTTTATTGTTAGGCAATCACATCTTACCTTTCAGCCAATTCTAGATGTAATAATTCCATGTTTTTGCTAGGCAATCACATCTTACCTTTCAGCCAATTCTACATGTAATAATTACATGTTTTTTGTTTGGCAATCACATCTTACCTTTCAGCCAATTCCAGATGTAATAATTCCATGTTTTTGCTAGGAAATCACATCTTACCTTTCAGCCAATTATAGATGTAATAATTCCATGTTTTTGCTAGGCAATCACATCTTACCTTTCAGCCAATTCTACATGTAATAATTCCATGTTTTTTGTTTGGCAATCACATTTGACCTTTCAGCCAATTCTAGATGTAAAAATTCCATCTTTATTGTTAGCCAATCACATCTTAACTTTCAGCCAATTCTAAATATAATAATTCCATGTTTATTGTTTGCCAATCACATCTTACCTTTCAGCCAATTCTAGATGTAATAATTCCATGTTTTTGTTAGGCAATTGCATCTTACCTTTCAGCCAATTCTAGATGTAATAATTCCATATTTATTGTTAGGCAATCACATCTTACCTTTCAGCCAATTCTAGATGCAATAATTCCATGTTTTTTGTTTGGCAATCACATTTGACCTTTCAGCCAATTCTAGATGTAATAATTCCATGTTTATTGTTAGCCAATCACATCTTAACTTTCAGCCAATTCTAGATATAATAATTCCATGTTTATTGTTAGCCAATCACATTTTACCTTTCAGCCAATTCTAGATGTAATCATTCCATGTTTATTGTTAGGCAATGACATCTTACCTTTCAGCCAATTCTAGATGTAATAATTTCATGTTTATTGTTAGGCAATCACATCTTACCTTTCAGCCAATTCTAGATGTAATAATTCCATGTTTTTGCTAGGCAATCACATCTTACCTTTCAGCCAATTCTACATGTAATAATTACATGTTTTTGTTTGGCAATCACATCTTACCTTTCAGCCAATTCTAGATGTAATAATTCCATGTTTATTGTTAGGCAATCACATCTTACCTTTCAGCCAATTCTAGATGCAATAATTCCATCTTTTTTGTTTGGCAATCACATTTGACCTTTCAGCCAATTCTAGATGTAATAATTCCATGTTTATTGTTAGCCAATAACATCTTACCTTTCAGCCAATTCTAGATGTAATAATTCCATGTTTATTGTTAGGCAATCACATCTTACCTTTCAGCCAATTCTAGATGTAATAATTTCATGTTTATTGTTAGGCAATCACATCTTACCTTTCAGCCAATTCTAGATGTAATAATTCCATGTTTTTGCTAGGCAATCACATCTTACCTTTCAGCCAATTCTACATGTAATAATTACATGTTTTTTGTTTGGCAATCACATCTTACCTTTCAGCCAATTCTAGATGTAATAATTCCATGTTTATTGCTAGGCAATCACATCTTACCTTTCAGCCAATTCTAGATGCAATAATTCCATGTTTTTTGTTTGGCAATCACATTTGATCTTTCAGCCAATTGTAGATGTAATAATTCCATGTTTATTGTTAGCCAATCACATCTTAACTTTCAGCCAATTCTCGATATAATAATTCCATTTTTATTGTTAGCCAATCACATTTTACCTTTCAGCCAATTCTAGATGTATTAATTCCATGTTTATTGTTAGGCAATGACATCTTACCTTTCAGCCAATTCTAGATGTAATAATTCCATGTTTATTGTTAGGCAATCACATCTTACCTTTCAGCCAATTCTAGATGCAATAATTCCATGTTTTTTGTTTGGCAATCACATCTTACCTTTCAGCCAATTCTAGATGTAATAATTTCACGTTTATTCTTAGGCAATCACATCTTAACTTTCAGCCAATTCTAGATGTAATAATTCCATGTTTATTGTTAGGCAATCACATCTTACCTTTCAGCCAATTCTAGATGCAATAATTCCATGTTTTTTGTTTGGCAATCACATCTTACCTTTCAGCCAATTCTAGATGTAATAATTTCATGTTTATTCTTAGGCAATCACATCTTAACTTTCAGCCAATTCTAGATGTAATAATTCCATGTTTTTGCTAGGCAATCACATCTTACCTTTCAGCCAATTCTAGATGTAATAATTACATGTTTTTGTTAGGCAATCACATCTTACCTTTCAGCCAATTCTAGATGCAATAATTCCATGTGTTTGCTAGGCAATCACATCTTACCTTTCAGCCAATTCTACATGTAATAATTACATGTTTTTTGTTTGGCAATCACATCTTACCTTTCAACCAATTCTAGATGTAATAATTCCATGTTTTTGCTAGGCAATCACATCTTACCTTTCTGCCATTTATAGATGTAATAATTACATGTTTTTTGTTAGGCAATCACATCTTACCTTTCAGCCAATTCTAGATGCAATAATTCCATGTTTATTGTTTGGCAATCACATTTGACCTTTCAGCCAATTCTAGATGTAATAATTCCATGTTTTTTGTTAGGCAATCACATCTTACCTTTCAGCCAATTCTAGATGTAATAATTTCATGTTGATTGTTAGGCAATCACATCTTAACTTTCAGCCAATTCTAGATGTAATAATTCCATGTTTTTGCTAGGCAATCACATCTTACCTTTCAGCCATTTCTACCTGTAATAATTACATGTTTTTTGTTAGGCAATCACATCTTACCTTTCAGCCAATTCTAGATGTAATAATTCCAAGTTTTTTGTTAGGCAATCACATCTTACCTTTCAGCCAATTCTAGATGTAATAATTCCATGTTTATTGTTAGGCAATCACATCTTACCTTTCAGCCAATTCTAGATGCAATAATTCCATGCTTTTTGTTTGGCAATCACATTTGACCTTTCAGCCAATTCTAGATGTAATAATTCCATGTTTATTGTTAGCCAATCACATCTTACCTTTCAGCCAATTCTAGATGTAATAATTCCATGTTTATTGTTAGGCAATCACATCTTACCTTTCAGCCAATTCTAGATGTAATAATTTCATGTTTATTGTTAGGCAATCACATCTTACCTTTCAGCCAATTCTAGATGTAATAATTCCATGTTTTTGCTAGGCAATCACATCTTACCTTTCAGCCAATTCTACATGTAATAATTACATGTTTTTTGTTTGGCAATCACATCTTACCTTTCAGCCAATTCTAGATGTAATAATTCCATGTTTATTGTTAGGCAATCACATCTTACCTTTCAGCCAATTCTAGATGCAATAATTCCTTGTTTTTTGTTTGGCAATCACATTTGACCTTTCAGCCAATTCTAGATGTAATAATTCCATGTTTATTGTTAGCCAATCACATCTTACCTTTCAGCCAATTCTAGATGTAAAAATTCCATGTTTATTGTTAGGCAATCACATCTTACCTTTCAGCCAATTCTAGATGTAATAATTTCATGTTTATTGTTAGGCAATCACATCTTACCTTTCAGCCAATTCTAGATGTAATAATTCCATGTTTTTGCTAGGCAATCACATCTTACCTTTCAACCAATTCTACATGTAATAATTACATGTTTTTTGTTTGGCAATCACATCTTACCTTTCAGCCAATTCCAGATGTAATAATTCCATGTTTTTGCTAGGAAATCACATCTGACCTTTCAGCCAATTATAGATGTAATTATTCCATGTTTTTGCTAGGCAATCACATCTTACCTTTCAGCCAATTCTACATGTAATAATTCCATGTTTTTTGTTTAGCAATCACATTTGACCTTTCAGCCAATTCTAGATGTAAAAATTCCATCTTTATTGTTAGCCAATCACATCTTAACTTTCAGCCAATTCTAAATATAATAATTCCATGTTTATTGTTTGCCAATCACATCTTACCTTTCAGCCAATTCTAGATGTAATAATTCCATGTTTTTGTTAGGCAATTGCATCTTACCTTTCAGCCAATTCTAGATGTAATAATTCCATATTTATTGTTAGGCAATCACATCTTACCTTTCAGCCAATTATAGATGCAATAATTCCATGTTTTTTGTTTGGCAATCACATTTTACCTTTCAGCCAATTCTAGATGTAATCATTCCATGTTTATTGTTAGGCAATGACATCTTACCTTTCAGCCAATTCTAGATGTAATAATTTCATGTTTATTGTTAGGCAATCACATCTTACCTTTCAGCCAATTCTAGATGTAATAATTCCATGTTTTTGCTAGGCAATCACATCTTACCTTTCAGCCAATTCTACATGTAATAATTACATGTTTTTGTTTGGCAATCACATCTTACCTTTCAGCCAATTCTAGATGTAATAATTCCATGTTTATTGTTAGGCAATCACATCTTACCTTTCAGCCAATTCTAGATGCAATAATTCCATCTTTTTTGTTTGGCAATCACATTTGACCTTTCAGCCAATTCTAGATGTAATAATTCCATGTTTATTGTTAGCCAATCACATCTTACCTTTCAGCCAATTCTAGATGTAATAATTCCATGTTTATTGTTAGGCAATCACATCTTACCTTTCAGCCAATTCTAGATGTAATAATTTCATGTTTATTGTTAGGCAATCACATCTTACCTTTCAACCAATTCTAGATGTAATAATTCCATGTTTTTGCTAGGCAATCACATCTTACCTTTCAGCCAATTCTACATGTAATAATTACATGTTTTTTGTTTGGCAATCACATCTTACCTTTCAGCCAATTCTAGATGTAATAATTCCATGTTTATTGCTAGGCAATCACATCTTACCTTTCAGCCAATTCTAGATGCAATAATTCCATGTTTTTTGTTTGGCAATCACATTTGATCTTTCAGCCAATTGTAGATGTAATAATTCCATGTTTATTGTTAGCCAATCACATCTTAACTTTCAGCCAATTCTCGATATAATAATTCCATTTTTATTGTTAGCCAATCACATTTTACCTTTCAGCCAATTCTAGATGTATTAATTCCATGTTTATTGTTAGGCAATCACATCTTACCTTTCAGCCAATTCTAGATGTAATAATTCCATGTTTATTGTTAGGCAATCACATCTTACCTTTCAGCCAATTCTAGATGCAATAATTCCATGTTTTTTGTTTGGCAATCACATCTTACCTTTCAGCCAATTCTAGATGTAATAATTTCATGTTTATTCTTAGGCAATCACATCTTAACTTTCAGCCAATTCTAGATGTAATAATTCCATGTTTTTGCTAGGCAATCACATCTTACCTTTCAGCCAATTCTAGATGTAATAATTACATGTTTTTGTTAGGCAATCACATCTTACCTTTCAGCCAATTCTAGATGCAATAATTCCATGTTTTTGCTAGGCAATCACATCTTACCTTTCAGCCAATTCTACATGTAATAATTACATGTTTTTTGTTTGGCAATCACATCTTACCTTTCAACCAATTCTAGATGTAATAATTCCATGTTTTTGCTAGGCAATCACATCTTACCTTTCTGCCATTTATAGATGTAATAATTACATGTTTTTTGTTAGGCAATCACATCTTACCTTTCAGCCAATTCTAGATGCAATAATTCCATGTTTTTTGTTTGGCAATCACATTTGACCTTTCAGCCAATTCTAGATGTAATAATTCCATGTTTTTTGTTAGGCAATCACATCTTACCTTTCAGCCAATTCTAGATGTAATAATTTCATGTTGATTGTTAGGCAATCACATCTTAACTTTCAGCCAATTCTAGATGTAATAATTCCATGTTTTAGCTGGGCAATCACATCTTACCTTTCAGACATTTCAAGATGTAATAATTACATGTTTTTTGTTAGGCAATCACATCTTACCTTTCAGCCAATTCTAGATGTAATAATTCCAAGTTTTTTGTTAGGCAATCACATCTTACCTTTCAGCCAATTCTAGATGTAATAATTCCATGTTTATTGTTAGGCAATCACATCTTACCTTTCAGCCAATTCTAGATGCAATAATTCCATGCTTTTTGTTTGGCAATCACATTTGACCTTTCAGCCAATTCTAGATGTAATAATTCCATGTTTATTGTTAGCCAATCACATCTTACCTTTCAGCCAATTCTAGATGTAATAATTCCATGTTTATTGTTAGGCAATCACATCTTACCTTTCAGCCAATTCTAGATGTAATAATTTCATGTTTATTGTTAGGCAATCACATCTTACCTTTCAGCCAATTCTAGATGTAATAATTCCATGTTTTTGCTAGGCAATCACATCTTACCTTTCAGCCAATTCTACATGTAATAATTCCATGTTTTTTGTTTGGCAATCACATCTTACCTTTCAGCCAATTATAGATGTAATAATTCCATGTTTATTGCTAGGCAATCACATCTTACCTTTCAGCCAATTCTAGATGCAATAATTCCTTGTTTTTTGTTTGGCAATCACATTTGACCTTTCAGCCAATTCTAGATGTAATAATTCCATGTTTATTGTTAGCCAATCACATCTTACCTTTCAGCCAATTCTAGATGTAATAATTCCATGTTTATTGATAGGCAATCACATCTTACCTTTCAGCCAATTCTAGATGTAATAATTTCATGTTTATTGTTAGGCAATCACATCTTACCTTTCAGCCAATTCTAGATGTAATAATTCCATGTTTTTGCTAGGCAATCACATCTTACCTTTCAGCCAATTCTACATGTAATAATTACATGTTTTTTGTTTGGCAATCACATCTTACCTTTCAGCCAATTCCAGATGTAATAATTCCATGTTTTTGCTAGGAAATCACATCTTACCTTTCAGCCAATTCTAGATGTAATAATTCCATGTTTTTGCTAGGCAATCACATCTTACCTTTCAGCCAATTCTAAATGTAATAATTCCATGTTTTTTGTTTGGCAATCACATTTGACCTTTCAGCCAATTCTAGATGTAAAAATTCCATCTTTATTTTTTGCCAATCACATCTTAACTTTCAGTCAATTCTAAATATAATAATTCCATGTTTATTGTTTGCCAATCACACCTTACCTTTCAGCCAATTCTAGATGTAATAATTCCATGTTTTTGTTAGGCAATTGCATCTTACCTTTCAGCCAATTCTAGATGTAATAATTCCATATTTATTGTTAGGCAATCACATCTTACCTTTCAGCCAATTCTAGATGCAATAATTCCATGTTTTTTGTTTGGCAATCACATTTGACCTTTCAACCAATTCTAGATGTAATAATTCCATGTTTATTGTTAGGCAATGACATCTTACCTTTCAGCAAATTCTAGATGTAATAATTCCATGTTTATTGCTAGGCAATCTCATTTTACCTTTCAGCCAATTCTAGATGCAATAATTCCATGTTTTTTGTTTGGCAATCACATTTGACCTTTCAGCCAATTCTAGATGTAATAATTCCATGTTTATTGTTAGCCAATCACATCTTAACTTTCAGCCAATTCTAGATGTAATAATTCCATGTTTTTGCTAGGCAATCACATCTTACCTTTCAGCCAATTCTAGATGTAATAATTACATGTTTTTGTTAGGCAATCACATCTTACCTTTCAGCCAATTCTAGATGCAATAATTCCATGTTTTTGTTAGGCAATCACATCTTACCTTTCAGCCAATTCTACATGTAATAATTACATGCTTTTTGTTTGGCAATCACATCTTACCTTTCAACCAATTCTAGATGTAATAATTCCATGTTTTTGCTAGGCAATCACATCTTACCTTTCAGCCATTTCTAGATGTAATAATTACATGTTTTTTGTTAGGCAATCATATCTTACCTTTCAGCCAATTCTAGATGCAATAATTCCATGTTTTTTGTTTGGCAATCACATTTGACCTTTCAGCCAATTCTAGATGTAATAATTCCATGTTTTTTGTTAGGCAATCACATTTTACCTTTCAGCCAATTCTAGATGTAATAATTCCATGTTTATTGTTAGGCAATCACATCTTTCCTTTCAGCCAATTCTAGATGTAATAATTTCATGTTTATTCTTAGGCAATCACATCTTAACTTTCAGCCAATTCTAGATGTAATAATTCCATGTTTTTGCTAGGCAATCACATCTTACCTTTCAGCCAATTCTAGATGTAATAATTATATCTTTTTGTTAGGCAATCACATCTTACCTTTCAGCCAATTCTAGATGCAATAATTCCATGTTTTTGCTAGGCAATCACATCTTACCTTTCAGCCAATTCTACATGTAATAATTACATGTTTTTTGTTTGGCAATCACATCTTACCTTTCAACCAATTCTAGATGTAATAATTCCATGTTTTTGCTAGGCAATCACATCTTACCTTTCAGCCAATTCTAGATGTAATAATTACATGTTTTTTGTTAGGCAATCACATCTTACCTTTCAGCCAATTCTACATGTAATAATTCCAAGTTTTTTGTTAGGCAATCACATCTTACCTTTCAGCCAATTCTAGATGTAATAATTACATGTTTATTGTTAGGCAATCACATCTTACCTTTCAGCCAATTCTAGATGTAATAATTTCATGTTTATTGTTAGGCAATCACATCTTACCTTTCAGCCAATTCTAGATGTAATAATTCCATGTTTTTGCTAGGCAATCACATCTTACCTTTCAGCCAATTCTACATGTAATAATTACATGCTTTTTGTTTGGCAATCACATCTTACCTTTCAACCAATTCTAGATGTAATAATTCCATGTTTTTGCTAGGCAATCACATCTTACCTTTCAGCCATTTCTAGATGTAATAATTACATGTTTTTTGTTAGGCAATCATATCTTACCTTTCAGCCAATTCTAGATGCAATAATTCCATGTTTTTTGTTTGGCAATCACATTTGACCTTTCAGCCAATTCTAGATGTAATAATTCCATGTTTTTTGTTAGGCAATCACATTTTACCTTTCAGCCAATTCTAGATGTAATAATTCCATGTTTATTGTTAGGCAATCACATCTTTCCTTTCAGCCAATTCTAGATGTAATAATTTCATGTTTATTCTTAGGCAATCACATCTTAACTTTCAGCCAATTCTAGATGTAATAATTCCATGTTTTTGCTAGGCAATCACATCTTACCTTTCAGCCAATTCTAGATGTAATAATTATATCTTTTTGTTAGGCAATCACATCTTACCTTTCAGCCAATTCTAGATGCAATAATTCCATGTTTTTGCTAGGCAATCACATCTTACCTTTCAGCCAATTCTACATGTAATAATTACATGTTTTTTGTTTGGCAATCACATCTTACCTTTCAACCAATTCTAGATGTAATAATTCCATGTTTTTGCTAGGCAATCACATCTTACCTTTCAGCCAATTCTAGATGTAATAATTACATGTTTTTTGTTAGGCAATCACATCTTACCTTTCAGCCAATTCTACATGTAATAATTCCAAGTTTTTTGTTAGGCAATCACATCTTACCTTTCAGCCAATTCTAGATGTAATAATTACATGTTTATTGTTAGGCAATCACATCTTACCTTTCAGCCAATTCTAGATGTAATAATTTCATGTTTATTGTTAGGCAATCACATCTTACCTTTCAGCCAATTCTAGATGTAATAATTCCATGTTTTTGCTAGGCAATCACATCTTACCTTTCAGCCAATTCTACATGTAATAATTACATGTTTTTTGTTTGGCAATCACATCTTACCTTTCAACCAATTCTAGATGTAATAATTCCATGTTTATTGTTAGGCAATCACATCTTACCTTTCAGCCAATTCTAGATGCAATAATTCCTTGTTTTTTGTTTGGCAATCACATTTGACCTTTCAGCCAATTCTAGATGTAATAATTCCATGTTTATTGTTAGCCAATCACATCTTAACTTTCAGCCAATTCTAGATATAATAATTCCATGTTTATTGTTAGCCAATCACATCTTACCTTTCAGCCAATTCTACATGTAATAATTCCATGTTTATTGTTAGGCAATCACATCTTACCTTTCAGCCAATTCTAGATGTAATAATTTCATGTTTATTGTTAGGCAATCACATCTTACCTTTCAGCCAATTCTAGATGTAATAATTCCATGTTTATTGTTAGCCAATCACATCTTAACTTTCAGCCAATTCTAGATATAATAATTCCATGTTTATTGTTTGCCAATCACATCTTACATTTCAGCCAATTCTAGATGTAATAATTCCATGTTTTTGTTAGGCAATTACATCTTACCTTTCAGCCAATTCTAGATGTAATAATTCCATGTTTATTGTTAGGCAATCACATCTTACCTTTCAGCCAATTCTAGATGCAATAATTCCATGTTTATTGTTAGCCAATCACATCTTAACTTTCAGCCAATTCTATATATAATAATTCCATGTTTATTGTTAGCCAATCACATTTTACCTTTCAGCCAATTCTAGATGTAATAATTCCATGTTTATTGTTAGGCAATCACATCTTACCTTTCAGTCAATTCTAGATGTAATAATTCCATGTTTATTGTTAGCCAATCACATCTTAACTTTCAGCCAATTCTAAATATAATAATTCCATGTTTATTGTTTGCCAATCACATCTTACCTTTCAGCCAATTCTAGATGTAATAATTCCATGTTTTTGTTAGGCAATTGCATTTTATCTTTCAGCCAATTCTAGATGTAATAATTCCATATTTATTGTTAGGCAATCACATCTTACCTTTCAGCCAATTCTAGATGCAATAATTCCTTGTTTTTTGTTTGGCAATCACATTTGACCTTTCAGCCAATTCTAGATGTAATAATTCCATGTTTATTGTTAGCCAATCACATCTTAACTTTCAGCCAATTCTAGATATAATAATTCCATGTTTATTGTTAGCCAATCACATCTTACCTTTCAGCCAATTCTAGATGTAATAATTCCATGTTTATTGTTAGGCAATCACATCTTACCTTTCAGCCAATTCTAGATGTAATAATTTCATGTTTATTGTTAGGCAATCACATCTTACCTTTCAGCCAATTCTAGATGTAATAATTCCATGTTTATTGTTAGCCAATCACATCTTAACTTTCAGCCAATTCTAGATATAATAATTCCATGTTTATTGTTTGCCAATCACATCTTACATTTCAGCCAATTCTAGATGTAATAATTCCATGTTTTTGTTAGCCAATCACATCTTAACTTTCAGCCAATTCTATATATAATAATTCCATGTTTATTGTTAGCCAATCACATTTTACCTTTCAGCCAATTCTAGATGTAATAATTCCATGTTTATTGTTAGGCAATCACATCTTACCTTTCAGTCAATTCTAGATGTAATAATTCCATGTTTATTGTTAGCCAATCACATCTTAAATTTCAGCCAATTCTAAATATAATAATTCCATGTTTATTGTTTGCCAATCACATCTTACCTTTCAGCCAATTCTAGATGTAATAATTCCATGTTTTTGTTATGCAATTGCATCTTACCTTTCAGCCAATTCTAGATGTAATAATTCCATATTTATTGTTAGGCAATCACATCTTACCTTTCAGCCAATTCTAGATGCAATAATTCCATGTTTTTTGTTTTGCAATCACATTTGACCTTTCAGCCAATTCTAGATGTAATAATTCCATGTTTATTGTTAGCCAATCACATCTTAACTTTCAGCCAATTCTAGATATAATAATTCCATGTTTATTGTTAGCCAATCACATTTTACCTTTCAGCCAATTCTAGATGTAATCATTCCATGTTTATTGTTAGGCAATGACATCTTACCTTTCAGCCAATTCTAGATGTAATAATTTCATGTTTATTGTTAGGCAATCACATCTTACCTTTCAGCCAATTCTAGATGTAATAATTCCATGTTTTTGCTAGGCAATCACATCTTACCTTTCAGCCAATTCTAGATGTAATAATTACATGTTTTTTGTTTGGCAATCACATCTTACCTTTCAGCCAATTCTAGATGTAATAATTCCATGTTTATTGTTAGGCAATCACATCTTACCTTTCAGCCAATTCTAGATGCAATAATTCCTTGTTTTTTGTTTGGCAATCACATTTGACCTTTCAGCCAATTCTAGATGTAATAATTCCATGTTTATTGTTAGCCAATCACATCTTACCTTTCAGCCAATTCTAGATGTAAAAATTCCATGTTTATTGTTAGGCAATCACATCTTACCTTTCAGCCAATTCTAGATGTAATAATTTCATGTTTATTGTTAGGCAATCACATCTTACCTTTCAGCCAATTCTAGATGTAATAATTCCATGTTTTTGCTAGGCAATCACATCTTACCTTTCAGCCAATTATAGATGTAATAATTCCATGTTTTTGCTAGGCAATCACATCTTACCTTTCAGCCAATTCTACATGTAATAATTCCATGTTTTTTGTTTGGCAATCACATTTGACCTTTCAGCCAATTCTAGATGTAAAAATTCCATCTTTATTGTTAGCCAATCACATCTTAACTTTCAGCCAATTCTAAATATAATAATTCCATGTTTATTGTTTGCCAATCACATCTTACCTTTCAGCCAATTCTAGATGTAATAATTCCATGTTTTTGTTAGGCAATTGCATCTTACCTTTCAGCCAATTCTAGATGTAATAATTCCATATTTATTGTTAGGCAATCACATCTTACCTTTCAGCCAATTCTAGATGCAATAATTCCATGTTTTTTGTTTGGCAATCACATTTGACCTTTCAGCCAATTCTAGATGTAATAATTCCATGTTTATTGTTAGCCAATCACATCTTAACTTTCAGCCAATTCTAGATATAATAATTCCATGTTTATTGTTAGCCAATCACATTTTACCTTTCAGCCAATTCTAGATGTAATCATTCCATGTTTATTGTTAGGCAATGACATCTTACCTTTCAGCCAATTCTAGATGTAATAATTTCATGTTTATTGTTAGGCAATCACATCTTACCTTTCAGCCAATTCTAGATGTAATAATTCCATGTTTTTGCTAGGCAATCACATCTTACCTTTCAGCCAATTCTACATGTAATAATTACATGTTTTTTGTTTGGCAATCACATCTTACCTTTCAGCCAATTCTAGATGTAATAATTCCATGTTTATTGTTAGCCAATCACATCTTAACTTTCAGCCAATTCTCGATATAATAATTCCATTTTTATTGTTAGCCAATCACATTTTATCTTTCAGCCAATTCTAGATGTATTAATTCCATGTTTATTGTTAGGCAATGACATATTACCTTTCAGCCAATTCTAGATGTAATAATTCCATGTTTATTGTTAGGCAATCACATCTTACCTTTCAGCCAATTCTAGATGCAATAATTCCATGTTTTTTGTTTGGCAATCACATCTTACCTTTCAGCCAATTCTAGATGTAATAATTTCATGTTTATTCTTAGGCAATCACATCTTAACTTTCAGCCAATTCTAGATGTAATAATTCCATGTTTTTGCTAGGCAATCACATCTTACCTTTCAGCCAATTCTAGATGTAATAATTACATGTTTTTGTTAGGCAATCACATCTTACCTTTCAGCCAATTCTAGATGCAATAATTCCATGTTTTTGCTAGGCAATCACATCTTACCTTTCAGCCAATTCTACATGTAATAATTACATGTTTTTTGTTTGGCAATCACATCTTACCTTTCAACCAATTCTAGATGTAATAATTCCATGTTTTTGCTAGGCAATCACATCTTACCTTTCTGCCATTTATAGATGTAATAACTACATGTTTTTTGTTAGGCAATCACATCTTACCTTTCAGCCAATTCTAGATGCAATAATTCAATGTTTTTTGTTTGGCAATCACATTTGACCTTTCAGCCAATTCTAGATGTAATAATTCCATGTTTTTTGTTAGGCAATCACATCTTACCTTTCAGCCAATTCTAGATGTAATAATTTCATGTTGATTGTTAGGCAATCACATCTTAACTTTCAGCCAATTCTAGATGTAATCATTCCATGTTTATTGTTAGGCAATGACATCTTACCTTTCAGCCAATTCTAGATGTAATAATTTCATGTTTATTGTTAGGCAATCACATCTTACCTTTCAGCCAATTCTAGATGTAATAATTCCATGTTTTTGCTAGGCAATCACATCTTACCTTTCAGCCAATTCTACATGTAATAATTACATGTTTTTTGTTTGGCAATCACATCTTACCTTTCAGCCAATTCTAGATGTAATAATTCCATGTTTATTGTTAGGCAATCACATCTTACCTTTCAGCCAATTCTAGATGCAATAATTCCTTGTTTTTTGTTTGGCAATCACATTTGACCTTTCAGCCAATTCTAGATGTAATAATTCCATGTTTATTGTTAGCCAATCACATCTTACCTTTCAGCCAATTCTAGATGTAAAAATTCCATGTTTATTGTTAGGCAATCACATCTTACCTTTCAGCCAATTCTAGATGTAATAATTTCATGTTTATTGTTAGGCAATCACATCTTACCTTTCAGCCAATTCTAGATGTAATAATTCCATGTTTTTGCTAGGCAATCACATCTTACCTTTCAGCCAATTCTACATGTAATAATTACATGTTTTTTGTTTGGCAATCACATCTTACCTTTCAGCCAATTCCAGATGTAATAATTCCATGTTTTTGCTAGGAAATCACATCTTACCTTTCAGCCAATTATAGATGTAATAATTCCATGTTTTTGCTAGGCAATCACATCTTACCTTTCAGCCAATTCTACATGTAATAATTCCATGTTTTTTGTTTGGCAATCACATTTGACCTTTCAGCCAATTCTAGATGTAAAAATTCCATCTTTATTGTTAGCCAATCACATCTTAACTTTCAGCCAATTCTAAATATAATAATTCCATGTTTATTGTTTGCCAATCACATCTTACCTTTCAGCCAATTCTAGATGTAATAATTCCATGTTTTTGTTAGGCAATTGCATCTTACCTTTCAGCCAATTCTAGATGTAATAATTCCATATTTATTGTTAGGCAATCACATCTTACCTTTCAGCCAATTCTAGATGCAATAATTCCATGTTTTTTGTTTGGCAATCACATTTGACCTTTCAGCCAATTCTAGATGTAATAATTCCATGTTTATTGTTAGCCAATCACATCTTAACTTTCAGCCAATTCTAGATATAATAATTCCATGTTTATTGTTAGCCAATCACATTTTACCTTTCAGCCAATTCTAGATGTAATCATTCCATGTTTATTGTTAGGCAATGACATCTTACCTTTCAGCCAATTCTAGATGTAATAATTTCATGTTTATTGTTAGGCAATCACATCTTACCTTTCAGCCAATTCTAGATGTAATAATTTCATGTTTAT
Organism: Bathymodiolus septemdierum; assembly: GCA_963383655.1. NCBI lineage: Eukaryota > Metazoa > Mollusca > Bivalvia > Mytilida > Modiolidae > Bathymodiolus > Bathymodiolus septemdierum. Next base: position 2,732,994 of record OY726525.1, on the reverse strand, counting down.
TGTTAGGCAATCACATCTTACCTTTCAGCCAATTCTAGATGTAATAATTCCATGTTTATTGCTAGGCAATCACATCTTACCTTTCAGCCAATTCTAGATGCAATAATTCCATGTTTTTTGTTTGGCAATCACATTTGATCTTTCAGCCAATTGTAGATGTAATAATTCCATGTTTATTGTTAGCCAATCACATCTTACCTTTCAGCCAATTCTAGATGTAATAATTCCATGTTTTTGCTAGGCAATCACATCTTACCTTTCAACCAATTCTAGATGTAATAATTCCATGTTTTTGCTAGGCAATCACATCTTACCTTTCTGCCATTTATAGATGTAATAACTACATGTTTTTTGTTAGGCAATCACATCTTACCTTTCAGCCAATTCTAGATGCAATAATTCAATGTTTTTTGTTTGGCAATCACATTTGACCTTTCAGCCAATTCTAGATGTAATAATTCCATGTTTTTTGTTAGGCAATCACATCTTACCTTTCAGCCAATTCTAGATGTAATAATTTCATGTTGATTGTTAGGCAATCACATCTTAACTTTCAGCCAATTCTAGATGTAATAATTCCATGTTTTTGCTAGGCAATCACATCTTACCTTTCAGCCATTTCTAGATGTAATAATTACATGTTTTTTGTTAGGCAATCACATCTTACCTTTCAGCCAATTCTAGATGTAATAATTCCATGTTTATTGTTAGGCAATCACATCTTACCTTTCAGCCAATTCTAGATGCAATAATTCCATGCTTTTTGTTTGGCAATCACATTTGACCTTTCAGCCAATTCTAGATGTAATAATTCCATGTTTATTGTTAGCCAATCACATCTTACCTTTCAGCCAATTCTAGATGTAATAATTCCATGTTTATTGTTAGGCAATCACATCTTACCTTTCAGCCAATTCTAGATGTAATAATTTCATGTTTATTGTTAGGCAATCACATCTTACCTTTCAGCCAATTCTAGATGTAATAATTCCATGTTTTTGCTAGGCAATCACATCTTACCTTTCAGCCAATTCTACATGTAATAATTACATGTTTTTTGTTTGGCAATCACATCTTACCTTTCAGCCAATTCTAGATGTAATAATTCCATGTTTATTGTTAGGCAATCACAGCTTACCTTTCAGCCAATTCTAGATGCAATAATTCCTTGTTTTTTGTTTGGCAATCACATTTGACCTTTCAGCCAATTCTAGATGTAATAATTCCATGTTTATTGTTAGCCAATCACATCTTACCTTTCAGCCAATTCTAGATGTAATAATTCCATGTTTATTGTTAGGCAATCACATCTTACCTTTCAGCCAATTCTAGATGTAATAATTTCATGTTTATTGTTAGGCAATGACATCTTACCTTTCAGCCAATTCTAGATGTAATAATTTCATGTTGATTGTTAGGCAATCACATCTTAACTTTCAGCCAATTCTAGATGTAATAATTCCATGTTTTTGCTAGGCAATCACATCTTACCTTTCAGCCATTTCTAGATGTAATAATTACATGTTTTTTGTTAGGCAATCACATCTTACCTTTCAGCCAATTCTAGATGTAATAATTCCATGTTTATTGTTAGGCAATCACATCTTACCTTTCAGCCAATTCTAGATGCAATAATTCCATGCTTTTTGTTTGGCAATCACATTTGACCTTTCAGCCAATTCTAGATGTAATAATTCCATGTTTATTGTTAGCCAATCACATCTTACCTTTCAGCCAATTCTAGATGTAATAATTCCATGTTTATTGTTAGGCAATCACATCTTACCTTTCAGCCAATTCTAGATGTAATAATTTCATGTTTATTGTTAGGCAATCACATCTTACCTTTCAGCCAATTCTAGATGTAATAATTCCATGTTTTTGCTAGGCAATCACATCTTACCTTTCAGCCAATTCTACATGTAATAATTACATGTTTTTTGTTTGGCAATCACATCTTACCTTTCAGCCAATTCTAGATGTAATAATTCCATGTTTATTGTTAGGCAATCACAGCTTACCTTTCAGCCAATTCTAGATGCAATAATTCCTTGTTTTTTGTTTGGCAATCACATTTGACCTTTCAGCCAATTCTAGATGTAATAATTCCATGTTTATTGTTAGCCAATCACATCTTACCTTTCAGCCAATTCTAGATGTAATAATTCCATGTTTATTGTTAGGCAATCACATCTTACCTTTCAGCCAATTCTAGATGTAATAATTTCATGTTTATTGTTAGGCAATGACATCTTACCTTTCAGCCAATTCTAGATGTAATAATTCCATGTTTTTGCTAGGCAATCACATCTTACCTTTCAGCCAATTCTACATGTAATAATTACATGTTTTTTGTTTGGCAATCACATCTTACCTTTCAGCCAATTCCAGATGTAATACTTCCATGTTTTTGCTAAGAAATCACATCTTACCTTTCAGCCAATTATAGATGTAATAATTCCATGTTTTTGCTAGGCAATCACATCTTACCTTTCAGCCAATTCTACATGTAATAATTCCATGTTTTTTGTTTAGCAATCACATTTGACCTTTCAGCCAATTCTAGATGTAAAAATTCCATCTTTATTGTTAGCCAATCACATCTTAACTTTCAGCCAATTCTAAATATAATAATTCCATGTTTATTGTTTGCCAATCACATCTTACCTTTCAGCCAATTCTAGATGTAATAATTCCATGTTTTTGTTAGGCAATTGCATCTTACCTTTCAGCCAATTCTAGATGTAATAATTCCATATTTATTGTTAGGCAATCACATCTTACCTTTCAGCCAATTATAGATGCAATAATTCCATGTTTTTTGTTTGGCAATCACATTTGACCTTTCAGCCAATTCTAGATGTAATAATTCCATGTTTATTGTTAGCCAATCACATCTTAACTTTCAGCCAATTCTAGATATAATAATTCCATGTTTATTGTTAGCCAATCACATTTTACCTTTCAGCCAATTCTAGATGTAATAATTCCATGTTTATTGTTAGGCAATGACATCTTACCTTTCAGCAAATTCTAGATGTAATAATGCCATGTTTATTGCTAGGCAATCTCATCTTACCTTTCAGCCAATTCTAGATGCAATAATTCCATGTTTTTTGTTTGGCAATCACATTTGACCTTTCAGCCAATTCTAGATGTAATAATTCCATGTTTATTGTTAGCCAATCACATCTTAACTTTCAGCCAATTCTAGATGTAATAATTCCATGTTTTTGCTAGGCAATCACATCTTACCTTTCAGCCAATTCTAGATGTAATAATTACATGTTTTTGTTAGGCAATCACATCTTACCTTTCAGCCAATTCTAGATGCAATAATTCCATGTTTTTGTTAGGCAATCACATCTTACCTTTCAGCCAATTCTACATGTAATAATTACATGCTTTTTGTTTGGCAATCACATCTTACCTTTCAACCAATTCTAGATGTAATAATTCCATGTTTTTGCTAGGCAATCACATCTTACCTTTCAGCCATTTCTAGATGTAATAATTACATGTTTTTTGTTAGGCAATCACATCTTACCTTTCAGCCAATTCTAGATGCAATAATTCCATGTTTTTTGTTTGGCAATCACATTTGACCTTTCAGCCAATTCTAGATGTAATAATTCCATGTTTTTTGTTAGGCAATCACATTTTACCTTTCAGCCAATTCTAGATGTAATAATTCCATGTTTATTGTTAGGCAATCACATCTTACCTTTCAGCCAATTCTAGATGTAATAATTTCATGTTTATTCTTAGGCAATCACATCTTAACTTTCAGCCAATTCTAGATGTAATAATTCCATGTTTTTGCTAGGCAATCACATCTTACCTTTCAGCCAATTCTAGATGTAATAATTATATCTTTTTGTTAGGCAATCACATCTTACCTTTCAGCCAATTCTAGATGCAATAATTCCATGTTTTTGCTAGGCAATCACATCTTACATTTCAGCCAATTCTACATGTAATAATTACATGTTTTTTGTTTGGCAATCACATCTTACCTTTCAACCAATTCTAGATGTAATAATTCCATGTTTTTGCTAGGCAATCACATCTTACCTTTCAGCCAATTCTAGATGTAATAATTACATGTTTTTTGTTAGGCAATCACATCTTACCTTTCAGCCAATTCTAGATGTAATAATTCTAAGTTTTTTGTTAGGCAATCACATCTTACCTTTCAGCCAATTCTAGATGTAATAATTCCATGTTTATTGTTAGGCAATCACATCTTACCTTTCAGCCAATTCTAGATGTAATAATTTCATGTTTATTGTTAGGCAATCACATCTTACCTTTCAGCCAATTCTAGATGTAATAATTCCATGTTTTTGCTAGGCAATCACATCTTACCTTTCAGCCAATTCTACATGTAATAATTACATGTTTTTTGTTTGGCAATCACATCTTACCTTTCAACCAATTCTAGATGTAATAATTCCATGTTTATTGTTAGGCAATCACATCTTACCTTTCAGCCAATTCTAGATGCAATAATTCCTTGTTTTTTGTTTGGCAATCACATTTGACCTTTCAGCCAATTCTAGATGTAATAATTCCATGTTTATTGTTAGCCAATCACATCTTAACTTTCAGCCAATTCTAGATATAATAATTCCATGTTTATTGTTAGCCAATCACATCTTACCTTTCAGCCAATTCTAGATGTAATAATTCCATGTTTATTGTTAGGCAATCACATCTTACCTTTCAGCCAATTCTAGATGTAATAATTTCATGTTTATTGTTAGGCAATCACATCTTACCTTTCAGCCAATTCTAGATGTAATAATTCCATGTTTATTGTTTGCCAATCACATCTTAACTTTCAGCCAATTCTAGATATAATAATTCCATGTTTATTGTTTGCCAATCACATCTTACATTTCAGCCAATTCTAGATGTAATAATTCCATGTTTTTGTTAGGCAATTACATCTTACCTTTCAGCCAATTCTAGATGTAATAATTACATGTTTATTGTTAGGCAATCACATCTTACCTTTCAGCCAATTCTAGATGCAATAATTCCATGTTTTTTGTTTGGCAATCACATTTGACCTTTCAGCCAATTCTAGATGTAATAATTCCATGTTTATTGTTAGCCAATCACATCTTAACTTTCAGCCAATTCTATATATAATTATTCCATGTTTATTGTTAGCCAATCACATTTTACCTTTCAGCCAATTCTAGATGTAATAATTCCATGTTTATTGTTAGGCAATCACATCTTACCTTTCAGCCAATTCTAGATGTAATAATTTCATGTTTATTCTTAGGCAATCACATCTTAACTTTCAGCCAATTCTAGATGTAATAATTCCATGTTTTTGCTAGACAATCACATCTTACCTTTCAGCCAATTCTAGATGTAATAATTACATGTTTTTGTTAGGCAATCACATCTTACCTTTCAGCCAATTCTAGATGCAATAATTCCATGTTTTTGCTAGGCAATCACATCTTACCTTTCAGCCAATTCTACATGTAATAATTACATGTTTTTTGTTTGGCAATCACATCTTACCTTTCAACCAATTCTAGATGTAATAATTACATGTTTTTTGTTAGGCAATCACATCTTACCTTTCAGCCAATTCTAGATGCAATAATTCCATGTTTTTTGTTTGGCAATCACATTTGACCTTTCAGCCAATTCTAGATGTAATAATTCCATGTTTTTTGTTAGGCAATCACATTTTACCTTTCAGCCAATTCTAGATGTAATAATTCCATGTTTATTGTTAGGCAATCACATCTTACCTTTCAGCCAATTCTAGATGCAATAATTCCATGTTTATCGTTAGGCAATCACATCTTACCTTTCAGCCAATTCTAGATGTAATAATTCCATGTTTTTGCTAGGCAATCACATCTTACCTTTCAGCTAATTCTAGATGTAATAATTACATGTTTTTGTTAGGCAATCACATCTTACCTTTCAGCCAATTCTAGATGCAATAATTCCTTGTTTTTTGTTTGGCAATCACATTTGACCTTTCAGCCAATTCTAGATGTAATAATTCCATGTTTATTGTTAGCCAATCACATCTTAACTTTCAGCCAATTCTAGATATAATAATTCCATGTTTATTGTTAGCCAATCACATCTTACCTTTCAGCCAATTCTAGATGTAATAATTCCATGTTTATTGTTAGGCAATCACATCTTACCTTTCAGCCAATTCTAGATGTAATAATTTCATGTTTATTGTTAGGCAATCACATCTTACCTTTCAGCCAATTCTAGATGTAATAATTCCATGTTTATTGTTTGCCAATCACATCTTAACTTTCAGCCAATTCTAGATATAATAATTCCATGTTTATTGTTTGCCAATCACATCTTACATTTCAGCCAATTCTAGATGTAATAATTCCATGTTTTTGTTAGGCAATTACATCTTACCTTTCAGCCAATTCTAGATGTAATAATTCCATGTTTATTGTTAGGCAATCACATCTTACCTTTCAGCCAATTCTAGATGTAATAATTCCATGTTTATTGTTAGGCAATCACATCTTACCTTTCAGCCAATTCTAGATGCAATAATTCCATGTTTTTTGTTTGGCAATCACATTTGACCTTTCAGCCAATTCTAGATGTAATAATTCCATGTTTATTGTTAGCCAATCACATCTTAACTTTCAGCCAATTCTATATATAATTATTCCATGTTTATTGTTAGCCAATCACATTTTACCTTTCAGCCAATTCTAGATGTAATAATTCCATGTTTATTGTTAGGCAATCACATCTTACCTTTCAGCCAATTCTAGATGTAATAATTTCATGTTTATTCTTAGGCAATCACATCTTAACTTTCAGCCAATTCTAGATGTAATAATTCCATGTTTTTGCTAGACAATCACATCTTACCTTTCAGCCAATTCTAGATGTAATAATTACATGTTTTTGTTAGGCAATCACATCTTACCTTTCAGCCAATTCTAGATGCAATAATTCCATGTTTTTGCTAGGCAATCACATCTTACCTTTCAGCCAATTCTACATGTAATAATTACATGTTTTTTGTTTGGCAATCACATCTTACCTTTCAACCAATTCTAGATGTAATAATTACATGTTTTTTGTTAGGCAATCACATCTTACCTTTCAGCCAATTCTAGATGCAATAATTCCATGTTTTTTGTTTGGCAATCACATTTGACCTTTCAGCCAATTCTAGATGTAATAATTCCATGTTTTTTGTTAGGCAATCACATTTTACCTTTCAGCCAATTCTAGATGTAATAATTCCATGTTTATTGTTAGGCAATCACATCTTACCTTTCAGCCAATTCTAGATGCAATAATTCCATGTTTATCGTTAGGCAATCACATCTTACCTTTCAGCCAATTCTAGATGTAATAATTCCATGTTTTTGCTAGGCAATCACATCTTACCTTTCAGCTAATTCTAGATGTAATAATTACATGTTTTTGTTAGGCAATCACATCTTACCTTTCAGCCAATTCTAGATGCAATAATTCCATGTTTTTGTTAGGCAATCACATCTTACCTTTCAGCCAATTTTACATGTAATAATTACATGTTTTTTGTTTGGCAATCACATCTTACCTTTCAACCAATTCTAGATGTAATAATTCCATGTTTTTGCTAGGCAATCACATCTTACCTTTCAGCCATTTCTAGATGTAATAATTCCATGTTTTTTGTTAGGCAATCACATCTTACCTTTCAGCCAATTCTAGATGTAATAATTCCAAGTTTTTTGTTAGGCAATCACATCTTACCTTTCAGCCAATTCTAGATGTAATAATTCCATGTTTATTGTTAGGCAATCACATCTTACCTTTCAGCCAATTCTAGATGCAATAATTCCATGTTTTTTGTTTGGCAATCACATTTGACCTTTCAGCCAATTCTAGATGTAATAATTCCATGTTTATTGTTAGCCAATCACATCTTAACTTTCAGCCAATTCTAGATATAATAATTCCATGTTTATTGTTAGCCAATCACATCTTACCTTTCAGCCAATTCTAGATGTAATAATTTCATGTTTATTGTTAGGCAATCACATCTTACCTTTCAGCCAATTCTAGATGTAATAATTCCATGTTTATTGTTAGGCAATCACATCTTACCTTTCAGCCAATTCTAGATGTAATCATTTCATGTTTATTGTTAGGCAATCACATCTTACCTTTCAGCCAATTCTAGATGTAATAATTCCATGTTTTTGCAAGGCAATCACATCTTACCTTTCAGCCAATTCTACATGTAATAATTACATGTTTTTTGATTGGCAATCACATCTTACCTTTCAGCCAATTCTAGATGTAATAATTCCATGTTTATTGTTAGGCAATCACATCTGACCTTTCAGCCAATTCTATATGCAATAATTCCATGTTTTTTGTTTGGCAATCACATTTGACCTTTCAGCCAATTCTAGATGTAATAATTCCATGTTTATTGTTAGCCAATCACATCTTACCTTTCAGCCAATTCTAGATGTAATAATTCCATGTTTATTGTTAGGCAATCACATCTTACCTTTCAGCCAATTCTAGATGTAATAATTACATGTTTTTTGTTATGCAATCACATTTTACCTTTCAGCCAATTCTAGATGTAATAATTCCATGTTTTTTTTAGTCAATCACATCTTACCTTTCAGCCAATTCTAGATGCAATAATTCCATGTTTTTGCTAGGCAATCACATGGGCAATTCTAGATGTAATAATTCCATGTTTATTGTTATCCAATCACATTTTACCTTTCAGCCAATTCTAGATGTAATAATTCCATGTTTTTTGCTAGGCAATCACATCTTACCTTTCAGCCAATTCTAGATGTAATAATTACATGTTTTTTGTTAGGCAATCACATCTTACCTTTCAACCAATTCTAGATGTGTTAAATCCATGTTTATTGTGAGCCAATCACATCTTACCTTTCAGCCAATTCTAGATGTAATAATTCCATTTTTTTTGTTAGGCAATCACATCTTAACTTTCAGCCAATTCTAGATGTAATAATTCCATGTTTATTGTTAGTCAATCATATCTTACCTTTCAGCCAATTCTATATGTAATAATTCCATGTTTATTGCTAGTCAATCACATCTTTCCTGTCAGCCAATTCAAGATTTAATAATTCCATGTTTTTTTGTTAGGCAATCACATCTTACATTTCTGCCAATTCTAGATGTAATAATTCCATGTTCATTGTTAGCCAATCACATTTTAACTTTCAACCAATTCTAGATGTAATAATTCCATGTTCATTGTTTGCCAATCCCATCTTACCTTTCAGCGAAAGCTATAAGAATGCCATATTTTCTTTTAGCCAACCATCTTACAATGAATAATCAGCTATCACCATCATATGGGGTCAAAATTGAACATACCAAACCATCTTATGCATTTGTGTGAAATAAACGCCGATTACAGACAATGAATGACGCTGCACGAGAACTTATTAAGTTCTATTAATTTCATGGTGATAAATTTAATCTATTAAATCATTTTAATTATGATTTCAGTACCAGATTGTGGACAACCACCCAGTGTAAGTGATGCATTCTGGGAACCGGGAAGCAACAGTGGTGGACAATCAGCAACTTTGAACTGTAACGATGGCTTCTATCTTAACAATGTCGTTCAGATATCTTGCACTTCAAGCAATACCTGGACTAACATTGATGATATATGTATGCCAGGTGAGTACATTTGAGTAGTGTCACATTTTCTGTTACATTTTCCGCTGGCCATGATCGTATGGTAGTTAGATTTAAATCTGTATGCAATCAGTGCTTATCTAAGCGACCATCGCCCAAAGCCCACCCCTTACGACAGAAGCACCCCCCACCCCCAAATTATTACATTTTTTTTGTATTGATGATGATATTAAACATACTTTTTTAAACTACAAATCTCACATAAATTAATTAAAAAAAATATTAAAAATTGAGAATAAAAAGGTATATATCTGATTTAATGCACACTTATAATCAAGTTGTTGTTGTTTACCATTAATATCTAATTTAGTGCACACTTATAATTAAGTTGTTGTTTACCATTAATATCTAATTTAGTGCACACTTATAATCAAGTTGTTGTTGTTTACCATTAATATCTAATTTAGTGCACACTTATAATAAAGTTGTTGTTTACCATTAATATCTAATTTAGTGCACACTTTTAATTAAGTTATTGTTTACCATTAATATCTAATTTAGTGCACACTTATAATTAAGTTGTTGTTTACCATTAATATCTAATTAAGTGCACACTTATAATTAAGTTGTTGTTTACCATTAATATCTAATTTAGTGCACACTTTTAATTAAGTTGTTGTTTACCATTAATATCTAATTTAGTGCACACTTATAATTAAGTTGCTGTTTACAATTAATATCTAATTTAGTGCACACTTATAATTAAGTTGCTGTTTACCATTAATATCTAATTTAGTGCACACTTATAATTAAGTTGTTGTTTACCATTAATATCTAATTTAGTGCACACTTATAATTAAGTTGTTGTTTACCATTAATATCTAATTAAGTGCACACTTATAATTAAGTTGTTGTTTACCATTAATATCTAATTTAGTGCACACTTTTAATTAAGTTGTTGTTTACCATTAATATCTAATTTAGTGCACACTTTTAATTAAGTTGTTGTTTACCATTAATATCTAATTTAGTGCACACTTATAATTAAGTTGCTGTTTACAATTAATATCTAATTTAGTGCACACTTATAATTAAGTTGTTGTTTACCATTAATATCTAATTTAGTGCACACTTATAATTAAGTTGCTGTTTACAATTAATATCTAATTTAGTGCACACTTATAATTAAGTTGTTGTTTACCATTAATATCTAATTTAGTGCACACTTATAATTAAGTTGCTGTTTACAATTAATATCTAATTTAGTGCACACTTTTAATCAAGTTGTTGTTTACCATTAATATCTAATTTAGTGCACACTTATAATCAAGTTGTTGTTGTTTACCATTAATATCTAATTTAGTGCACACTTTTAATTAAGTTGTTGTTTACCATTAATATCTAATTTAGTGCACACTTATAATTAAGTTATTGTTTACCATTAATATCTAATTTAGTGCACACTTATAATTAAGTTGTTGTTTACCATTAATATCTAATTTAGTGCACACTTATAATCAAGTTGTTGTTGTTTACCATTAATATCTAATTTAGTGCACACTTATAATAAAGTTGTTGTTTACCATTAATATCTAATTTAGTGCACACTTTTAATTAAGTTATTGTTTACCATTAATATCTAATTTAGTGCACACTTATAATTAAGTTGTTGTTTACCATTAATATCTAATTAAGTGCACACTTATAATTAAGTTGTTGTTTACCATTAATATCTAATTTAGTGCACACTTTTAATTAAGTTGTTGTTTACCATTAATATCTAATTTAGTGCACACTTTTAATTAAGTTATTGTTTACCATTAATATCTAATTTAGTGCACACTTATAATTAAGTTGCTGTTTACAATTAATATCTAATTTAGTGCACACTTATAATTAAGTTGCTGTTTACCATTAATATCTAATTTAGTGCACACTTATAATTAAGTTGTTGTTTACCATTAATATCTAATTTAGTGCACACTTATAATTAAGTTGTTGTTTACCATTAATATCTAATTAAGTGCACACTTATAATTAAGTTGTTGTTTACCATTAATATCTAATTTAGTGCACACTTTTAATTAAGTTGTTGTTTACCATTAATATCTAATTTAGTGCACACTTTTAATTAAGTTGTTGTTTACCATTAATATCTAATTTAGTGCACACTTATAATTAAGTTGCTGTTTACAATTAATATCTAATTTAGTGCACACTTATAATTAAGTTGTTGTTTACCATTAATATCTAATTTAGTGCACACTTATAATTAAGTTGCTGTTTACAATTAATATCTAATTTAGTGCACATTTATAATTAAGTTGTTGTTTACCATTAATATCTAATTTAGTGCACACTTATAATTAAGTTGCTGTTTACAATTAATATCTAATTTAGTGCACACTTTTAATTAAGTTGTTGTTTACCATTAATATCTAATTTAGTGCACACTTATAATCAAGTTGTTGTTGTTTACCATTAATATCTAATTTAGTGCACACTTTTAATTAAGTTGTTGTTTACCATTAATATCTAATTTAGTGCACACTTATAATTAAGTTATTGTTTACCATTAATATCTAATTTAGTGCACACTTATAATTAAGTTGTTGTTTACCATTAATATCTAATTTAGTGCACACTTTTAATTAAGTTGTTGTTTACCATTAATATCTAATTTAGTGCACACTTATAATTAAGTTGTTGTTTACCATTAATATCTAATTTAGTGCACACTTTTAATTAAGTTGTTGTTGTTTACCATTAATATCTAATTTAGTGCACACTTATAATTAAGTTGCTGTTTACAATTAATATCTAATTTAGTGCACACTTTTAATTAAGTTGTTGTTGTTTACCATTAATATCTAATTTAGTGCACACTTTTAATTAAGTTATTGTTTACCATTAATATCTAATTTAGTGCACACTTTTAATTAAGTTGTTGTTTACCATTAATATCTAATTTAGTGCACACTTTTAATTAAGTTATTGTTTACCATTAATATCTAATTTAGTGCACACTTATAATTAAGTTGTTGTTTACCATTAATATCTAATTTAGTGCACACTTTTAATTAAGTTGCTGTTTACAATTAATATCTAATTTAGTGCACACTTTTAATTAAGTTGTTGTTTACCATTAATATCTAATTAAGTGCACACTTATAATTAAGTTGTTGTTTACCATTAATATCTAATTTAGTGCACACTTTTAATTAAGTTGTTGTTTACCATTAATATCTAATTTAGTGCACACTTATAATTAAGTTGTTGTTTACCATTAATATCTAATTTAGTGCACACTTATAATTAAGTTATTGTTTACCATTAATATCTAATTAAGTGCACACTTATAATTAAGTTGTTGTTTACCATTAATATCTAATTAAGTGCACACTTATAATTAAGTTGTTGTTTACCATTAATATCTAATTTAGTGCACACTTATAATTAAGTTGTTGTTTACCATTAATATCTAATTTAGTGCACACTTTTAATTAAGTTGTTGTTTACCATTAATATCTAATTTAGTGCACACTTATAATTAAGTTGTTGTTTACCATTAATATCTAATTTAGTACACACTTATAATTAAGTTGTTGTTTACCATTAATATCTAATTAAGTGCACACTTATAATTAAGTTGTTGTTTACCATTAATATCTAATTTAGTGCACACTTATAATTAAGTTGTTGTTTACCATTAATATCTAATTTAGTACACACTTATAATTAAGTTGTTGTTTACCATTAATATCTAATTAAGTGCACACTTATAATTAAGTTGTTGTTTACCATTAATATCTAATTTAGTGCACACTTATAATTAAGTTGTTGTTTACCATTAATAGTTTTCTTTTACAGAGTGCAAAGATCCATATGGTGTTACTAACGGGATATGGCTGGTAAATGGATACCAGAATTGTTCTCAAGCTGAACTGTTGTGTAATCAAGGATACTACAGCTCAGTACCTGTTATTTTAGGATGTGATGAATTTGGTCATTGGGATGATACTAATGCTACTTGTGTTTTGGGTAATATTTCCTTTATTATTATCATGCTTTGTATTTCAAATCTATTGTATACCACATTGTGATATGATCGTCAACATGTTCGGTAGATTATGGGTTCGAGCCCCGGTTGGTCAAACCAATGATTATAAAATGGATTTTTGCTGCTTTTCCGCTAAACACCCAGCATTCAGGAGTTAAACCAAAGACTGGCTGGCTCGGGATCAGGTTAATGTGACAGAGTGGAGCGACATATCTACCCATAGACTGTTCTTTGAGTGAACTAGCAATATAAAAATCCAGCACTGAGGGTTGGTCTAGTACAAAGCGCATATCATCATCATCTCGTCGCCATGAAAAAAATGATAAATTGCTCGATTGCCGTAAGAACAATCACTCACTTGTAGCTATAATCCCTCACTTGTCGTAGCAACAATCACTGACTTTCCGTAACAACAATCACTGACGTGCCGTAACAACAATCACTGACGTGCCTTAACAACAATCATTGACTTGCCGTAACAACAATCACTGACTTTCCATAACAACAATCACTGACTTTCCGTAACAACAATCACTGACGTGCCGTAACAACAATCACTGACTTTCCGTACCAATAATCACTGACGTGCCGTAACAACAATCACTGACTTGCCGTAGCAACAATCACTGACTTGCCGTTACAACAATCACTGACTTGCCGTAGCAACAATCACTGACTTTCCGTAACAACAATCACTGACTTTCCGTAACAACAATCACTGACTTTCCGAAACAACAATCACTGACGTGCCGTAACAACAATCATTGACGTGCGGTAACAACAATCACTGACTTGCCGCAACAACAATCACTGACGTGCCGTAACAACAATCACTGACTTGCTGTAACAACAATCACTGACTTTCCGTAGCAACAATCACTGACTTGCCGTAACAACAATCACTGATTTGCCGTAACAACAATCACTGACGTGCCGTAACAACAATCACTGAAGTGCCGTAACAGCAATCACTGACTTGTCGTAACAACAATCACTGACTTTCCATAACAATAATCACTGACTTGTCGTAACAACAATCACTGACTTTCCGTACCAACAATCACTGACTTTCCGTAACAACAATCACTGACTTGCCGTAACAACAATGACTGACGTGCCGTAACAACAATCACTGACTTGCCGTAACAACAATCACTGACTTTCCGTAACAACAATCACTGACTTGCCGTTACAACAATCACAGACTTGCCGTAACAACAATCACTGACTTGCCGTAGCAACAATCACTGACGTACTATAACAACAATCACTGACGTGCCGTAACAACAATCACTGACGTGCCGTAACAACAATCACTGACGTGCCGTAACAACAATCACTGACTGGCCGTAACAACAATCACTGACGTGCCGTAACAACAATCACTGACGTGCCGAAACAACAATCACTGACTTTCCGTAACAACAATCACTGACGTGCCGTAACAACAATCACTGACGTGCCGTAACAACAATCACTGACTTTCCGTACCAACAATCACTGACTTTCCGTAACAACAATCACTGACTTGCCGTAACAACAATCACTGACTTGCCGTAACAACAATCACTGACTTGCAGTAACAACAATCACTGACTTGCCGTAACAACAATCACAGACTTGCCGTAACAACAATCACTGACTTGCCGTAGCAACAATCACTGACGTACTATAACAACAATCACTGACGTGCCGTAACAACAATCACTGACGTGCCGTAACAACAATCACTGACGTGCCGTAACAACAATCACTGACTGGCCGTAACAACAATCACTGACGTGCCGTAACAACAATCACTGACGTGCCGAAACAACAATCACTGACTTTCCGTAACAACAATCACTGACTTGCCGTAACAACGATCACTGACGTGCCATAACAACAATCACTGACTTGCCGTAACAACAATCAATCACTGACGTGCCATAACAACAATCACTGACTTTCCGTAACAACAATCACTGCATTGCCGTAACAACAATCACTGACGTGCCGTAACAACAATCACTGACTTGCCGTAACAACAATCACTGCCTTGCCGTAACAACAATCACTGACTTGCCGTAACAACAATCACTGACTTGCCGTAACAACAATTATTCACTCACTTAACGTCCAGTGAGCAGTATTTCAGGTATTTCAGGCATATCAGGTATATGCAGGACAAGAACAAGTTCAACAATATATAAAACCCAGACAGAAATAAGGGAGGGGCGGGCCACCCGGTACAACATTATTTGACTGCGACTGGAAAAATATGGAGGTGCGATTAGGCACGAAAAAGTTAGTCTATTGTAGGGGTAGCAATGGGTCTGCTCTTTTTCGTACTATGCAAAAAAGGTGTTTAATGTGCAGGGAGCATGGGAGTCTCCAAATACGTTACCGTGGTTACATATGGTCAACGGGCAAAGAACTTGGCAGCCCCTGTTCGCTTACCTGATGACGTGCTGACCAGCTCTGTGGGTTTAAATTCTGGCAACCGTAATATCCATGCCCAGTGTAACCAGTAAAAGGTCCAGAAATAAGGATTCCTGTCGAAAGCCCCTAACAAACTTTATCACAGCAAGAGGTGCCCAAACTCAAACCTTGATCGGAGGCAGCAAGCGAACTGCCGTACATGTATGTCACTAATGTATCACTATAAGATGTATTGAAAACAAACTCAAATCTTGATAGAAGGCAGCAAGCGTCCTGCTGCATGTCCCTTACTTACTTTATCACAGCAAGATGTACTGAAAACAAACTCAAGCCTTGATCCTGTCGAAAGCCTCTAACAAACTTTATCACAACAAGATGTACTCAAAACTCAAACCTTGCTAGGAGAAAGTAGGTGTCTTGTCACAAGTCACTGACGTACTTTATCACAGTAAGATGTACTGAAAACAAACTCTAACCTTGATCGACCTGTCACAAGTCACTGAGGTACTTTATCACAGTAAGATGTACTGAAAACAAACTCTAACCTTGATCGACCTGTCACATGTCACTGACGTATGTTATCACAGTAAGATGTACTGTAAACAAACTCTAACCTTGATCGACCTGTCACAAGTCACTGACGTAAGTTATCACAGTAAGATGTACCCAAACTGAAACCTTCATCGGAGACAGCAAGCGACCGGACGGAAATCACTGACGTACTTTATCCCAGTAAGATGTACCCAAACTGATAAACCTTCATCAGAAACTGTAAGGAACCTGCCGAAAGTCAATGGCGTACTGAAAGATGTTTGTTTAAACAAATTCAAACCTTGATCTGAGAGAGCAAGTCTCCTATTGCAAACCACAAACTACCATATGATCGAGGCGATGACGGCCACTCACCAATTTATATGATCGAGGCGATGACAGCCACTCACCAATTTATATGATCGAGGCGATGACTGCCACTCACCAATTTATATGATCGAGGCGATGACGGCCACTCACCAATTTATAATATCGAGGCGATGACGGCCACTCACCAATTTATATGATCGAGGCGATGACGGCCACTCACCAATTTATATGATCGAGGCGATGACGGCCACTCACCAATTTATATGATCGAGGCGATGACGGCCACTCACCAATTTATATGATCGAGGCGATGACGGTCACTCACCAATTTATATGATCGAGGCGATGATGGCCACTCACCAATTTATATGATCGAGGCGATGACGGCCACTCACCAATTTATATGATCGAGGCGATGACGGCCACTCACCAATTTATATGATCGAGGCGATGACGGCCACTCACCAATTTATATGATCGAGGCGATGACGGCCACTCACCAATTTATATGATCGAGTCGATGACGGCCACTCACCAATTTATATGATCGAGGCAATGACAGCCACTCACCAATTTATATGATCGAGGCGATTACTGCCACTCAACAGTTTATATGATAGAGGCGATGACGGCCACTCACCAATTTATAATATCGAGGCGATGACGGCCACTCACCAATTTATATGATCGAGGCGATGACGGCCACTCACCAATTTATATGATCGAGGCGATGACGGCCACTCACCAATTTATATGATCGAGGCGATGACGGCCACTCACCAATTTATATGATCGAGTCGATGACGGCCACTCACCAATTTATATGATCGAGTCGATGACGGCCACTCACCAATTTATATGATCGAGGCGATGACGGCCACTCACCAATTTATATGATCGAGTCGATGACGGCCACTTACCAATTTATATGATCGAGGCGATGACGGCCACTCACCAATTTATATGATCGAGGCGATGACGACCACTCACCAATTTATATGATCGAGGCGATGACGGCCACTCACCAATTTATATGATCGAGGCGATGACGGCCACTCACCAATTTATATGATCGAGGCGATGACGGCCACTCACCAATTTAGATGATCGAGGCGATGATGGCCACTCACCAATTTATATGATCGAGGCGATGACGGCCACTCACCAATTTATATGATCGAGGCGATGACGACCACTCACCAATTTATATGATCGAGGCGATGACGGCCACTCACCAATTTATATGATTTGAGGCGATGACGGCCACTCACCAATTTATATGATCGAGGCGATGACGGCCACTCACCAATTGATATGATCGAGGCGATGACGGCCACTCACCAATATATATGATCGAGGCGATGACGACCACTCACCAATTTATATGATCGAGGCGATGACGGCCACTCAACCAATTTATATGATCGAGGCGATGATGGCCACTCACCAATTTATATGATCGAGGCGATGACGGCCACTCACCAATTTATATGATTTGAGGCGATGACGGCCACTCACCAATTTATATGATCGAGGCGATGACGGCCACTCACCAATTGATATGATCGAGGCGATGACGGCCACTCACCAATATATATGATCGAGGCGATGACGACCACTCACCAATTTATATGATCGAGGCGATGACGGCCACTCAACCAATTTATATGATCGAGGCGATGATGGCCACTCACCAATGTATTTGATCGAGGCGATGACGGCCACTCACCAATTTATATGATCGAGGCGATGACGGCCACTCACCAATTTATATGATCGAGTCGATGACGGCAACTCACCAATTTATATGATCGAGACGATGACGGCCACTCACCAATTTATATGATCGAGTCGATGACGGCCACTCACCAATTTATATGATCGAGGCGATGACGGCCACTCACCAATTTATATGATCGAGGCGATGACGGCCACTCACCAATTTAGTAAAAATGATTTCATATTATCTGTTATAGTTAGAATAGTACATTTGATGTCATTGATTCTCTCTTTACATACACAAATCATATGTGATATAATGTGTTGCTCGTCTCTACAATAGTGTGTTGTACAACAATCGTGTCCTGTGAACGACTGTACTCTACAATAGTGTGTTGTACAACAATCGTGTACTCTCCTGTGAACGACTGTATGCAGCTAGAACTCGTCTATGGTTGAGTCTTTTTTAAATTATTTTCATTATTTTTCATCGACGACAGAATCCACGACTGAATCGACCCCAACAAAAACGAAGATTGAATCCACAGCTGAATCAACTCCACAACAAATAACAGCAGAATCCACAAGTGAATCAACTCCACAACAAATAACGACAGAATCCACAGCTGAATTAACTCTACAACTAATAACGACTGAATCCACAGCTGAATCAACTCCACAACAAATAACGACAGAATCCACAGCTGAATCCACTCCACAACAAATAACAGCAGAATCCACAAGTGAATCAACTCCACAACAAATAACGACAGAATCCACAGCTGAATCAATTCCACAACAAATAACGACAGAATCCACAGCTGAATTAACTCTACAACTAATAACGACAGAATCCACAGCTGAATCAACTCCACAACAAATAACGACAGAATCCACAGCTGAATCATCTCCACAACAAATAACAGCAGAATCCACAAGTGAATCAACTCCACAACAAATAACAGCAGAATCCACAAGTGAATCAACTCCACAACAAATAACAGCAGAATCCACAAGTGAATCAACTCCACAACAAATAACGACAGAATCCACAGCTGAATCAACTCCACAACAAATAACAACACAATCCACAACTGAATCAACTCAACAACAAATAACGACAAAATCCACATCTGAATTAACAACTGAGCAAAAGACAGAATCTACAACACAACAAAAAAGAATAGCTTCAAGAATGATAGAAACTACATCTCAACAGACAATAACTGACTCAATAATGCAACAATCAGCAAAAACATTCAAAACAGAGGCTGTAGATCAAACATCTCTCATTGTTGGAATTGTTGTATCAGTAATAAGTGTTTCGTTCATCATCATTGCGTTAAAAATGATAACTCTTAAATACAGAAGACAAAACAGTGATTACGAGATGAATAAGCCACATGATGAAAATGTATGCGAAGATCTACCACAATGGGTTAATGGACCATCACTCTACACAGAACCAAGGATTGATTATCTACCAAACTCATCTCTGCGTTTTGAAAACTTAGCATACATACAATCTGACCAAGATGGAACAGAAGAAGCAATGGATAATTAAAACTTTTGATAATTGTTATTGATAGCAGCAGATATCTGGTCATGTGGTAGTATAATGTGATACATTCCTGTATTTTATCACTGATTTTCAATTAAATATAAAAACAGACACCTGTATTATAACACAGAAACCACGTAAGAAGCGTTTGAAGATACCAAAGGGGTAATAAGAACCCATAAATCGAAGTTTAATTTAATTTGAATTTTGGTGTTTAACGCCACTTTCAGCAATATTTCAGCTATATCATGGCGACCAGTTTTAGTGGTGGAAGAAGCCGGAGTACCCGAAGAGAACCACCGACCATGGACAAGCAACTGGTAAGCTTTATCACTTGCGGCTGCGAGTTAAATGCACCCTTTTTGTAATTAACAAAGCAGAGCGCTAACCATAAATCGAAGAACAGACAACACAATGGCCAAAAGAAAAAGACAAAAGGGCAAACAACGATCGAGAAAACATACATGTATAACTAAAGATCGAGTAACACGAAACCCACTAAAAACCTGGGATGAATTCAGGTACTCCGGAAGGATAAGCAGTTCCTGCCCCACTAGTGGCACCCGTCGTGTTAATCTAGTTACAAACCCGGTTATAAGTCATGATTGAGGAAAGAACCGGTAAGTGTTTACGACAAGTGGAACATATCCGTGGTCATTTGTCAACCAAGTCATTGTGGCGACCATAAAATTGTCGAAGTGATGACTTCAACATTGCCAAGAGGAATCCTTGGTTCAGTAGCTTCCTTGTTAGCAGCAACCATCTGTCAAGTAAATCCTGATAGGAATCACAGGGTTAGGGTTAGGAATCACAAGCTCTAGGATATCGTATTAACTGAGAGATGTATACTCCACAGGTGCTGTTGGAATGTTGCTACCTATAAACCCATCGGGTCAAACTAAAGTCTATAAAATTGGTATTTGTTGCAACTCCACTAGGCGTTCAGGAGAAAGACCAAAGACTGGTTGGCGCGGAATCAGTATAATGTGTCGGAGTGCCGTGACATATCTATCTGTTGGCCTGGAATCAGTATAATGTGTCGGAGTGGCGTGACATATCTATCTGTTGGCCTGGAATCAGGATAATGTGTCGGAGTGGCGTGACATATCTATCGGTAGGCCTGGAATCAGTATAATGTGTCGGAGTGGCGTCACATATCTATCTGTAGGCCTGGAATCAGGATAATGTGTCGGAGTGGCGTGACATATCTATCTGTAGGCCTGGAATCAGTATAATGTGTCGGAGTGGCGTGACATATCTATCTGTTGGCCTGGAATCAGTATAATGTGTCGGAGTGATGTGACATATCTATCTGTTGGCCTGGAATCAGTATAATGTGTCGGAGTGGCGTGACATATCTATCTGTAGGCCTGGAATAAGTATAATGTGTTGGAGTGGCGTGATATATCCATCTGTTGGCCTGGAATCAGTATAATGTGTCGGAGTGGCGTGACATATCTATCTGTTGGCCTGGAATCAGTATAATGTGTCGGAGTGGATTGACATATCTATCTGTAGGCCTGGAATCAGTATAATGTGTCGGAGTGGCGTGACATATCTATCTGTAGGCCTGGAATCAGTATAATGTGTCGGAGTGGGGTGACATATCTATCTGTTGGCCTGGATTCAGTATTATGTGTCGGAGTGGGTTGACCTATCTATCTGTTGGCCTGGAATCAGCATAACGTGTCGGATTGGAGTGACATATCTATCTGTAGGCCTGGAATCAGTATAATGTGTCGGAGTGGGTTGACCTATCTATCTGTTGGCCTGGAATCAGGATAATGTGTCGGAGTGGAGTGACATATCTATCTGTGGGCCTGGAATCAGTATAATGTGTCGGAGTGGAGTGACATATCTATCTGTAGGCCTGGAATCAGTATAATGTGTCGGAGTGGAGTGACATATCTATCTGTAGGCCTGGAATCAGTATAATGTGTCGGAGTGGGTTGACCTATCTATCTGTTGGCCTGGAATCAGTATAATGTGTCGGAGTGGAGTGACATATCTATCTGTAGGCCTGGAATCAGGATAATGTGTCCGAGTGGGGTGACATATCTTTCTG
Organism: Bathymodiolus septemdierum; assembly: GCA_963383655.1. NCBI lineage: Eukaryota > Metazoa > Mollusca > Bivalvia > Mytilida > Modiolidae > Bathymodiolus > Bathymodiolus septemdierum. The sequence continues at coordinate 2,710,638 of OY726525.1, read as the reverse complement.
TTGGTCCGGAATCAGGATAATGTGTCGGAGTGGGGTGACATATCTATCTGTAGGCCTGGAATCAGGATAATGTGTCCGAGTGGGGTGACATATCTATCTGTTGGTCCGGAATCAGGATAATGTGTCGGAGTGGGGTGACATATCTATCTGTAGGCCTGGAATCAGGAGAATGTGTCCGAGTGGAGTGACATATCTATCTGTAGGCCTGGAATCAGGATAATGTGTCGGAGTGGGGTGACATATCTATCTGTTGGTCCGCAATCAGGATAATGTGTCGGAGTGGGGTGACATATCTATTTGTAGGCCTGGAATCAGGATAATGTGTCGGAGTGGGGGTGACATATCTATCTGTAGGCCTTGAATCAGGATAATGTGTCCGAGTGGAGTGACATATCTATCTGTAGGCCTGGAATCAGGATAATGTGTCGGAGTGGGGTGACATATCTATCTGTTGGCCTGAAATCAGGATAATGTGTCGGAGTGGGGTGACATATCTATCTGTTGGTCCGGAATCAGGATAATGTGTCGGAGTGGGGTGACAAATCTATCTGTAGGCCTGGAATCAGGATAATGTGTCGGAGTGGGGTGACATATCTATCTGTTGGCCTGGAATCAGGATAATGTGTCCGAGTGGGATGACATATCTATCTGTTGGCCTGGAATCAGTATAATGTGTCGGATTGGAGTGACATATCTATCTGTAGGCCTGGAATCAGTATAATGTGTCGGAGTGGGTTGACCTATCTATATGTTGGCCTGGAATCAGTATAATGTGTCGGAGTGGAGTGACATATCTATCTGTGGGCCTGGAATCAGTATAATGTGTCGGAGTGGAGTGACATATCTATCTGTAGGCCTGGAATCAGTATAATGTGTCGGAGTGGAGTGACATATCTATCTGTAGGCCTGGAATCAGTATAATGTGTCGGAGTGGAGTGACATATCTATCTGTAGGCCTGGAATCAGTATAATGTTTCGGAGTGGGTTGACCTATCTATCTGTTGGCCTGGAATCAGTATAATGTGTCGGAGTGGAGTGACATATCTATCTGTAGGCCTGGAATCAGGATGATGTGTCCGAGTGGGGTGACATATCTATCTGTTGGTCCGGAATCAGGATAATGTGTCGGAGTGGGGTGACATATCTATCTGTAGGCCTGGAATCAGGATAATGTGTCCGAGTGGAGTGACATATCTATCTGTAGGCCTGGAATCAGTATAATGTGTCGGAGTGGAGTGACATATCTATCTGTAGGCCTGGAATCAGTATAATGTGTCGGAGTGGAGTGACATATCTATCTGTAGGCCTGGAATTAGTATAATGTGTCGGAGTGGGGTGACATATCTATCTGTTGGCCTGGAATCAGTATTATGTGTCGGAGTGGGTTGACCTATCTATCTGTTGGCCTGGAATCAGCATAACGTGTCGGATTGGAGTGACATATCTATCTGTAGGCCTGGAATCAGTATAATGTGTCGGAGTGGGTTGACCTATCTATCTGTTGGCCTGGAATCAGTATAATGTGTCGGATTGGAGTGACATATCTATCTGTAGGCCTGGAATCAGTATAATGTGTCAGAGTGGAGTTACATATCTATCTGTAGGCCTGGAATCAGTATAATGTGTCGGAGTGGAGTGACATATCTATCTGTAGGCCTGGAATCAGTATAATGTGTCCTAGTGGGTTGACCTATCTATCTGTTGGCCTGGAATCAGTATAATGTGTCGGAGTGGAGTGACATATCTATCTGTAGGCCTGGAATCAGGATAATGTGTCCGAGTGGGGTGACATATCTATCTGTTGGTCCGGAATCAGGATAATGTGTCGGAGTGGGGTGACATATCTATCTGTAGGCCTGGAATCAGGATAATGTGTCCGAGTGGAGTGACATATCTATCTGTAGGCCTGGAATCAGGATAATGTGTCCGAATGGGGTGACATATCTATCTGTTGGTCCGGAATCAGGATAATGTGTCGGAGTGGGGTGTCATATCTATCTGTAGGCCTGGAATCAGGATAATGTGTCCGAGTGGAGTGACATATCTATCTGTAGGCCTGGAATCAGGATAATGTGTCCGAGTGGGGTGACATATCTATCTGTTGGTCCGCAATCAGGATAATGTGTCGGAGTGGGGTGACATATCTATTTGTAGGCCTGGAATCAGGATAATGTGTCGGAGTGGGGGTGACATATCTATCTGTAGGCCTTGAATCAGGATAATGTGTCCGAGTGGAGTGACATATCTATCTGTAGGCCTGGAATCAGGATAATGTGTCGGAGTGGGGTGACATATCTATCTGTTGGCCTGAAATCAGGATAATGTGTCGGAGTGGGGTGACATATCTATCTGTTGGTCCGGAATCAGGATAATGTGTCGGAGTGGGGTGACAAATCTATCTGTAGGCCTGGAATCAGGATAATGTGTCGGAGTGGGGTGACATATCTATCTGTTGGCCTGGAATCAGGATAATGTGTCCGAGTGGGATGACATATCTATCTCTTGGCCTGGAATCAGTATAATGTGTCGGATTGGAGTGACATATCTATCTGTAGGCCTGGAATCAGTATAATGTGTCGGAGTGGGTTGACCTATCTATATGTTGGCCTGGAATCAGTATAATGTGTCGGAGTGGAGTGACATATCTATCTGTGGGCCTGGAATCAGTATAATGTGTCGGAGTGGAGTGACATATCTATCTGTAGGCCTGGAATCAGTATAATGTGTCGGAGTGGAGTGACATATCTATCTGTAGGCCTGGAATCAGTATAATGTGTCGGAGTGGGTTAACCTATCTATCTGTTGGCCTGGAATCAGTATAATGTGTCGGAGTGGAGTGACATATCTATCTGTAGGCCTGGAATCAGGATGATGTGTCCGAGTGGGGTGACATATCTATCTGTTGGTCCGGAATCAGGATAATGTGTCGGAGTGGGGTGACATATCTATCTGTAGGCCTGGAATCAGGATAATGTGTCCGAGTGGAGTGACATATCTATCTGTAGGCCTGGAATCAGTATAATGTGTCGGAGTGGAGTGACATATCTATCTGTAGGCCTGGAATCAGTATAATGTGTCGGAGTTGGTTGACCTATCTATCTGTTGGCCTGGAATCAGTATAATGTGTCGGAGTGGAGTGACATATCTATCTGTAGGCCTGGAATCAGGATGATGTGTCCGAGTGGGGTGACATATCTATCTGTTGGTCCGGAATCAGGATAATGTGTCGGAGTGGGGTGACATATCTATCTGTAGGCCTGGAATCAGGATAATGTGTCCGAGTGGGGTGACATATCTATCTGTTGGTCCGCAATCAGGATAATGTGTCGGAGTGGGGTGACATATCTATCTGTAGGCCTGGAATCAGGATAATGTGTCGGAGTGGGGTGACATATCTATCTGTAGGCCTGGAATCAGAATAATGTGTCGGAGTGGAGTGACATATCTATCTGTAGGCCTGGAATCAGGATAATGTGTCGGAGTGGGGTGACATATCTATCTGTTGGCCTGAAATCAGGATAATGTGTCGGAGTGTGGTGACATATCTATCTGTTGGTCAGGAATCAGGATAATGTGTCGGAGTCGGGTGACAAATCTATCTGTAGGCCTGGAATCAGGATAATGTGTCGGAGTGAGGTGACATATCTATCTGTTGGCCTGGAATCAGGATAATGTGTCCGAGTGGGATGACATATCTATCTGTTGGTCCGGAATCAGGATAATGTGTCGGAGTGGGGTGACATATCTATCTGTTGGCCTGGAATCATGATAATGTGTCGGAGTGGGGTGACATATCTATCTGTAGGCCTGGAATCAGGATAATGTGTAGGAGTGGGGCGACATATCTATCTGTAGGCCTGGAATCAGGATAATGTGTCGGAGTGGGGTGACATATCTATCTGTAGGCCTGGAATCAGGATAATGTGTCGGAGTGGGGTGACATATCTCTCTGTTGGCCTGGAATCAGGATAATGTGTCGGAGTGGGGTGACATATCTATCTGTTGGCCTGGAATCAGGATAATGTGTCATAGTGGGGTGACATATCTATCTGTTGGCCTGGAATCAGGATAATGTGTCGGAGTGGGGTGACATATCTATCTGTTGGCCTGGAATCAGGATAATGTGTCAGAGTGGGGTGACATATCTATCTGTTGGCCTGGAATCAGGATAATGTGTCAGAGTGGGGTGACATATCTATCTGTTGGCCTGGAATCAGGATAATGTGTGTGAGTGGGGTGACATATCTATCTGTAGGCCTGGAATCAGTATAATGTGTCGGAGTGGAGTGACATATCTATCTGTAGGCCTGGAATCAGAATAATGTGTCGGAGTGGAGTGACATATCTATCTGTAGGCCTGGAATCAGTATAATGTGTCGGAGTGGAGTGACATATCTATCTGTAGGCCTGGAATCAGTATAATGTGTCGGAGTGGAGTGACATATCTATCTGTAGGCCTGGAATTAGTATAATGTGTCGGAGTGGGGTGACATATCTATCTGTTGGCCTGGAATCAGTATTATGTGTCGGAGTGGGTTGACCTATCTATCTGTTGGCCTGGAATCAGCATAGCGTGTCGGATTGGAGTGACATATCTATCTGTAGGCCTGGAATCAGTATAATGTGTCGGAGTGGGTTGACCTATCTATCTGTTGGCCTGGAATCAGTATAATGTGTCGGAGTGGAGTGACATATCTATCTGTGGGCCTGGAATCAGTATAATGTGTCGGAGTGGAGTGACATATCTATCTGTAGGCCTGGAATCAGTATAATGTGTCGGAGTGGAGTTACATATCTATCTGTAGGCCTGGAATCAGGATAATGTGTCGGAGTGGGGTGACATATCTATCTGTTGGCCTGGAATCATGATAATGTGTCGGAGTGGGGTGACATATCTATCTGTAGGCCTGGAATCAGGATAATGTGTCGGAGTGGGGTGACATATCTATCTGTAGGCCTGGAATCAGGATAATGTATCGGAGTGGGGTGACATATCTATTTGTAGGCCTGGAATCAGGATAATGTGTCGGAGTGGGGGTGACATATATATCTGTAGGCCTGGAATCAGGATAATGTGTAGGAGTGGGGCGACATATCTATCTGTAGGCCTGGAATCAGGATAATGTGTCGGAGTGGGGTGACATATCTATCTGTAGGCCTGGAATCAGGATAATGTGTCGGAGTGGGGTGACATATCTCTCTGTTGGCCTTGAATCAGGATAATGTGTCGGAGTGGGGTGACATATCTATCTGTTGGCCTGGAATCAGGATAATGTGTCATAGTGGGGTGACATATCTATCTGTTGGCCTGGAATCAGGATAATGTGTCGGAGTGGGGTGACATATCTATCTGTTGGCCTGGAATCAGGATAATGTGTCAGAGTGGGGTGACATATCTATCTGTTGGCCTGGAATCAGGATAATGTGTCAGAGTGGGGTGACATATCTATCTGTTGGCCTGGAATCAGGATAATGTGTGTGAGTGGGGTGACATATCTATCTGTAGGCCTGGAATCAGTATAATGTGTCGGAGTGGAGTGACATATCTATCTGTAGGCCTGGAATCAGTATAATGTGTCGGAGTGGAGTGACATATCTATCTGTAGGCCTGGAATCAGTATAATGTGTCGGAGTGGAGTGACATATCTATCTGTAGGCCTGGAATCAGTATAATGTGTCGGAGTGGAGTGACATATCTATCTGTAGGCCTGGAATTAGTATAATGTGTCGGAGTGGGGTGACATATCTATCTGTTGGCCTGGAATCAGTATTATGTGTCGGAGTGGGTTGACCTATCTATCTGTTGGCCTGGAATCAGCATAACGTGTCGGATTGGAGTGACATATCTATCTGTAGGCCTGGAATCAGTATAGTGTGTCGGAGTGGGTTGACCTATCTATCTGTTGGCCTGGAATCAGTATAATGTGTCGGAGTGGAGTGACATATCTATCTGTGGGCCTTGAATCAGTATAATGTGTCGGAGTGGAGTGACATATCTATCTGTAGGCCTGGAATCAGTATAATGTGTCGGAGTGGAGTTACATATCTATCTGTAGGCCTGGAATCAGTATAATGTGTCGGAGTGGAGTGACATATCTATCTGTAGGCCTGGAATCAGTATAATGTGTCGGAGTGGGTTGACCTATCTATCTGTTGGCCTGAAATCAGTATAATGTGTCGGAGTGGAGTGACATATCTATCTGTAGGCCTGGAATCAGGATAATGTGTCCGAGTGGGGTGACATATCTATCTGTTGGTCAGGAATCAGGATAATGTGTCGGAGTGGGGTGACATATCTATCTGTAGGCCTGGAATCAGGATAATGTGTCGGAGTGGGGTGACATATCTCTCTGTTGGCCTTGAATCAGGATAATGTGTCGGAGTGGGGTGACATATATATCTGTAGGCCTGGAATCAGGATAATGTGTAGGAGTGGGGCGACATATCTATCTGTAGGCCTGGAATCAGGATAATGTGTCGGAGTGGGGTGACATATCTATCTGTAGGCCTGGAATCAGGATAATGTGTCGGAGTGGGGTGACATATCTCTCTGTTGGCCTTGAATCAGGATAATGTGTCGGAGTGGGGTGACATATCTATCTGTTGGCCTGGAATCAGGATAATGTGTCATAGTGGGGTGACATATCTATCTGTAGGCCTGGAATCAGGATAATGTGTCGGAGTGGGGTGACATATCTATCTGTTGGCCTGGAATCAGGATAATGTGTCAGAGTGGGGTGACATATCTATCTGTTGGCCTGGAATCAGGATAATGTGTCAGAGTGGGGTGACATATCTATCTGTTGGCCTGGAATCAGGATAATGTGTGTGAGTGGGGTGACATATCTATCTGTAGGCCTGGAATCAGTATAATGTGTCGGAGTGGAGTGACATATCTATCTGTAGGCCTGGAATCAGTATAATGTGTCGGAGTGGAGTGACATATCTATCTGTAGGCCTGGAATCAGTATAATGTGTCGGAGTGGAGTGACATATCTATCTGTAGGCCTGGAATCAGTATAATGTGTCGGAGTGGAGTGACATATCTATCTGTAGGCCTGGAATTAGTATAATGTGTCGGAGTGGGGTGACATATCTATCTGTTGGCCTGGAATCAGTATTATGTGTCGGAGTGGGTTGACCTATCTATCTGTTGGCCTGGAATCAGCATAACGTGTCGGATTGGAGTGACATATCTATCTGTAGGCCTGGAATCAGTATAGTGTGTCGGAGTGGGTTGACCTATCTATCTGTTGGCCTGGAATCAGTATAATGTGTCGGAGTGGAGTGACATATCTATCTGTGGGCCTGGAATCAGTATAATGTGTCGGAGTGGAGTGACATATCTATCTGTAGGCCTGGAATCAGTATAATGTGTCGGAGTGGAGTTACATATCTATCTGTAGGCCTGGAATCAGTATAATGTGTCGGAGTGGAGTGACATATCTATCTGTAGGCCTGGAATCAGTATAATGTGTCGGAGTGGGTTGACCTATCTATCTGTTGGCCTGAAATCAGTATAATGTGTCGGAGTGGAGTGACATATCTATCTGTAGGCCTGGAATCAGGATAATGTGTCCGAGTGGGGTGACATATCTATCTGTTGGTCAGGAATCAGGATAATGTGTCGGAGTGGGGTGACATATCTATCTGTAGGCCTGGAATCAGGATAATGTGTCCGAGTGGAGTGACATATCTATCTGTAGGCCTGGAATCAGGATAATGTGTCCGAATGGGGTGACATATCTATCTGTTGGTCCGGAATCAGGATAATGTGTAGGAGTGGGGTGACATATCTATCTGTAGGCCTGGAATCAGGATAATGTGTCGGAGTGGGGTGACATATCTATCTGTAGGCCTGGAATCAGGATAATGTGTCCGAGTGGGGTGACATATCTATCTGTTGGTCCGCAATCAGGATAATGTGTCGGAGTGGGGTGACATATCTATTTGTAGGCCTGGAATCAGGATAATGTGTCGGAGTGGGGGTGACATATCTATCTGTAGGCCTTGAATCAGGATAATGTGTCCGAGTGGAGTGACATATCTATCTGTAGGCCTGGAATCAGGATAATGTGTCGGAGTGGGGTGACATATCTATCTGTTGGCCTGAAATTAGGATAATGTGTCGGAGTGGGGTGACATATCTATCTGTTGGTCCGGAATCAGGATAATGTGTCGGAGTGGGGTGACAAATCTATCTGTAGGCCTGGAATCAGGATAATGTGTCGGAGTGGGGTGACATATCTATCTGTTGGCCTGGAATCAGGATAATGTGTCCGAGTGGGATGACATATCTATCTCTTGGCCTGGAATCAGTATAATGTGTCGGATTGGAGTGACATATCTATCTGTAGGCCTGGAATCAGTATAATGTGTCGGAGTGGGTTGACCTATCTATATGTTGGCCTGGAATCAGTATAATGTGTCGGAGTGGAGTGACATATCTATCTGTGGGCCTGGAATCAGTATAATGTGTCGGAGTGGAGTGACATATCTATCTGTAGGCCTGGAATCAGTATAATGTGTCGGAGTGGAGTGACATATCTATCTGTAGGCCTGGAATCAGTATAATGTGTCGGAGTGGAGTGACATATCTATCTGTAGGCCTGGAATCAGTATAATGTGTCGGAGTGGGTTGACCTATCTATCTGTTGGCCTGGAATCAGTATAATGTGTCGGAGTGGAGTGACATATCTATCTGTAGGCCTGGAATCAGGATGATGTGTCCGAGTGGGGTGACATATCTATCTGTTGGTCCGGAATCAGGATAATGTGTCCGAGTGGAGTGACATATCTATCTGTAGGCCTGGAATCAGTATAATGTGTCGGAGTGGAGTGACATATCTATCTGTAGGCCTGGAATCAGTATTATGTGTCGGAGTGGGTTGACCTATCTATCTGTTGGCCTGGAATCAGCATAACGTGTCGGATTGGAGTGACATATCTATCTGTAGGCCTGGAATCAGTATAGTGTGTCGGAGTGGGTTGACCTATCTATCTGTTGGCCTGGAATCAGTATAATGTGTCGGAGTGGAGTGACATATCTATCTGTGGGCCTGGAATCAGTATAATGTGTCGGAGTGGAGTGACATATCTATCTGTAGGCCTGGAATCAGTATAATGTGTCGGAGTGGAGTTACATATCTATCTGTAGGCCTGGAATCAGTATAATGTGTCGGAGTGGAGTGACATATCTATCTGTAGGCCTGGAATCAGTATAATGTGTCGGAGTGGGTTGACCTATCTATCTGTTGGCCTGAAATCAGTATAATGTGTCGGAGTGGAGTGACATATCTATCTGTAGGCCTGGAATCAGGATAATGTGTCCGAGTGGGGTGACATATCTATCTGTTGGTCAGGAATCAGGATAATGTGTCGGAGTGGGGTGACATATCTATCTGTAGGCCTGGAATCAGGATAATGTGTCGGAGTGGGGTGACATATCTCTCTGTTGGCCTTGAATCAGGATAATGTGTCGGAGTGGGGTGACATATATATCTGTAGGCCTGGAATCAGGATAATGTGTAGGAGTGGGGCGACATATCTATCTGTAGGCCTGGAATCAGGATAATGTGTCGGAGTGGGGTGACATATCTATCTGTAGGCCTGGAATCAGGATAATGTGTCGGAGTGGGGTGACATATCTCTCTGTTGGCCTTGAATCAGGATAATGTGTCGGAGTGGGGTGACATATCTATCTGTTGGCCTGGAATCAGGATAATGTGTCATAGTGGGGTGACATATCTATCTGTTGGCCTGGAATCAGGATAATGTGTCGGAGTGGGGTGACATATCTATCTGTTGGCCTGGAATCAGGATAATGTGTCAGAGTGGGGTGACATATCTATCTGTTGGCCTGGAATCAGGATAATGTGTCAGAGTGGGGTGACATATCTATCTGTTGGCCTGGAATCAGGATAATGTGTGTGAGTGGGGTGACATATCTATCTGTAGGCCTGGAATCAGTATAATGTGTCGGAGTGGAGTGACATATCTATCTGTAGGCCTGGAATCAGTATAATGTGTCGGAGTGGAGTGACATATCTATCTGTAGGCCTGGAATCAGTATAATGTGTCGGAGTGGAGTGACATATCTATCTGTAGGCCTGGAATCAGTATAATGTGTCGGAGTGGAGTGACATATCTATCTGTAGGCCTGGAATTAGTATAATGTGTCGGAGTGGGGTGACATATCTATCTGTTGGCCTGGAATCAGTATTATGTGTCGGAGTGGGTTGACCTATCTATCTGTTGGCCTGGAATCAGCATAACGTGTCGGATTGGAGTGACATATCTATCTGTAGGCCTGGAATCAGTATAGTGTGTCGGAGTGGGTTGACCTATCTATCTGTTGGCCTGGAATCAGTATAATGTGTCGGAGTGGAGTGACATATCTATCTGTGGGCCTGGAATCAGTATAATGTGTCGGAGTGGAGTGACATATCTATCTGTAGGCCTGAAATCAGTATAATGTGTCGGAGTGGAGTTACATATCTATCTGTTGGCCTGGAATCAGTATTATGTGTCGGAGTGGGTTGACCTATCTATCTGTTGGCCTGGAATCAGCATAGCGTGTCGGATTGGAGTGACATATCTATCTGTAGGCCTGGAATCAGTATAATGTGTCGGAGTGGGTTGACCTATCTATCTGTTGGCCTGGAATCAGTATAATGTGTCGGAGTGGAGTGACATATCTATCTGTGGGCCTGGAATCAGTATAATGTGTCGGAGTGGAGTGACATATCTATCTGTAGGCCTGGAATCAGTATAATGTGTCGGAGTGGAGTTACATATCTATCTGTAGGCCTGGAATCAGGATAATGTGTCGGAGTGGGGTGACATATCTATCTGTTGGCCTGGAATCATGATAATGTGTCGGAGTGGGGTGACATATCTATCTGTAGGCCTGGAATCAGGATAATGTGTCGGAGTGGGGTGACATATCTATCTGTAGGCCTGGAATCAGGATAATGTATCGGAGTGGGGTGACATATCTATTTGTAGGCCTGGAATCAGGATAATGTGTCGGAGTGGGGGTGACATATATATCTGTAGGCCTGGAATCAGGATAATGTGTAGGAGTGGGGCGACATATCTATCTGTAGGCCTGGAATCAGGATAATGTGTCGGAGTGGGGTGACATATCTATCTGTAGGCCTGGAATCAGGATAATGTGTCGGAGTGGGGTGACATATCTCTCTGTTGGCCTTGAATCAGGATAATGTGTCGGAGTGGGGTGACATATCTATCTGTTGGCCTGGAATCAGGATAATGTGTCATAGTGGGGTGACATATCTATCTGTTGGCCTGGAATCAGGATAATGTGTCGGAGTGGGGTGACATATCTATCTGTTGGCCTGGAATCAGGATAATGTGTCAGAGTGGGGTGACATATCTATCTGTTGGCCTGGAATCAGGATAATGTGTCAGAGTGGGGTGACATATCTATCTGTTGGCCTGGAATCAGGATAATGTGTGTGAGTGGGGTGACATATCTATCTGTAGGCCTGGAATCAGTATAATGTGTCGGAGTGGAGTGACATATCTATCTGTAGGCCTGGAATCAGTATAATGTGTCGGAGTGGAGTGACATATCTATCTGTAGGCCTGGAATCAGTATAATGTGTCGGAGTGGAGTGACATATCTATCTGTAGGCCTGGAATCAGTATAATGTGTCGGAGTGGAGTGACATATCTATCTGTAGGCCTGGAATTAGTATAATGTGTCGGAGTGGGGTGACATATCTATCTGTTGGCCTGGAATCAGTATTATGTGTCGGAGTGGGTTGACCTATCTATCTGTTGGCCTGGAATCAGCATAACGTGTCGGATTGGAGTGACATATCTATCTGTAGGCCTGGAATCAGTATAGTGTGTCGGAGTGGGTTGACCTATCTATCTGTTGGCCTGGAATCAGTATAATGTGTCGGAGTGGAGTGACATATCTATCTGTGGGCCTTGAATCAGTATAATGTGTCGGAGTGGAGTGACATATCTATCTGTAGGCCTGGAATCAGTATAATGTGTCGGAGTGGAGTTACATATCTATCTGTAGGCCTGGAATCAGTATAATGTGTCGGAGTGGAGTGACATATCTATCTGTAGGCCTGGAATCAGTATAATGTGTCGGAGTGGGTTGACCTATCTATCTGTTGGCCTGAAATCAGTATAATGTGTCGGAGTGGAGTGACATATCTATCTGTAGGCCTGGAATCAGGATAATGTGTCCGAGTGGGGTGACATATCTATCTGTTGGTCAGGAATCAGGATAATGTGTCGGAGTGGGGTGACATATCTATCTGTAGGCCTGGAATCAGGATAATGTGTCGGAGTGGGGTGACATATCTCTCTGTTGGCCTTGAATCAGGATAATGTGTCGGAGTGGGGTGACATATATATCTGTAGGCCTGGAATCAGGATAATGTGTAGGAGTGGGGCGACATATCTATCTGTAGGCCTGGAATCAGGATAATGTGTCGGAGTGGGGTGACATATCTATCTGTAGGCCTGGAATCAGGATAATGTGTCGGAGTGGGGTGACATATCTCTCTGTTGGCCTTGAATCAGGATAATGTGTCGGAGTGGGGTGACATATCTATCTGTTGGCCTGGAATCAGGATAATGTGTCATAGTGGGGTGACATATCTATCTGTTGGCCTGGAATCAGGATAATGTGTCGGAGTGGGGTGACATATCTATCTGTTGGCCTGGAATCAGGATAATGTGTCAGAGTGGGGTGACATATCTATCTGTTGGCCTGGAATCAGGATAATGTGTCAGAGTGGGGTGACATATCTATCTGTTGGCCTGGAATCAGGATAATGTGTGTGAGTGGGGTGACATATCTATCTGTAGGCCTGGAATCAGTATAATGTGTCGGAGTGGAGTGACATATCTATCTGTAGGCCTGGAATCAGTATAATGTGTCGGAGTGGAGTGACATATCTATCTGTAGGCCTGGAATCAGTATAATGTGTCGGAGTGGAGTGACATATCTATCTGTAGGCCTGGAATCAGTATAATGTGTCGGAGTGGAGTGACATATCTATCTGTAGGCCTGGAATTAGTATAATGTGTCGGAGTGGGGTGACATATCTATCTGTTGGCCTGGAATCAGTATTATGTGTCGGAGTGGGTTGACCTATCTATCTGTTGGCCTGGAATCAGCATAACGTGTCGGATTGGAGTGACATATCTATCTGTAGGCCTGGAATCAGTATAGTGTGTCGGAGTGGGTTGACCTATCTATCTGTTGGCCTGGAATCAGTATAATGTGTCGGAGTGGAGTGACATATCTATCTGTGGGCCTGGAATCAGTATAATGTGTCGGAGTGGAGTGACATATCTATCTGTAGGCCTGGAATCAGTATAATGTGTCGGAGTGGAGTTACATATCTATCTGTAGGCCTGGAATCAGTATAATGTGTCGGAGTGGAGTGACATATCTATCTGTAGGCCTGGAATCAGTATAATGTGTCGGAGTGGGTTGACCTATCTATCTGTTGGCCTGAAATCAGTATAATGTGTCGGAGTGGAGTGACATATCTATCTGTAGGCCTGGAATCAGGATAATGTGTCCGAGTGGGGTGACATATCTATCTGTTGGTCAGGAATCAGGATAATGTGTCGGAGTGGGGTGACATATCTATCTGTAGGCCTGGAATCAGGATAATGTGTCCGAGTGGAGTGACATATCTATCTGTAGGCCTGGAATCAGGATAATGTGTCCGAATGGGGTGACATATCTATCTGTTGGTCCGGAATCAGGATAATGTGTAGGAGTGGGGTGACATATCTATCTGTAGGCCTGGAATCAGGATAATGTGTCGGAGTGGGGTGACATATCTATCTGTAGGCCTGGAATCAGGATAATGTGTCCGAGTGGGGTGACATATCTATCTGTTGGTCCGCAATCAGGATAATGTGTCGGAGTGGGGTGACATATCTATTTGTAGGCCTGGAATCAGGATAATGTGTCGGAGTGGGGGTGACATATCTATCTGTAGGCCTTGAATCAGGATAATGTGTCCGAGTGGAGTGACATATCTATCTGTAGGCCTGGAATCAGGATAATGTGTCGGAGTGGGGTGACATATCTATCTGTTGGCCTGAAATTAGGATAATGTGTCGGAGTGGGGTGACATATCTATCTGTTGGTCCGGAATCAGGATAATGTGTCGGAGTGGGGTGACAAATCTATCTGTAGGCCTGGAATCAGGATAATGTGTCGGAGTGGGGTGACATATCTATCTGTTGGCCTGGAATCAGGATAATGTGTCCGAGTGGGATGACATATCTATCTCTTGGCCTGGAATCAGTATAATGTGTCGGATTGGAGTGACATATCTATCTGTAGGCCTGGAATCAGTATAATGTGTCGGAGTGGGTTGACCTATCTATATGTTGGCCTGGAATCAGTATAATGTGTCGGAGTGGAGTGACATATCTATCTGTGGGCCTGGAATCAGTATAATGTGTCGGAGTGGAGTGACATATCTATCTGTAGGCCTGGAATCAGTATAATGTGTCGGAGTGGAGTGACATATCTATCTGTAGGCCTGGAATCAGTATAATGTGTCGGAGTGGAGTGACATATCTATCTGTAGGCCTGGAATCAGTATAATGTGTCGGAGTGGGTTGACCTATCTATCTGTTGGCCTGGAATCAGTATAATGTGTCGGAGTGGAGTGACATATCTATCTGTAGGCCTGGAATCAGGATGATGTGTCCGAGTGGGGTGACATATCTATCTGTTGGTCCGGAATCAGGATAATGTGTCCGAGTGGAGTGACATATCTATCTGTAGGCCTGGAATCAGTATAATGTGTCGGAGTGGAGTGACATATCTATCTGTAGGCCTGGAATCAGTATTATGTGTCGGAGTGGGTTGACCTATCTATCTGTTGGCCTGGAATCAGCATAACGTGTCGGATTGGAGTGACATATCTATCTGTAGGCCTGGAATCAGTATAGTGTGTCGGAGTGGGTTGACCTATCTATCTGTTGGCCTGGAATCAGTATAATGTGTCGGAGTGGAGTGACATATCTATCTGTGGGCCTGGAATCAGTATAATGTGTCGGAGTGGAGTGACATATCTATCTGTAGGCCTGGAATCAGTATAATGTGTCGGAGTGGAGTTACATATCTATCTGTAGGCCTGGAATCAGTATAATGTGTCGGAGTGGAGTGACATATCTATCTGTAGGCCTGGAATCAGTATAATGTGTCGGAGTGGGTTGACCTATCTATCTGTTGGCCTGAAATCAGTATAATGTGTCGGAGTGGAGTGACATATCTATCTGTAGGCCTGGAATCAGGATAATGTGTCCGAGTGGGGTGACATATCTATCTGTTGGTCAGGAATCAGGATAATGTGTCGGAGTGGGGTGACATATCTATCTGTAGGCCTGGAATCAGGATAATGTGTCGGAGTGGGGTGACATATCTCTCTGTTGGCCTTGAATCAGGATAATGTGTCGGAGTGGGGTGACATATATATCTGTAGGCCTGGAATCAGGATAATGTGTAGGAGTGGGGCGACATATCTATCTGTAGGCCTGGAATCAGGATAATGTGTCGGAGTGGGGTGACATATCTATCTGTAGGCCTGGAATCAGGATAATGTGTCGGAGTGGGGTGACATATCTCTCTGTTGGCCTTGAATCAGGATAATGTGTCGGAGTGGGGTGACATATCTATCTGTTGGCCTGGAATCAGGATAATGTGTCATAGTGGGGTGACATATCTATCTGTTGGCCTGGAATCAGGATAATGTGTCGGAGTGGGGTGACATATCTATCTGTTGGCCTGGAATCAGGATAATGTGTCAGAGTGGGGTGACATATCTATCTGTTGGCCTGGAATCAGGATAATGTGTCAGAGTGGGGTGACATATCTATCTGTTGGCCTGGAATCAGGATAATGTGTGTGAGTGGGGTGACATATCTATCTGTAGGCCTGGAATCAGTATAATGTGTCGGAGTGGAGTGACATATCTATCTGTAGGCCTGGAATCAGTATAATGTGTCGGAGTGGAGTGACATATCTATCTGTAGGCCTGGAATCAGTATAATGTGTCGGAGTGGAGTGACATATCTATCTGTAGGCCTGGAATCAGTATAATGTGTCGGAGTGGAGTGACATATCTATCTGTAGGCCTGGAATTAGTATAATGTGTCGGAGTGGGGTGACATATCTATCTGTTGGCCTGGAATCAGTATTATGTGTCGGAGTGGGTTGACCTATCTATCTGTTGGCCTGGAATCAGCATAACGTGTCGGATTGGAGTGACATATCTATCTGTAGGCCTGGAATCAGTATAGTGTGTCGGAGTGGGTTGACCTATCTATCTGTTGGCCTGGAATCAGTATAATGTGTCGGAGTGGAGTGACATATCTATCTGTGGGCCTGGAATCAGTATAATGTGTCGGAGTGGAGTGACATATCTATCTGTAGGCCTGAAATCAGTATAATGTGTCGGAGTGGAGTTACATATCTATCTGTAGGCCTGGAATCAGTATAATGTGTCGGAGTGGAGTGACATATCTATCTGTAGGCCTGGAATCAGTATAATGTGTCGGAGTGGGTTGACCTATCTATCTGTTGGCCTGAAATCAGTATAATGTGTCGGAGTGGAGTGACATATCTATCTGTAGGCCTGGAATCAGGATAATGTGTCCGAGTGGGGTGACATATCTATCTGTTGGTCAGGAATCAGGATAATGTGTCAGAGTGGGGTGACATATCTATCTGTAGGCCTGGAATCAGGATAATGTGTCCGAGTGGAGTGACATATCTATCTGTAGGCCTGGAATCAGGATAATGTGTCCGAATGGGGTGACATATCTATCTGTTGGTCCGGAATCAGGATAATGTGTAGGAGTGGGGTGACATATCTATCTGTAGGCCTGGAATCAGGATAATGTGTCGGAGTGGGGTGACATATCTATCTGTAGGCCTGGAATCAGGATAATGTGTCCGAGTGGGGTGACATATCTATCTGTTGGTCCGCAATCAGGATAATGTGTCGGAGTGGGGTGACATATCTATTTGTAGGCCTGGAATCAGGATAATGTGTCGGAGTGGGGGTGACATATCTATCTGTAGGCCTTGAATCAGGATAATGTGTCCGAGTGGAGTGACATATCTATCTGTAGGCCTGGAATCAGGATAATGTGTCGGAGTGGGGTGACATATCTATCTGTTGGCCTGAAATTAGGATAATGTGTCGGAGTGGGGTGACATATCTATCTGTTGGTCCGGAATCAGGATAATGTGTCGGAGTGGGGTGACAAATCTATCTGTAGGCCTGGAATCAGGATAATGTGTCGGAGTGGGGTGACATATCTATCTGTTGGCCTGGAATCAGGATAATGTGTCCGAGTGGGATGACATATCTATCTCTTGGCCTGGAATCAGTATAATGTGTCGGATTGGAGTGACATATCTATCTGTAGGCCTGGAATCAGTATAATGTGTCGGAGTGGGTTGACCTATCTATATGTTGGCCTGGAATCAGTATAATGTGTCGGAGTGGAGTGACATATCTATCTGTGGGCCTGGAATCAGTATAATGTGTCGGAGTGGAGTGACATATCTATCTGTAGGCCTGGAATCAGTATAATGTGTCGGAGTGGAGTGACATATCTATCTGTAGGCCTGGAATCAGTATAATGTGTCGGAGTGGAGTGACATATCTATCTGTAGGCCTGGAATCAGTATAATGTGTCGGAGTGGGTTGACCTATCTATCTGTTGGCCTGGAATCAGTATAATGTGTCGGAGTGGAGTGACATATCTATCTGTAGGCCTGGAATCAGGATGATGTGTCCGAGTGGGGTGACATATCTATCTGTTGGTCCGGAATCAGGATAATGTGTCCGAGTGGAGTGACATATCTATCTGTAGGCCTGGAATCAGTATAATGTGTCGGAGTGGAGTGACATATCTATCTCTAGGCCTGGAATCAGTATAATGTGTCGGAGTTGGTTGACCTATCTATCTGTTGGCCTGGAATCAGTATAATGTGTCGGAGTGGAGTGACATATCTATCTGTAGGCCTGGAATCAGGATGATGTGTCCGAGTGGGGTGACATATCTATCTGTTGGTCCGGAATCAGGATAATGTGTCGGAGTGGGGTGACATATCTATCTGTAGGCCTGGAATCAGGATAATGTGTCGGAGTGGGGTGACATATCTATCTGTTGGCCTGGAATCAGGATAATGTGTGTGAGTGGGGTGACATATCTATCTGTAGGCCTGGAATCAGTATAATGTGTCGGAGTGGAGTGACATATCTATCTGTAGGCCTGGAATCAGTATAATGTGTCGGAGTGGAGTGACATATCTATCTGTAGGCCTGGAATCAGTATAATGTGTCGGAGTGGAGTGACATATCTAACTGTAGGCCTGGAATCAGTATAATGTGTCGGAGTGGAGTGACATATCTATCTGTAGGCCTGGAATTAGTATAATGTGTCGGAGTGGGGTGACATATCTATCTGTTGGCCTGGAATCAGTATTATGTGTCGGAGTGGGTTGACCTATCTATCTGTTGGCCTGGAATCAGCATAACGTGTCGGATTGGAGTGACATATCTATCTGTAGGCCTGGAATCAGTATAATGTGTCGGAGTGGGTGACCTATCTATCTGTTGGCCTGGAATCAGTATAATGTGTCGGAGTGGAGTGACATATCTATCTGTGGGCCTGGAATCAGTATAATGTGTCGGAGTGGAGTGACATATCTATCTGTTGGCCTGGAATCAGTATAATGTGTCGGAGTGGAGTTACATATCTATCTGTAGGCCTGGAATCAGTATAATGTGTCGGAGTGGAGTGACATATCTATCTGTAGGCCTGGAATCAGTATAATGTGTCGGAGTGGGTTGACCTATCTATCTGTTGGCCTGGAATCAGTATAATGTGTCGGAGTGGAGTGACATATCTATCTGTAGGCCTGGAATCAGGATAATGTGTCCGAGTGGGGTGACATATCTATCTGTTGGTCCGGAATCAGGATAATGTGTCGGAGTGGGGTGACATATCTATCTGTAGGCCTGGAATCAGGATAATGTGTCCGAGTGGAGTGACATATCTATCTGTAGGCCTGGAATCAGGATAATGTGTCCGAATGGGGTGACATATCTATCTGTTGGTCCGGAATCAGGATAATGTGTAGGAGTGGGGTGACATATCTATCTGTAGGCCTGGAATCAGGATAATGTGTCGGAGTGGGGTGACATATCTATCTGTAGGCCTGGAATCAGGATAATGTGTCCGAGTGGGGTGACATATCTATCTGTTGGTCCGCAATCAGGATAATGTGTCGGAGTGGGGTGACATATCTATTTGTAGGCCTGGAATCAGGATAATGTGTCGGAGTGGGGGTGACATATCTATCTGTAGGCCTTGAATCAGGATAATGTGTCCGAGTGGAGTGACATATCTATCTGTAGGCCTGGAATCAGGATAATGTGTCGGAGTGGGGTGACATATCTATCTGTTGGCCTGAAATCAGGATAATGTGTCGGAGTGGGGTGACATATCTATCTGTTGGTCCGGAATCAGGATAATGTGTCGGAGTGGGGTGACAAATCTATCTGTAGGCCTGGAATCAGGATAATGTGTCGGAGTGGGGTGACATATCTATCTGTTGGCCTGGAATCAGGATAATGTGTCCGAGTGGGATGACATATCTATCTCTTTGCCTGGAATCAGTATAATGTGTCGGATTGGAGTGACATATCTATCTGTAGGCCTGGAATCAGTATAATGTGTCGGAGTGGGTTGACCTATCTATATGTTGGCCTGGAATCAGTATAATGTGTCGAAGTGGAGTGACATATCTATCTGTGGGCCTGGAATCAGTATAATGTGTCGGAGTGGAGTGACATATCTATCTGTAGGCCTGGAATCAGTATAATGTGTCGGAGTGGAGTGACATATCTATCTGTAGGCCTGGAATCAGTATAATGTGTCGGAGTGGAGTGACATATCTATCTGTAGGCCTGGAATCAGTATAATGTGTCGGAGTGGGTTGACCTATCTATCTGTTGGCCTGGAATCAGTATAATGTGTCGGAGTGGAGTGACATATCTATCTGTAGGCCTGGAATCAGGATGATGTGTCCGAGTGGGGTGACATATCTATCTGTTGGTCCGGAATCAGGATAATGTGTCGGAGTGGGGTGACATATCTATCTGTAGGCCTGGAATCAGGATAATGTGTCCGAGTGGAGTGACATATCTATCTGTAGGCCTGGAATCAGTATAATGTGTCGGAGTGGAGTGACATATCTATCTGTAGGCCTGGAATCAGTATAATGTGTCGGAGTTGGTTGACCTATCTATCTGTTGGCCTGGAATCAGTATAATGTGTCGGAGTGGGGTGACATATCTATCTGTAGGCCTGGAATCAGGATAATGTGTCGGAGTGGGGTGACATATCTATCTGTAGGCCTGGAATCAGAATAATGTGTCGGAGTGGAGTGACATATCTATCTGTAGGCCTGGAATCAGGATAATGTGTCGGAGTGGGGTGACATATCTATCTGTTGGTCAGGAATCAGGATAATGTGTCGGAGTCGGGTGACAAATCTATCTGTAGGCCTGGAATCAGGATAATGTGTCGGAGTGGGGTGACATATCTATCTGTTGGCCTGGAATCAGGATAATGTGTCCGAGTGGGATGACATATCTATCTGTTGGTCCGGAATCAGGATAATGTGTCGGAGTGGGGTGACATATCTATCTGTTGGCCTGGAATCATGATAATGTGTCGGAGTGGGGTGACATATCTATCTGTAGGCCTGGAATCAGGATAATGTGTCGGAGTGGGGTGACATATCTATCTGTAGGCCTGGAATCAGGATAATGTATCGGAGTGGGGTGACATATCTATCTGTAGGCCTGGAATCAGGATAATGTGTCGGAGTGGGGGTGACATATATATCTGTTGGCCTGGAATCAGGATAATGTATCGGAGTGGGGTGACATATCTATCTGTAGGCCTGGAATCAGGATAATGTGTAGGAGTGGGGCGACATATCTATCTGTAGGCCTGGAATCAGGATAATGTGTCGGAGTGGGGTGACATATCTATCTGTAGGCCTGGAATCAGGATAATGTGTCGGAGTGGGGTGACATATCTCTCTGTTGGCCTGGAATCAGGATAATGTGTCGGAGTGGGGTGACATATCTATCTGTTGGCCTGGAATCAGGATAATGTGTCATAGTGGGGTGACATATCTATCTGTTGGCCTGGAATCAGGATAATGTGTCGGAGTGGGGTGACATATCTATCTGTTGGCCTGGAATCAGGATAATGTGTCAGAGTGGGGTGACATATCTATCTGTTGGCCTGGAATCAGGATAATGTGTCAGAGTGGGGTGACATATCTATCTGTTGGCCTGGAATCAGGATAATGTGTGTGAGTGGGGTGACATATCTATCTGTAGGCATGGAATCAGTATAATGTGTCGGAGTGGAGTGACATATCTATCTGTAGGCCTGGAATCAGTATAATGTGTCGGAGTGGGGTGACATATCTATCTGTTGGCCTGGAATCAGTATTATGTGTCGGAGTGGGTTGACCTATCTATCTGTTGGCCTGGAATCAGGATAATGTGTCGGAGTGGAGTGACATATCTATCTGTAGGCCTGGAATCAGTATAATGTGTCGGAGCGGGTTGACCTATCTCTCTGTTGGCCTGGAATCAGTATAATGTGTCGGAGTGGAGTGACATATCTATCTGTAGGCCTGGAATCAGTATAATGTATCGGAGTGGAGTGACATATCTATCTGTAGGCCTGGAATCAGTATAATGTGTCGGAGTGGGTTGACCTATCTATCTGTTGGCCTGGAATCAGTATAATGTGTCGGAGTGGAGTGACATATCTATCTGTAGGCCTGGAATCAGTATAATGTATCGGAGTGGAGTGACATATCTATCTGTAGGCCTGGAATCAGGATAATGTGTCCGAGTGGAGTGACATATCTATCTCTAGGCCTGGAATCAGGATAATGTGTCCGAGTGGGGTGACATATCTATCTGTTGGTCCGGAATCAGGATAATGTGTCGGAGTGGAGTGACATATCTATCTGTAGGCCTGGAATCAGGATAATGTGTCCGAGTGGAGTGACATATCTATCTGTAGGCCTGGAATCAGGATAATGTGTCCGAGTGGGGTGACATATCTATCTGTTGGTCCGCAATCAGGATAATGTGTCGGAGTGGGGTGACATATCTATCTGTAGGTCTGGAATCAGGATAATGTGTCGGAGTGGGGTGACATATCTATCTGTAGGCCTGGAATCAGAATAATGTGTCGGAGTGGAGTGACATATCTATCTGTAGGCCTGGAATCAGGATAATGTGTCGGAGTGGGGTGACATATCTATCTGTTGGCCTGAAATCAGGATAATGTGTCGGAGTGGGGTGACATATCTATCTGTTGGCCTGGAATCAGGATAATGTGTTCGAGTGGGATGACATATCTATCTGTTGGTCCGGAATCAGGATAATGTGTCGGAGTGGGGTGACATATCTATCTGTTGGCCTGGAATCAGGATAATGTGTCGGAGTGGGGTGACATATCTATCTGTAGGCCTGGAATCAGGATAATGTGTCGGAGTGGGGTGACATATCTATCTGTAGGCCTGGAATCAGGATAATGTGTCGGAGTGGGTTGACATATCTATCTGTAGGCCTGGAATCAGGATAATGTGTCGGAGTCGGGGTGACATATCTATCTGTAGGCCTGGAATTAGGATAATGTGTCGGAGTGGGGTGACATATCTATCTGTAGGCCTGGAATCCGGATAATGTGTCGGAGTGGGGTGACATATCTATCTGTTGGCCTGGAATCAGGATAATGTGTCGGAGTGGGGTGACATATCTCTCTGTTGGCCTGGAATCAGGATAATGTGTCGGAGTGGGGTGACATATCTATCTGTTGGCCTGGAATCAGGATAATGTGTCCTAGTGGGGTGACATATCTATCTGTTGGCCTGGAATCAGGATAATGTGTCGGAGTGGGGTGACATATCTCTCTGTTGGCCTGGAATCAGGATAATGTGTCGGAGTGGGGTGACATATCTATCTGTTGGCCTGGAATCAGGATATTGTGTCCTAGTGGGGTGACATATCTATCTGTTGACCTGGAATCAGGATAATGTGTCAGAGTGGGGTGACATATCTATCTGTTGGCCTGGAATCAGGATAATGTGTCAGAGTGGGGTGACATATCTATCTGTTGGCCTGGAATCAGGATAATGTGTCGGAGTGGGGTGACATATCTATCTGTAGGCCTGGAATCAGTATAATGTGTCGGAGTGGAGTGACATATCTATCTGTTGTCCTGGAATCAGTATAATGTGTCGGAGTGGGGTGACATATCTATCTGTTGGCCTGGAATCAGTATTATGTGTCGGAGTGGGTTGACCTATCTATCTGTTGGCCTGGAATCTGGATAATGTGTCGGATTGGAGTGTCATATCTATCTGTAGGCCTGGAATCAGTATAATGTGTCGGAGTGGGTTGACCTATCTATCTGTTGGCCTGGAATCAGTATAATGTGTCGGAGTGGAGTGACATATCTATCTGTATGCCTGGAATCAGGATAATGTGTCGGAGTGGAGTGACATATCTATCTGTAGGCCTGGAATCAGGATAATGTGTCGGAGTGGGTTGACCTATCTATCTGTTGGCCTGGAATCAGGATAATGTATCGGAGTGGAGTGACATATCTATCTGTAGGCCTGGAATCAGGATGATGTGTCCGAGTGGGGTGACATATCTATCTGTTGGTCCGAAATCAGGATAATGTGTCGGAGTGGGGTGACATATCTATCTGTAGGCCTGGAATCAGGATAATATGTCCGAGTGGAGTGACATATCTATCTGTAGGCCTGGAATCAGGATAATGTGTCCGAGTGGGGTGACATATCTATCTGTTGGTCCGGAATCAGGATAATGTGTCGGAGTGGGGTGACATATCTATCTGTAGGCCTGGAATCAGCATAATGTGTCCGAGTGGAGTGACATATCTATCTGTAGGCCTGGAATCAGGATAATGTGTCCGAGTGGGGTGACATATCTATCTGTTGGTCCGCAATCAGGATAATGTCTCGGAGTGGGGTGACATATCTATCTGTAGGCCTGGAATCAGGATAATGTGTCGGAGTGGGGTGACATATCTATCTGTAGGCCTGGAATCAGAATAATGTGTCGGAGTGGAGTGACATATCTATCTGTAGGCCTGGAATCAGGATAATGTGTCGGAGTGGGGTGACATATCTATCTGTTGGTCAGGAATCAGGATAATGTGTCGGAGTCGGGTGACAAATCTATCTGTAGGCCTGGAATCAGGATAATGTGTCGGAGTGGGGTGACATATCTATCTGTTGGCCTGGAATCAGGATGATGTGTCCGAGTGGGATGACATATCTATCTGTTGGTCCGGAATCAGGATAATGTGTCGGAGTGGGGTGACATATCTATCTGTTGGCCTGGAATCATGATAATGTGTCGGAGTGGGGTGACATATCTATCTGTAGGCCTGGAATCAGGATAATGTGTCGGAGTGGGGTGACATATCTATCTGTAGGCCTGGAATCAGGATAATGTGTCCGAGTGGGGTGACATATCTATCTGTTGGTCCGGAATCAGGATAATGTGTCGGAGTGGGGTGACATATCTATCTGTAGGCCTGGAATCAGCATAATGTGTCCGAGTGGAGTGACATATCTATCTGTAGGCCTGGAATCAGGATAATGTGTCCGAGTGGGGTGACATATCTATCTGTTGGTCCGCAATCAGTATAATGTGTCGGAGTGGGGTGACATATCTATCTGTAGGCCTGGAATCAGGATAATGTGTCGGAGTGGGGTGACATATCTATCTGTAGGCCTGGAATCAGAATAATGTGTCGAAGTGGGGTGACATATCTATCTGTTGGCCTGGAATCAGGATAATGTGTCCGAGTGGGATGACATATCTATCTGTTGGTCCGGAATCAGGATAATGTGTCGGAGTGGGGTGACATATCTATCTGTTGGCCTGGAATCAGGATAATGTGTCGGAGTGGGGTGACATATCTATCTGTAGGCCTGGAATCAGGATAATGTGTCGGAGTGGGGTGACATATCTATCTGTAGGCCTGGAATCAGGATAATGTGTCGGAGTGGGTTGACATATCTATCTGTAGGCCTGGAATCAGGATAATGTGTCGGAGTCGGGGTGACATATCTATCTGTAGGCCTGGAATCAGGATAATGTGTCGGAGTGGGGTGACATATCTATCTGTAGGCCTGGAATCCGGATAATGTGTCGGAGTGGGGTGACATATCTATCTGTTGGCCTGGAATCAGGATAATGTGTCGGAGTGGGGTGACATATCTCTCTGTTGGCCTGGAATCAGGATAATGTGTCGGAGTGGGGTGTCATATCTATCTGTTGGCCTGGAATCAGGATAATGTGTCCTAGTGGGGTGACATATCTATCTGTTGGCCTGGAATCAGGATAATGTGTCGGAGTGGGGTGACATATCTCTCTGTTGGCCTGGAATCAGGATAATGTGTCGGAGTGGGGTGACATATCTATCTGTTGGCCTGGAATCAGGATATTGTGTCCTAGTGGGGTGACATATCTATCTGTTGACCTGGAATCAGGATAATGTGTCAGAGTGGGGTGACATATCTATCTGTTGGCCTGGAATCAGGATAATGTGTCAGAGTGGGGTGACATATCTATCTGTTGGCCTGGAATCAGGATAATGTGTCGGAGTGGGGTGACATATCTATCTGTAGGCCTGGAATCAGTATAATGTGTCGGAGTGGAGTGACATATCTATCTGTTGTCCTGGAATCAGTATAATGTGTCGGAGTGGGGTGACATATCTATCTGTTGGCCTGGAATCAGTATTATGTGTCGGAGTGGGTTGACCTATCTATCTGTTGGCCTGGAATCTGGATAATGTGTCGGATTGGAGTGTCATATCTATCTGTAGGCCTGGAATCAGTATAATGTGTCGGAGTGGGTTGACCTATCTATCTGTTGGCCTGGAATCAGTATAATGTGTCGGAGTGGAGTGACATATCTATCTGTATGCCTGGAATCAGGATAATGTGTCGGAGTGGAGTGACATATCTATCTGTAGGCCTGGAATCAGGATAATGTGTCGGAGTGGGTTGACCTATCTATCTGTTGGCCTGGAATCAGGATAATGTATCGGAGTGGAGTGACATATCTATCTGTAGGCCTGGAATCAGGATGATGTGTCCGAGTGGGGTGACATATCTATATGTTGGTCCGAAATCAGGATAATGTGTCGGAGTGGGGTGACATATCTATCTGTAGGCCTGGAATCAGGATAATATGTCCGAGTGGAGTGACATATCTATCTGTAGGCCTGGAATCAGGATAATGTGTCCGAGTGGGGTGACATATCTATCTGTTGGTCCGGAATCAGGATAATGTGTCGGAGTGGGGTGACATATCTATCTGTAGGCCTGGAATCAGCATAATGTGTCCGAGTGGAGTGACATATCTATCTGTTGGTCCGCAATCAGGATAATGTGTCGGAGTGGGGTGACATATCTATCTGTAGGCCTGGAATCAGGATAATGTGTCGGAGTGGGGTGACATATCTATCTGTAGGCCTGGAATCAGAATAATGTGTCGGAGTGGAGTGACATATCTATCTGTAGGCCTGGAATCAGGATAATGTGTCGGAG
This sequence comes from Bathymodiolus septemdierum, assembly GCA_963383655.1. Taxonomy (NCBI): domain Eukaryota; kingdom Metazoa; phylum Mollusca; class Bivalvia; order Mytilida; family Modiolidae; genus Bathymodiolus; species Bathymodiolus septemdierum. The sequence goes on along the minus strand of OY726525.1, from coordinate 2,683,898 downwards.
TGGGGTGACATATCTATCTGTTGGTCAGGAATCAGGATAATGTGTCGGAGTCGGGTGACAAATCTATCTGTAGGCCTGGAATCAGGATAATGTGTCGGAGTGGGGTGACATATCTATCTGTTGGCCTGGAATCAGGATGATGTGTCCGAGTGGGATGACATATCTATCTGTTGGTCCGGAATCAGGATAATGTGTCGGAGTGGGGTGACATATCTATCTGTTGGCCTGGAATCATGATAATGTGTCGGAGTGGGGTGACATATCTATCTGTAGGCCTGGAATCAGGATAATGTGTCGGAGTGGGGTGACATATCTATCTGTAGGCCTGGAATCAGGATAATGTATCGGAGTGGGGTGACATATCTATCTGTAGGCCTGGAATCAGGATAATGTGTCGGAGTGGGGGTGACATATATATCTGTAGGCCTGGAATCAGGATAATGTGCAGGAGTGGGGCGACATATCTATCTGTAGGCCTGGAATCAGGATAATGTGTCGGAGTGGGGTGACATATCTATCTGTAGGCCTGGAATCAGGATAATGTGTCGGAGTGGGGTGACATATCTCTCTGTTGGCCTGGAATCAGGATAATGTGTCGGAGTGGGGTGACATATCTATCTGTTGGCCTGGAATCAGGATAATGTGTCATAGTGGGGTGACATATCTATCTGTTGGCCTGGAATCAGGATAATGTGTCGGAGTGGGGTGACATATCTATCTGTTGGCCTGGAATCAGGATAATGTGTCAGAGTGGGGTGACATATCTATCTGTTGGCCTGGAATCAGGATAATGTGTCAGAGTGGGGTGATATATCTATCTGTTGGCCTGGAATCAGGATAATGTGTGTGAGTGGGGTGACATATCTATCTGTTGGCCTGGAATCAGTATAATGTGTCGGAGTGGAGTGACATATCTATCTGTAGGCCTGGAATCAGTATAATGTGTCGGAGTGGGGTGACATATCTATCTGTTGGCCTGGAATCAGTATTATGTGTCGGAGTGGGTTGACCTATCTATCTGTTGGCCTGGAATCAGGATAATGTGTCGGATTGGAGTGACATATCTATCTGTAGGCCTGGAATCAGTATAATGTGTCGGAGCGGGTTGACCTATCTCTCTGTTGGCCTGGAATCAGTATAATGTGTCGGAGTGGAGTGACATATCTATCTGTAGGCCTGGAATCAGTATAATGTGTCGGAGTGGAGTGACATATCTATCTGTAGGCCTGGAATCAGTAAAATGTGTCGGAGTGGAGTGACATATCTATCTGTAGGCCTGGAATCAGGATAATGTGTCCGAGTGGGATGACATATCTATCTGTTGGTCCGGAATCAGGATAATGTGTCGGAGTGGGGTGACATATCTATCTGTTGGCCTGGAATCAGGATAATGTGTCGGAGTGGGGTGACATATCTATCTGTAGGCCTGGAATCAGGATAATGTGTCGGAGTGGGGTGACATATCTATCTGTAGGCCTGGAATCAGGATAATGTGTCGGAGTGGGTTGACATATCTATCTGTAGGCCTGGAATCAGGATAATGTGTCGGAGTCGGGGTGACATATCTATCTGTAGGCCTGGAATCAGGATAATGTGTCGGAGTGGGGTGACATATCTATCTGTAGGCCTGGAATCCGGATAATGTGTCCTAGTGGGGTGACATATCTATCTGTTGACCTGGAATCAGGATAATGTGTCGGAGTGGGTTGACCTATCTATCTGTTGGCCTGGAATCAGTATAATGTGTCGGAGTGGAGTGACATATCTATCTGTATGCCTGGAATCAGGATAATGTGTCGGAGTGGAGTGACATATCTATCTGTAGGCCTGGAATCAGGATAATGTGTCGGAGTGGGTTGACCTATCTATCTGTTGGCCTGGAATCAGGATAATGTATCGGAGTGGAGTGACATATCTATCTGTAGGCCTGGAATCAGGATGATGTGTCCGAGTGGGGTGACATATCTATCTGTTGGTCCGAAATCAGGATAATGTGTCGGAGTGGGGTGACATATCTATCTGTAGGCATGGAATCAGGATAATATGTCCGAGTGGAGTGACATATCTATCTGTAGGCCTGGAATCAGGATAATGTGTCCGAATGGGGTGACATATCTATCTGTTGGTCCGGAATCAGGATAATGTGTCGGAGTGGGGTGACATATCTATCTGTAGGCCTGGAATCAGCATAATGTGTCCGAGTGGAGTGACATATCTATCTGTAGGCCTGGAATCAGGATAATGTGTCCGAGTGGGGTGACATATCTATCTGTTGGTCCGCAATCAGGATAATGTGTCGGAGTGGGGTGACATATCTATCTGTAGGCCTGGAATCAGGATAATGTGTCGGAGTGGGGTGACATATCTATCTGTAGGCCTGGAATCAGAATAATGTGTCGGAGTGGAGTGACATATCTATCTGTAGGCCTGGAATCAGGATAATGTGTCGGAGTGGGGTGACATATCTATCTGTTGGTCAGGAATCAGGATAATGTGTCGGAGTCGGGTGACAAATCTATCTGTAGGCCTGGAATCAGGATAATGTGTCGGAGTGGGGTGACATATCTATCTGTTGGCCTGGAATCAGGATAATGTGTCCGAGTGGGATGACATATCTATCTGTTGGTCCGGAATCAGGATAATGTGTCGGAGTGGGGTGACATATCTATCTGTTGGCCTGGAATCATGATAATGTGTCGGAGTGGGGTGACATATCTATCTGTAGGCCTGGAATCAGGATAATGTGTCGGAGTGGGGTGACATATCTATCTGTAGGCCTGGAATCAGGATAATGTATCGGAGTGGGGTGACATATCTATCTGTAGGCCTGGAATCAGGATAATGTGTCGGAGTGGGGGTGACATATATATCTGTAGGCCTGGAATCAGGATAATGTGTAGGAGTGGGGCGACATATCTATCTGTAGGCCTGGAATCAGGATAATGTGTCGGAGTGGGGTGACATATCTATCTGTAGGCCTGGAATCAGGATAATGTGTCGGAGTGGGGTGACATATCTCTCTGTTGGCCTGGAATCAGGATAATGTGTCGGAGTGGGGTGACATATCTATCTGTTGGCCTGGAATCAGGATAATGTGTCATAGTGGGGTGACATATCTATCTGTTGGCCTGGAATCAGGATAATGTGTCGGAGTGGGGTGACATATCTATCTGTTGGCCTGGAATCAGGATAATGTGTCAGAGTGGGGTGACATATCTATCTGTTGGCCTGGAATCAGGATAATGTGTCAGAGTGGGGTGACATATCTATCTGTTGGCCTGGAATCAGGATAATGTGTGTGAGTGGGGTGACATATCTATCTGTAGGCCTGGAATCAGTATAATGTGTCGGAGTGGAGTGACATATCTATCTGTAGGCCTGGAATCAGTATAATGTGTCGGAGTGGGGTGACATATCTATCTGTTGGCCTGGAATCAGTATTATGTGTCGGAGTGGGTTGACATATCTATCTGTTGGCCTGGAATCAGGATAATGTGTCGGATTGGAGTTACATATCTATCTGTAGGCCTGGAATCAGGATAATGTGTCGGAGTGGGGTGACATATCTATCTGTAGGCCTGGAATCAGGATAATATGTCCGAGTGGAGTGACATATCTATCTGTAGGCCTGGAATCAGGATAATGTGTCCGAGTGGGGTGACATATCTATCTGTTGGTCCGGAATCAGGATAATGTGTCGGAGTGGGGTGACATATCTATCTGTAGGCCTGGAATCAGCATAATGTGTCCGAGTGGAGTGACATATCTATCTGTAGGCCTGGAATCAGGATGATGTGTCCGAGTGGGGTGACATATCTATCTGTTGGTCCGGAATCAGGATAATGTGTCGGAGTGGGGTGACATATCTATCTGTAGGCCTGGAATCAGGATAATGTGTCCGAGTGGAGTGACATATCTATCTGTAGGCCTGGAATCAGGATAATGTGTCCGAGTGGGGTGACATATCTATCTGTTGGTCCGGAATCAGGATAATGTGTCGGAGTGGAGTGACATATCTATCTGTAGGCCTGGAATCAGGATAATGTGTCCGAGTGGAGTGACATATCTATCTGTAGGCCTGGAATCAGGATAATGTGTCCGAGTGGGGTGACATATCTATCTGTTGGTCCGCAATCAGGATAATGTGTCGGAGTGGGGTGACATATCTATCTGTTGGCCAGGAATCAGGATAATGTGTCCTAGTGGGGTGACATATCTATCTGTTGGCCTGGAATCAGGATAATGTGTCAGAGTGGGGTGACATATCTATCTGTTGGCCTGGAATCAGGATAATGTGTCGGAGTAGGGTGACATATCTATTTGTTGGCCTGGAATCAGGATAATGTGTCCTAGTGGGGTGACATATCTATCTGTAGGCCTGGAATCAGGATAATGTGTCGGAGTGGGGTGACATATCTATCTGTTGGTCCGGAATCAGGATAATGTGTCGGAGTGGGATCACATATCTATCTGTAGGCCTGGAATCAGGATAATGTGTCGGAGTGGGGTGACATATCTATCTGTTGGCCTGGAATCAGGAAAATGTGTCCGAGATGGATGACATATCTATCTGTTGGTCCGGAATCAGGATAATGTGTCGGAGTGGGGTGACATATCTATCTGTAGGCCTGGAATCAGGATAATGTATCGGAGTGGGGTGACATATCTATCTGTAGGCCTGGAATCAGGATAATGTGTCGGAGTGGGGTGACATATCTATCTGTAGGCCTGGAATCAGGATAATGTGTCGGAGTGGGGTGACATATCTATCTGTTGGCCTGGAATCAGGATAATGTGTCGGAGTGGGGTGACATATCTCTCTGTTGGCCTGGAATCAGGATAATGTGTCGGAGTGGGGTGACATATCTATCTGTTGGCCTGGAATCAGGATAATGTGTCTGAGTGGGGTGACATATATATCTGTTGGCCTGGAATCAGGATAATGTGTCAGAGTGGGGTGACATATCTATCTGTTGGCCTGGAATCAGGATAATGTGTCGGAGTAGGGTGACATATCTATTTGTTGGCCTGGAATCAGGATAATGTGTCCTAGTGGGGTGACATATCTATCTGTAGGCCTGGAATCAGGATAATGTGTCGGAGTGGGTTGACATATCTATCTGTAGGCCTGGAATCAGGATAATGTGTCCGAGTGGGGTGACATATCTATCTGTTGGCCTGGAATCAGGATAATGTGTCCGAGTGGGATGACATATCTATCTGTTGGTCCGGAATCAGGATAATGTGTCGGAGTGGGGTGACATATCTATCTGTTGGCCTGGAATCAGGATAATGTGTCGGAGTGGGGTGACATATCTATCTGTAGGCCTGGAATCAGGATAATGTGTCGCAGTGGGGTGACATATCTATCTGTAGGCCTGGAATCAGGATAATGTGTCGGAGTGGGGAGACATATCTATCTGTAGGCCTGGAATCAGGATAATGTGTCGGAGTGGGGTGACATATCTATCTGTAGGCCTGGAATCAGGATAATGTGTCGGAGTGGGGTGACATATCTATTTGTTGGCCTGGAATCAGGATAATGTGTCCTAGTGGGGTGACATATCTATCTGTAGGCCTGGAATCAGGATAATGTGTCGGAGTGGGGTGACATATCTATCTGTTGGTCCGGAATCAGGATAATGTGTCGGAGTGGGATGACATATCTATCTGTAGGCCTGGAATCAGGATAATGTGTCGGAGTGGGGTGACATATCTATCTGTTGGCCTGGAATCAGGAAAATGTGTCCGAGATGGATGACATATCTATCTGTTGGTCCGGAATCAGGATAATGTGTCGGAGTGGGGTGACATATCTATCTGTAGGCCTGGAATCAGGATAATGTATCGGAGTGGGGTGACATATCTATCTGTAGGCCTGGAATCAGGATAATGTGTCGGAGTGGGGTGACATATCTATCTGTAGGCCTGGAATCAGGATAATGTGTCGGAGTGGGGTGACATATCTATCTGTTGGCCTGGAATCAGGATAATGTGTCGGAGTGGGGTGACATATCTCTCTGTTGGCCTGGAATCAGGATAATGTGTCGGAGTGGGGTGACATATCTATCTGTTGGCCTGGAATCAGGATAATGTGTCTGAGTGGGGTGACATATATATCTGTTGGCCTGGAATCAGGATAATGTGTCAGAGTGGGGTGACATATCTATCTGTTGGCCTGGAATCAGGATAATGTGTCAGAGTGGGGTGACATATCTATCTGTTGGCTTGGAATCAGGATAATGTGTCGGAGTGGGGTGACATATCTATCTGTTGGTCTGGAATCAGGATAATGTGTCGGAGTGGGGTGACCTATCTATCTGTTGGCCTGGAATCAGGATATTGTGTCAGAGTGGGGTGACATATCTATCTGTTGGCCTGGAATCAGGATAATGTGTCCTATTGGGGTGACATATCTATCTGTTGGCCTGGAATCAGGATAATGTGTCGGAGTGGGGTGACATATCTATCTGTAGGCCTGGAATCAGGATAATGTGTCGGAGTGGGGTGACATATCTATCTGTAGGCCTGGAATCAGGATAATGTGTCGGAGTGGGGTGACATATCTATTTTTCGGCCTGGAATCAGAATAATGTGTCGGAGTGGAGTGACATATCTATCTGTAGGCCTGGAATCAGGATAATGTGTCGGAGTGGGGTGACATATCTATCTGTTGGTCCGGAATCAGGATAATGTGTCGGAGTGGGGTGACATATCTATCTGTAGGCCTGGAATCAGGATAATGTGTCGGAGTGGGGTGACATATCTATCTGTTGGCCTGGAATCAGGAAAATGTGTCCGAGTGGGATGACATATCTATCTGTTGGTCCGGAATCAGGATAATGTGTCGGAGTGGGGTGACATATCTATCTGTTGGCCTGGAATCAGGATAATGTGTCGGAGTGGGGTGACATATCTATCTGTAGGCCTGGAATCAGGATAATGTGTCGGAGTGGGTTCACAAATCTATCAGTAGGCCTGGAATCAGGATAATGTGTCGGAGTGGGGGTGACATATCTATCTGTAGGCCTGGAATCAGGATAATGTGTCGGAGTGGGGTGACATATCTATCTGTAGGCCTGGAATCAGGATAATGTGTCGGAGTGGGGTGACATATCTATCTGTTGGCCTGGAATCAGGATAATGTGTCGGAGTGGGGTGACATATCTCTCTGTTGGCCTGGAATCAGGATAATGTGTCGGAGTGGGGTGACATATCTATCTGTAGGCCTGGAATCAGGATAATGTGTCAGAGTGGGGTGACATATCTATCTGTTGGCCTGGAATCAGGAGAATGTGTCAGAGTGGGGTGACATATCTCTCTGTTGGCCTGGAATCAGGATAATGTGTCAGAGTGGGGTGACATATCTATCTGTTGGCCTGGAATCAGGATAATGTGTCCTAGTGGGGTGACATATCTATCTGTTGGCCTGGAATCAGGATAATGTGTCGGAGTGGGGTGACATATCTATCTGTAGGCCTGGAATCAGGATAATGTGTCGGAGTGGGGTGACATATCTATCTGTTGGCCTGGAATCAGGATAATGTGTCGGAGTGGGGTGACATATCTATCTGTAGGCCTGGAATCAGGATAATGTGTCGGAGTGGGGTGACATATCTATCTTTTGGCCTGGAATCAGGATAATGTGTCAGAGTGGGGTGACATATCTATCTGTTGGCCTGGAATCAGGATAATGTGTCAGAGTGGGGTGACATATCTATCTGTTGGCCTGGAATCAGGATAATGTGTCGGAGTGGGGTGACATATCTATTTGTTGGCCTGGAATCAGGATAATGTGTCCTAGTGGGGTGACATATCTATCTGTTGGCCTGGAATCAGGATAATGTGTCGGAGTGGGGTGACATATCTATCTGTTGGCCTGGAATCAGGATAATGTGTCCTAGTGGGGTGACATATCTATCTGTTGGCCTGGAATCAGGATAAAGTGTCCTAGTGGGGTGACATATCTATCTGTTGGTCTGGAATCAGGATAATGTGTCGGAGTGGGGTGACATATATATCTGTTGGCCTGGAATCAGGATAATGTGTCCGAGTGGAGTGACATATCTATCTGTTGGCCTGGAATCAGGATAATGTGTCCGAGTGGGGTGACATATCTATCTGTTGGTCCGGAATCAGTATAATGTGTCAGAGTGGGGTGACATATCTATCTGTAGGCCTGGAATCAGGATAATGTGTCGGAGTGGGGTGACATATCTCTCTGTTGGCCTGGAATCAGGATAATGTGTCGGAGTGGGGTGACATATCTATCTGTTGGCCTGGAATCAGGATAATGTGTCCTAGTGGGGTGACATATCTATCTGTTGGCCTGGAATCAGGATAATGTGTCGGAGTGGGGTGACCTATCTATCTGTTGGCCTGGAATCAGGATAATGTGTCGGATTGGAGTGACATATCTATCTGTAGGCCTGGAATCAGTATAATGTGTCGGATTGGGTTGACCTATCTATCTGTTGGCCTGGAATCAGGATAATGTGTCGGAGTGGAGTGACATATCTATCTGTAGTCCTGGAATCAGTATAATGTGTCGGAGTAGAGTGACATATCTATCTGTAGGCCTGGAATCAGTAAAATGTGTCGGAGTGGAGTGACATATCTATCTGTAGGCCTGGAATCAGTATAATGTATCGGAGTGGAGTGACATATCTATCTGTAGGCCTGGAATCAGTATAATGTGTCGGAGTGGGTTGACCTATCTATCTGTTGGCCTGGAATCAGTATAATGTGTCGGAGTGGAGTGACATATCTATCTGTAGGCCTGGAATCAGGATGATGTGTCCGAGTGGGGTGACATATCTATCTGTTGGTCCGGAATCAGGATAATGTGTCGGAGTGGGGTGACATATCTATCTGTAGGCCTGGAATCAGGATAATGTGTCCGAGTGGAGTGACATATCTATCTGTAGGCCTGGAATCAGGATAATGTGTCCGAGTGGGGTGACATATCTATCTGTTGGTCCGAATCAGGATAATGTGTCGGAGTGGAGTGACATATCTATCTGTAGGCCTGGAATCAGGATAATGTGTCCGAGTGGAGTGACATATCTATCTGTAGGCCTGGAATCAGGATAATGTGTCCGAGTGGGGTGACATATCTATCTGTTGGTCCGCAATCAGGATAATGTGTCGGAGTGGGGTGACATATCTATCTGTAGGCCTGGAATCAGGATAATGTGTCGGAGTGGGTTCACAAATCTATCTGTAGGCCTGGAATCAGGATAATGTGTCGGAGTGGGGGTGACATATCTATCTGTAGGCATGGAATCAGGATAATGTGTCGGAGTGGGGTGACATATCTATCTGTAGGCCTGGAATCAGGATAATGTGTCGGAGTGGGGTGACATATCTATCTGTTGGCCTGGAATCAGGATAATGTGTCGGAGTGGGGTGACATATCTCTCTGTTGGCCTGGAATCAGGATAATGTGTCGGAGTGGGGTGACATATCTATTTGTCGGCCTGGAATCAGAATAATGTGTCGGAGTGGAGTGACATATCTATCTGTAGGCCTGGAATCAGGATAATGTGTCGGAGTGGGGTGACATATCTATCTGTTGGTCCGGAATCAGGATAATGTGTCGGAGTGGGGTGACATATCTATCTGTAGGCCTGGAATCAGGATAATGTGTCGGAGTGGGGTGACATATCTATCTGTTGGCCTGGAATCAGGAAAATGTGTCCGAGTGGGATGACATATCTATCTGTTGGTCCGGAATCAGGATAATGTGTCGGAGTGGGGTGACATATCTATCTGTTGGCCTGGAATCAGGATAATGTGTCGGAGTGGGGTGACATATCTATCTGTTGGCCTGGAATCAGGATAATGTGTCGGAGTGGGGTGACATATATATCTGTAGGCCTGGAATCAGGATAATGTGTCGGAGTGGGTTCACAAATCTATCTGTAGGCCTGGAATCAGGATAATGTGTCGGAGTGGGGGTGACATATCTATCTGTAGGCCTGGAATCAGGATAATGTGTCGGAGTGGGGTGACATATCTATCTGTAGGCCTGGAATCAGGATAATGTGTCGGAGTGGGGTGACATATCTATCTGTTGGCCTGGAATCAGGATAATGTGTCGGAGTGGGGTGACATATCTCTCTGTTGGCCTGGAATCAGGATAATGTGTCGGAGTGGGGTGACATATCTATCTGTAGGCCTGGAATCAGGATAATGTGTCAGAGTGGGGTGACATATCTATCTGTTGGCCTGGAATCAGGAGAATGTGTCAGAGTGGGGTGACATATCTCTCTGTTGGCCTGGAATCAGGATAATGTGTCAGAGTGGGGTGACATATCTATCTGTTGGCCTGGAATCAGGATAATGTGTCCTAGTGGGGTGACATATCTATCTGTTGGCCTGGAATCAGGATAATGTGTCGGAGTGGGGTGACATATCTATCTGTTGGCCTGGAATCAGGATAATGTGTCGGAGTGGGGTGACATATCTATCTGTAGGCCTGGAATCAGGATAATGTGTCGGAGTGGGGTGACATATCTATCTGTAGGCCTGGAATCAGGATAATGTGTCGGAGTGGGGTGACATATCTATCTGTAGGCCTGGAATCAGAATAATGTGTCGGAGTGGGGTGACATATCTATCTGTAGGCCTGGAATCAGGATAATGTGTCGGAGTGGGGGTGATATATCTATCTGTAGGCCTGGAATCAGGATAATGTGTCGGAGTGGGGTGACATATCTATCTGTTGGCCTGGAATCAGGATAATGTGTCGGAGTGGGGTGACATATCTATCTGTAGGCCTGGAATCAGGATAATGTGTCGGAGTGGGGTGACATATCTATCTGTTGGCCTGGAATCAGGATAATGTGTCAGAGTGGGGTGACATATCTATCTGTTGGCCTGGAATCAGGATAATGTGTCAGAGTGGGGTGACACATCTATCTGTTGGCCTGGAATCAGGATAATGTGTCGGAGTGGGGTGACATATCTATCTGTTGGCCTGGAATCAGGATAATGTGTCCTAGTGGGGTGACATATCTATCTGTTGGCCTGGAATCAGGATAATGTGTCGGAGTGGGGTGACATATCTATCTGTTGGCCTGGAATCAGGATAATGTGTCCTAGTGGGGTGACATATCTATCTGTTGGCCTGGAATCAGGATAAAGTGTCCTAGTGGGGTGACATATCTATCTGTTGGTCTGGAATCAGAATAATGTGTCGGAGTGGGGTGACATATATATCTGTTGGCCTGGAATCAGGATAATGTGTCCCAGTGGAGTGACATATCTATCTGTAGGCCTGGAATCAGGATAATGTGTCCGAGTGGGGTGACATATCTATCTGTTGGTCCGGAATCAGTATAATGTGTCAGAGTGGGGTGACATATCTATCTGTAGGCCTGGAATCAGGATAATGTGTCGGAGTGGGGTGACATATCTCTCTGTTGGCCTGGAATCAGGATAATGTGTCGGAGTGGGGTGACATATCTATCTGTTGGCCTGGAATCAGGATAATGTGTCCTAGTGGGGTGACATATCTATCTGTTGGCCTGGAATCAGGATAATGTGTCGGAGTGGGGTGACCTATCTATCTGTTGGCCTGGAATCAGGATAATGTGTCGGATTGGAGTGACATATCTATCTGTAGGCCTGGAATCAGTATAATGTGTCGGATTGGGTTGACCTATCTATCTGTTGGCCTGGAATCAGTATAATGTGTCGGAGTGGAGTGACATATCTATCTGTAGTCCTGGAATCAGGATAATGTGTCGGAGTAGAGTGACATATCTATCTGTAGGCCTGGAATCAGTAAAATGTGTCGGAGTGGAGTGACATATCTATCTGTAGGCCTGGAATCAGTATAATGTATCGGAGTGGAGTGACATATCTATCTGTAGGCCTGGAATCAGTATAATGTGTCGGAGTGGGTTGACCTATCTATCTGTTGGCATGGAATCAGTATAATGTGTCGGAGTGGAGTGACATATCTATCTGTAGGCCTGTAATCAGGATGATGTGTCCGAGTGGGGTGACATATCTATCTGTTGGTCCGGAATCAGGATAATGTGTCGGAGTGGGGTGACATATCTATCTGTAGGCCTGGAATCAGGATAATGTGTCCGAGTGGAGTGACATATCTATCTGTAGGCCTGGAATCAGGATAATGTGTCCGAGTGGGGTGACATATCTATCTGTTGGTCCGAATCAGGATAATGTGTCGGAGTGGAGTGACATATCTATCTGTAGGCCTGGAATCAGGATAATGTGTCCGAGTGGAGTGACATATCTATCTGTAGGCCTGGAATCAGGATAATGTGTCCGAGTGGGGTGACATATCTATCTGTTGGTCCGCAATCAGGATAATGTGTCGGAATGGGGTGACATATCTATCTGTAGGCCTGGAATCAGGATAATGTGTCGGAGTGGGTTCACAAATCTATCTGTAGGCCTGGAATCAGGATAATGTGTCGGAGTGGGGGTGACATATCTATCTGTAGGCATGGAATCAGGATAATGTGTCGGAGTGGGGTGACATATCTATCTGTAGGCCTGGAATCAGGATAATGTGTCGGAGTGGGGTGACATATCTATCTGTTGGCCTGGAATCAGGATAATGTGTCGGAGTGGGGTGACATATCTCTCTGTTGGCCTGGAATCAGGATAATGTGTCGGAGTGGGGTGACATATCTATCTGTAGGCCTGGAATCAGGATAATGTGTCAGAGTGGGGTGACATATCTATCTGTTGGCCTGGAATCAGGAGAATGTGTCAGAGTGGGGTGACATATCTCTCTGTTGGCCTGGAATCAGGATAATGTGTCAGAGTGGGGTGACATATCTATCTGTTGGCCTGGAATCAGGATAATGTGTCCTAGTGGGGTGACATATCTATCTGTTGGCCTGGAATCAGGATAATGTGTCGGAGTGGGGTGACATATCTATCTGTTGGCCTGGAATCAGGATAATGTGTCGGAGTGGGGTGACATATCTATCTGTAGGCCTGGAATCAGGATAATGTGTCGGAGTGGGGTGACATATCTATCTGTAGGCCTGGAATCAGGATAATGTGTCGGAGTGGGGTGACATATCTATCTGTAGGCCTGGAATCAGAATAATGTGTCGGAGTGGGGTGACATATCTATCTGTAGGCCTGGAATCAGGATAATGTGTCGGAGTGGGGGTGACATATCTATCTGTAGGCCTGGAATCAGGATAATGTGTCGGAGTGGGGTGACATATCTATCTGTAGGCCTGGAATCAGGATAATGTGTCGGAGTGGGGTGACATATCTATCTGTTGGCCTGGAATCAGGATAATGTGTCGGAGTGGGGTGACATATCTATCTGTAGGCCTGGAATCAGGATAATAAGTCGGAGTGGGGTGACATATCTATCTGTTGGCCTGGAATCAGGATAATGTGTCAGAGTGGGGTGACATATCTATCTGTTGGCCTGGAATCAGGATAATGTGTCAGAGTGGGGTGACATATCTATCTGTTGGCCTGGAATCAGGATAATGTGTCGGAGTGGGGTGACATATCTATCTGTAGGCCTGGAATCAGGATAATGTGTCCTAGTGGGGTGACATATCTATCTGTTGGCCTGGAATCAGGATAATGTGTCGGAGTGGGGTGACATATCTATCTGTAGGCCTGGAATCAGGATAATGTGTCCTAGTGGGGTGACATATCTATCTGTTGGCCTGGAATCAGGATAAAGTGTCCTAGTGGGGTGACATATCTATCTGTTGGTCTGGAATCAGGATAATGTGTCGGAGTGGGGTGACATATATATCTGTTGGCCTGGAATCAGGATAATGTGTCCGAGTGGAGTGACATATCTATCTGTTGGCCTGGAATCAGGATAATGTGTCCGAGTGGGGTGACATATCTATCTGTTGGTCCGGAATCAGTATAATGTGTCAGAGTGGGGTGACATATCTATCTGTAGGCCTGGAATCAGGATAATGTGTCGGAGTGGGGTGACATATCTCTCTGTTGGCCTGGAATCAGGATAATGTGTCGGAGTGGGGTGACATATCTATCTGTTGGCCTGGAATCAGGATAATGTGTCCTAGTGGGGTGACATATCTATCTGTTGGCCTGGAATCAGGATAATGTGTCGGAGTGGGGTGACATATCTATCTGTTGGCCTGGAATCAGGATAATGTGTCAGAGTGGGGTGACATATCTATCTGTTGGCCTGGAATCAGGATAATGTGTCAGAGTGGGGTGACATATCTATCTGTTGGCCTGGAATCAGGATAATGTGTGTGAGTGGGGTGACATATCTATCTGTAGGCCTGGAATCAGTATAATGTGTCGGAGTGGAGTGACATATCTATCTGTTGGCCTGGAATCAGTATTATGTGTCCTAGTGGGTTGACCTATCTATCTGTTGGCCTGGAATCAGGATAATGTGTCGGATTGGAGTGACATATCTATCTGTAGGCCTGGAATCAGTATAATGTGTCGGAGTGGGTTGACCTATCTATCTGTTGGCCTGGAATCAGGATAATGTGTCGGAGTGGAGTGACATATCTATCTGTAGTCCTGGAATCAGTAAAATGTGTCGGAGTGGAGTGACATATCTATCTGTAGGCCTGGAATCAGTATAATGTATCGGAGTGGAGTGACATATCTATCTGTAGGCCTGGAATCAGTATAATGTGTCGGAGTGGGTTGACCTATCTATCTGTTGGCCTGGAATCAGTATAATGTGTCGGAGTGGAGTGACATATCTATCTGTAGGCCTGGAATCAGGATGATGTGTCCGAGTGGGGTGACATATATATCTGTTGGTCCGGAATCAGGATAATGTGTCGGAGTGGGGTGACATATCTATCTGTAGGCCTGGAATCAGGATAATGTGTCCGAGTGGAGTGACATATCTATCTGTAGGCCTGGAATCAGGATAATGTGTCCGAGTGGGGTGACATATCTATCTGTTGGTCCGGAATCAGGATAATGTGTCGGAGTGGAGTGACATATCTATCTGTAGGCCTGGAATCAGGATAATGTGTCCGAGTGGAGTGACATATCTATCTGTAGGCCTGGAATCAGGATAATGTGTCCGAGTGGGGTGACATATCTATCTGTTGGTCCGCAATCAGGATAATGTGTCGGAGTGGGGTGACATATCTATCTGTAGGCCTGGAATCAGGATAATGTGTCGGAGTGGGGTGACATATCTATCTGTAGGCCTGGAATCAGAATAATGTGTCGGAGTGGAGTGACATATCTATCTGTAGGCCTGGAATCAGGATAATGTGTCGGAGTGGGGTGACATATCTATCTGTTGGCCTGAAATCAGGATAATGTGTCGGAGTGGGGTGACATATCTATCTGTTGGTCCGGAATCAGGATAATGTGTCGGAGTGGAGTGACATATCTTTCTGTAGGCCTGGAATCAGGATAATGTGTCGGAGTGGGGTGACATATCTATCTGTTGGCCTGGAATCAGGATAATGTGTCCGAGTGGGATGACATATCTATCTGTTGGTCCGGAATCAGGATAATGTGTCGGAGTGGGGTGACATATCTATCTGTTGGCCTGGAATCAGGATAATGTGTCGGAGTGGGGTGACATATCTATCTGTAGGCCTGGAATCAGGATAATGTGTCGGAGTGGGGTGACATATCTATCTGTTGGCCTGGAATCAGGATAATGTGTCCTAGTGGGGTGACATATCTATCTGTTGGCCTGGAATCAGGATAATGTGTCGGAGTGGGGTGACCTATCTATCTGTTGGCCTGGAATCAGGATAATGTGTCGGATTGGAGTGACATATCTATCTGTAGGCCTGGAATCAGTATAATGTGTCGGATTGGGTTGACCTATCTATCTGTTGGCCTGGAATCAGTATAATGTGTCGGAGTGGAGTGACATATCTATCTGTAGTCCTGGAATCAGGATAATGTGTCGGAGTAGAGTGACATATCTATCTGTAGGCCTGGAATCAGTAAAATGTGTCGGAGTGGAGTGACATATCTATCTGTAGGCCTGGAATCAGTATAATGTATCGGAGTGGAGTGACATATCTATCTGTAGGCCTGGAATCAGTATAATGTGTCGGAGTGGGTTGACCTATCTATCTGTTGGCATGGAATCAGTATAATGTGTCGGAGTGGAGTGACATATCTATCTGTAGGCCTGGAATCAGGATGATGTGTCCGAGTGGGGTGACATATCTATCTGTTGGTCCGGAATCAGGATAATGTGTCGGAGTGGGGTGACATATCTATCTGTAGGCCTGGAATCAGGATAATGTGTCCGAGTGGAGTGACATATCTATCTGTAGGCCTGGAATCAGGATAATGTGTCCGAGTGGGGTGACATATCTATCTGTTGGTCCGAATCAGGATAATGTGTCGGAGTGGAGTGACATATCTATCTGTAGGCCTGGAATCAGGATAATGTGTCCGAGTGGAGTGACATATCTATCTGTAGGCCTGGAATCAGGATAATGTGTCCGAGTGGGGTGACATATCTATCTGTTGGTCCGCAATCAGGATAATGTGTCGGAATGGGGTGACATATCTATCTGTAGGCCTGGAATCAGGATAATGTGTCGGAGTGGGTTCACAAATCTATCTGTAGGCCTGGAATCAGGATAATGTGTCGGAGTGGGGGTGACATATCTATCTGTAGGCATGGAATCAGGATAATGTGTCGGAGTGGGGTGACATATCTATCTGTAGGCCTGGAATCAGGATAATGTGTCGGAGTGGGGTGACATATCTATCTGTTGGCCTGGAATCAGGATAATGTGTCGGAGTGGGGTGACATATCTCTCTGTTGGCCTGGAATCAGGATAATGTGTCGGAGTGGGGTGACATATCTATCTGTAGGCCTGGAATCAGGATAATGTGTCAGAGTGGGGTGACATATCTATCTGTTGGCCTGGAATCAGGAGAATGTGTCAGAGTGGGGTGACATATCTCTCTGTTGGCCTGGAATCAGGATAATGTGTCAGAGTGGGGTGACATATCTATCTGTTGGCCTGGAATCAGGATAATGTGTCCTAGTGGGGTGACATATCTATCTGTTGGCCTGGAATCAGGATAATGTGTCGGAGTGGGGTGACATATCTATCTGTTGGCCTGGAATCAGGATAATGTGTCGGAGTGGGGTGACATATCTATCTGTAGGCCTGGAATCAGGATAATGTGTCGGAGTGGGGTGACATATCTATCTGTAGGCCTGGAATCAGGATAATGTGTCGGAGTGGGGTGACATATCTATCTGTAGGCCTGGAATCAGAATAATGTGTCGGAGTGGGGTGACATATCTATCTGTAGGCCTGGAATCAGGATAATGTGTCGGAGTGGGGGTGACATATCTATCTGTAGGCCTGGAATCAGGATAATGTGTCGGAGTGGGGTGACATATCTATCTGTAGGCCTGGAATCAGGATAATGTGTCGGAGTGGGGTGACATATCTATCTGTTGGCCTGGAATCAGGATAATGTGTCGGAGTGGGGTGACATATCTATCTGTAGGCCTGGAATCAGGATAATAAGTCGGAGTGGGGTGACATATCTATCTGTTGGCCTGGAATCAGGATAATGTGTCAGAGTGGGGTGACATATCTATCTGTTGGCCTGGAATCAGGATAATGTGTCAGAGTGGGGTGACATATCTATCTGTTGGCCTGGAATCAGGATAATGTGTCGGAGTGGGGTGACATATCTATCTGTAGGCCTGGAATCAGGATAATGTGTCCTAGTGGGGTGTCATATCTATCTGTTGGCCTGGAATCAGGATAATGTGTCGGAGTGGGGTGACATATCTATCTGTAGGCCTGGAATCAGGATAATGTGTCCTAGTGGGGTGACATATCTATCTGTTGGCCTGGAATCAGGATAAAGTGTCCTAGTGGGGTGACATATCTATCTGTTGGTCTGGAATCAGGATAATGTGTCGGAGTGGGGTGACATATATATCTGTTGGCCTGGAATCAGGATAATGTGTCCGAGTGGAGTGACATATCTATCTGTTGGCCTGGAATCAGGATAATGTGTCCGAGTGGGGTGACATATCTATCTGTTGGTCCGGAATCAGTATAATGTGTCAGAGTGGGGTGACATATCTATCTGTAGGCCTGGAATCAGGATAATGTGTCGGAGTGGGGTGACATATCTCTCTGTTGGCCTGGAATCAGGATAATGTGTCGGAGTGGGGTGACATATCTATCTGTTGGCCTGGAATCAGGATAATGTGTCCTAGTGGGGTGACATATCTATCTGTTGGCCTGGAATCAGGATAATGTGTCGGAGTGGGGTGACATATCTATCTGTTGGCCTGGAATCAGGATAATGTGTCAGAGTGGGGTGACATATCTATCTGTTGGCCTGGAATCAGGATAATGTGTCAGAGTGGGGTGACATATCTATCTGTTGGCCTGGAATCAGGATAATGTGTGTGAGTGGGGTGACATATCTATCTGTAGGCCTGGAATCAGTATAATGTGTCGGAGTGGAGTGACATATCTATCTGTTGGCCTGGAATCAGTATTATGTGTCCTAGTGGGTTGACCTATCTATCTGTAGGCCTGGAATCAGGATAATGTGTCGGATTGGAGTGACATATCTATCTGTAGGCCTGGAATCAGTATAATGTGTCGGAGTGGGTTGACCTATCTATCTGTTGGCCTGGAATCAGGATAATGTGTCGGAGTGGAGTGACATATCTATCTGTAGTCCTGGAATCAGTATAATGTGTCGGAGTAGAGTGACATATCTATCTGTAGGCCTGGAATCAGTAAAATGTGTCGGAGTGGAGTGACATATCTATCTGTAGGCCTGGAATCAGTATAATGTATCGGAGTGGAGTGACATATCTATCTGTAGGCCTGGAATCAGTATAATGTGTCGGAGTGGGTTGACCTATCTATCTGTTGGCCTGGAATCAGGATAATGTGTCGGAGTGGAGTGACATATCTATCTGTAGGCCTGGAATCAGGATGATGTGTCCGAGTGGGGTGACATATCTATCTGTTGGTCCGGAATCAGGATAATGTGTCGGAGTGGGGTGACATATCTATCTGTAGGCCTGGAATCAGGATAATGTGTCCGAGTGGAGTGACATATCTATCTGTAGGCCTGGAATCAGGATAATGTGTCCGAGTGGGGTGACATATCTATCTGTTGGTCCGGAATCAGGATAATGTGTCGGAGTGGAGTGACATATCTATCTGTAGGCCTGGAATCAGGATAATGTGTCCGAGTGGAGTGACATATCTATCTGTAGGCCTGGAATCAGGATAATGTGTCCGAGTGGGGTGACATATCTATCTGTTGGTCCGCAATCAGGATAATGTGTCGGAGTGGGGTGACATATCTATCTGTAGGCCTGGAATCAGGATAATGTGTCGGAGTGGGGTGACATATCTATCTGTAGGCCTGGAATCAGAATAATGTGTCGGAGTGGAGTGACATATCTATCTGTAGGCCTGGAATCAGGATAATGTGTCGGAGTGGGGTGACATATCTATCTGTTGGCCTGAAATCAGGATAATGTGTCGGAGTGGGGTGACATATCTATCTGTTGGTCCGGAATCAGGATAATGTGTCGGAGTGGAGTGACATATCTTTCTGTAGGCCTGGAATCAGGATAATGTGTCGGAGTGGGGTGACATATCTATCTGTTGGCCTGGAATCAGGATAATGTGTCCGAGTGGGATGACATATCTATCTGTTGGTCCGGAATCAGGATAATGTGTCGGAGTGGGGTGACATATCTATCTGTTGGCCTGGAATCAGGATAATGTGTCGGAGTGGGGTGACATATCTATCTGTAGGCCTGGAATCAGGATAATGTGTCGGAGTGGGGTGACATATCTATCTGTAGGCCTGGAATCAGGATAATGTGTCGGAGTGGGTTGACATATCTATCTGTAGGCCTGGAATCAGGATAATGTGTCGGAGTCGGGGTGACATATCTATCTGTAGGCCTGGAATCAGGATAATGTGTCGGAGTGGGGTGACATATCTACCTGTAGGCCTGGAATCCGGATAATGTGTCGGAGTGGGGTGACATATCTATCTGTTGGCCTGGAATCAGGATAATGTGTCGGAGTGGGGGTGACATATCTCTCTGTTGGCCTGGAATCAGGATAATGTGTCGGAGTGGGGTGACATATCTATCTGTTGGCCTGGAATCAGGATAATGTGTCCTAGTGGGGTGACATATCTATCTGTTGGCCTGGAATCAGGATAATGTGTCGGAGTGGGGTGACATATCTCTCTGTTGGCCTGGAATCAGGATAATGTGTCGGAGTGGGGTGACATATCTATCTGTTGGCCTGGAATCAGGATAATGTGTCCTAGTGGGGTGACATATCTATCTGTTGGCCTGGAATCAGGATAATGTGTCAGAGTGGGGTGACATATCTATCTGTTGGCCTGGAATCAGGATAATGTGTCAGAGTGGGGTGACATATCTATCTGTTGGCCTGGAATCAGGATAATGTGTCGGAGTGGGGTGACATATCTATCTGTAGGCCTGGAATCAGTATAATGTGTCGGAGTGGAGTGACATATCTATCTGTTGGCCTGGAATCAGGATAATGTGTCGGAGTGGGGTGACATATCTATCTGTTGGCCTGGAATCAGTATTATGTGTCGGAGTGGGTTGACCTATCTATCTGTTGGCCTGGAATCTGGATAATGTGTCGGATTGGAGTGACATATCTATCTGTAGGCCTGGAATCAGTATAATGTGTCGGAGTGGGTTGACCTATCTATCTGTTGGCCTGGAATCAGTATAATGTGTCGGAGTGGAGTGACATATCTATCTGTATGCCTGGAATCAGTATAATGTGTCGGAGTGGAGTGACATATCTATCTGTAGGCCTGGAATCAGTATAATGTGTCGGAGTGGAGTGACATATATATCTGTAGGCCTGGAATCAGGATAATGTGTCGGAGTGGGTTGACCTATCTATCTGTTGGCCTGGAATCAGTATAATGTATCGGAGTGGAGTGACATATCTATCTGTAGGCCTGGAATCAGGATGATGTGTCCGAGTGGGGTGACATATCTATCTGTTGGTCCGAAATCAGGATAATGTGTCGGAGTGGGGTGACATATCTATCTGTAGGCCTGGAATCAGGATAATATGTCCGAGTGGAGTGACATATCTATCTGTAGGCCTGGAATCAGGATAATGTGTCCGAGTGGGGTGACATATCTATCTGTTGGTCCGGAATCAGGATAATGTGTCGGAGTGGGGTGACATATCTATCTGTAGGCCTGGAATCAGGATAATGTGTCCGAGTGGAGTGACATATCTATCTGTAGGCCTGGAATCAGGATAATGTGTCCGAGTGGGATGACATATCTATCTGTTGCTCCGGAATCAGGATAATGTGTCGGAGTGGGGTGACATATCTATCTGTAGGCCTGGAATCAGAATAATGTGTCGGAGTGGAGTGACATATCTATCTGTAGGCCTGGAATCAGGATAATGTGTCGGAGTGGGGTGACATATCTATCTGTTGTTCCGGAATCAGGATAATGTGTCGGAGTGGGGTGACATATCTATCTGTAGGCCTGGAATCAGGATAATGTGTCGGAGTGGGGTGACATATCTATCTGTTGGCCTGGAATCAGGATAATGTGTCCGAGTGGGATGACATATCTATCTGTTGGTCCGGAATCAGGATAATGTGTCGGAGTGGGGTGACATATCTATCTGTTGGCCTGGAATCAGGATAATGTGTCGGAGTGGGGTGACATATCTATCTGTAGGCCTGGAATCAGGATAATGTGTCGGAGTGGGTTGACATATCTATCTGTAGGCCTGGAATCAGGATAATGTGTCCGAGTGGGGTGACATATCTATCTGTTGGCCTGGAATCAGGATAATGTGTCCGAGTGGGATGACATATCTATCTGTTGGTCCGGAATCAGGATAATGTGTCCGAGTGGGGTGACATATCTATCTGTTGGCCTGGAATCAGGATAATGTGTCCGAGTGGGATGACATATCTATCTGTTGGTTCGGAATCAGGATAATGTGTCGGAGTGGGGTAACATATCTATCTGTTGGCCTGGAATCAGGATAATGTGTCGGAGTGGGGTGACATATCTATCTGTAGGCCTGGAATCAGGATAATGTGTCGGAGTGGGGTGACATATCTATCTGTAGGCCTGGAATCAGGATAATGTGTCGGAGTGGGGTGACATATCTATCTGTAGGCCTGGAATCAGGATAATGTGTCCGAGTGGGATGACATATCTATCTGTTGGTCCGGAATCAGGATAATGTGTCGGAGTGGGGTGACATATCTATCTGTTGGCCTGGAATCAGGATAATGTGTCGGAGTGGGGTGACATATCTATCTGTAGGCCTGGAATCAGGATAATGTGTCGGAGTGGGGTGACATATCTATCTGTAGGCCTGGAATCAGGATAATGTGTCGGAGTGGGTTGACATATCTATCTGTAGGCCTGGAATCAGGATAATGTGTCGGAGTCGGGGTGACATATCTATCTGTAGGCCTGGAATCAGGATAATGTGTCGGAGTGGGGTGACATATCTATCTGTAGGCCTGGAATCCGGATAATGTGTCGGAGTGGGGTGACATATCTATCTGTTGGCCTGGAATCAGGATAATGTGTCGGAGTGGGGTGACATATCTCTCTGTTGGCCTGGAATCAGGATAATGTGTCGGAGTGGGGTGACATATCTATCTGTTGGCCTGGAATCAGGATAATGTGTCCTAGTGGGGTGACATATCTATCTGTTGGCCTGGAATCAGGATAATGTGTCGCAGTGGGGTGACATATCTCTCTGTTGGCCTGGAATCAGGATAATGTGTCGGAGTGGGGTGACATATCTATCTGTTGGCCTGGAATCAGGATAATGTGTCCTAGTGGGGTGACATATCTATCTGTTGGCCTGGAATCAGGATAATGTGTCAGAGTGGGGTGACATATCTATCTGTTGGCCTGGAATCAGGATAATGTGTCAGAGTGGGGTGACATATCTATCTGTTGGCCTGGAATCAGGATAATGTGTCGGAGTGGGGTGACATATCTATCTGTAGGCCTGGAATCAGTATAATGTGTCGGAGTGGAGTGACATATCTATCTGTTGGCCTGGAATCAGTATAATGTGTCGGAGTGGGGTGACATATCTATCTGTTGGCCTGGAATCAGTATTATGTGTCGGAGTGGGTTGACCTATCTATCTGTTGGCCTGGAATCTGGATAATGTGTCGGATTGGAGTGACATATCTATCTGTAGGCCTGGAATCAGTATAATGTGTCGGAGTGGGTTGACCTATCTATCTGTTGGCCTGGAATCAGTATAATGTGTCGGAGTGGAGTGACATATCTATCTGTATGCCTGGAATCAGTATAATGTGTCGGAGTGGAGTGACATATCTATCTGTAGGCCTGGAATCAGTATAATGTGTCGGAGTGGAGTGACATATCTATCTGTAGGCCTGGAATCAGGATAATGTGTTGGAGTGGGTTGACCTATCTATCTGTTGGCCTGGAATCAGTATAATGTATCCGAGTGGAGTGACATATCTATCTGTAGGCCTGGAATCAGGATGATGTGTCCGAGTGGGGTGACATATCTATCTGTTGGTCCGAAATCAGGATAATGTGTCGGAGTGGGGTGACATATCTATCTGTAGGCCTGGAATCAGGATAATATGTCCGAGTGGAGTGACATATCTATCTGTAGGCCTGGAATCAGGATAATGTGTCCGAGTGGGGTGACATATCTATCTGTTGGTCCGGAATCAGGATAATGTGTCGGAGTGGGGTGAAATATCTCTCTGTAGGCCTGGAATCAGGATAATGTGTCCGAGTGGAGTGACATATCTATCTGTAGGCCTGGAATCAGGATAATGTGTCCGAGTGGGGTGACATATCTATCTGTTGATCCGGAATCAGGATAATGTGTCGGAGTGGGGTGACATATCTATCTGTAGGCCTGGAATCAGAATAATGTGTCGGAGTGGAGTGACATATCTATCTGTAGGCCTGGAATCAGGATAATGTGTCCGAGTGGGGTGACATATCTATCTGTTGGTCCGGAATCAGGATAATGTGTCGGAGTGGGGTGACATATCTATCTGTTGGCCTGGAATCAGGATAATGTGTTGGAGTGGGTTGACCTATCTATCTGTTGGCCTGGAATCAGTATAATGTATCGGAGTGGAGTGACATATCTATCTGTAGGCCTGGAATCAGGATGATGTGTCCGAGTGGGGTGACATATCTATCTGTTGGTCCGAAATCAGGATAATGTGTCGGAGTGGGGTGACATATCTATCTGTAGGCCTGGAATCAGGATAATATGTCCGAGTGGAGTGACATATCTATCTGTAGGCCTGGAATCAGGATAATGTGTCCGAGTGGGGTGACATATCTATCTGTTGGTCCGGAATCAGGATAATGTGTCGGAGTGGGGTGAAATATCTCTCTGTAGGCCTGGAATCAGGATAATGTGTCCGAGTGGAGTGACATATCTATCTGTAGGCCTGGAATCAGGATAATGTGTCCGAGTGGGGTGACATATCTATCTGTTGATCCGGAATCAGGATAATGTGTCGGAGTGGGGTGACATATCTATCTGTAGGCCTGGAATCAGAATAATGTGTCGGAGTGGAGTGACATATCTATCTGTAGGCCTGGAATCAGGATAATGTGTCCGAGTGGGGTGACATATCTATCTGTTGGTCCGGAATCAGGATAATGTGTCGGAGTGGGGTGACATATCTATCTGTTGGCCTGGAATCAGGATAATGTGTCGGAGTGGGGTGACATATCTATCTGTAGGCCTGGAATCAGGATAATGTGTCGGAGTGGGGTGACATATCTATCTGTAGGCCTGGAATCAGGATAATGTGTCGGAGTGGGGTGACATATCTATCTGTTGGCCTGGAATCAGGATAATGTGTCCGAGTGGGATGACATATCTATCTGTTGGTCCGGAATCAGGATAATGTGTCGGAGTGGGGTGACATATCTATCTGTTGGCCTGGAATCAGGATAATGTGTCGGAGTGGGGTGACATATCTATCTGTAGGCCTGGAATCAGGATGATGTGTCGGAGTGGGTTGACATATCTATCTGTAGGCCTGGAATCAGGATAATGTGTCCGAGTGGGGTGACATATCTATCTGTTGGCCTGGAATCAGGATAATGTGTCCGAGTGGGATGACATATCTATCTGTTGGTCCGGAATCAGGATAATGTGTCGGAGTGGGGTGACATATCTATCTGTTGGCCTGGAATCAGGATAATGTGTCGGTGTGGGGTGACATATCTATCTGTAGGCCTGGAATCAGGATAATGTGTCGGAGTGGGGTGACATATCTATCTGTAGGCCTGGAATCAGGATAATATGTCCGAGTGGGGTGACATATCTATCTGTAGGCCTGGAATCAGGATAATGTGTCGGAGTGGGGTGACATATCTATCTGTAGGCCTGGAATCAGGATAATGTGTCGGAGTGGGGTGACATATCTATCTGTTGGTCCGGAATCAGGATAATGTGTCGGAGTGGGGTGAAATATCTCTCTGTAGGCCTGGAATCAGGATAATGTGTCCGAGTGGAGTGACATATCTATCTGTAGGCCTGGAATCAGGATAATGTGTCCGAGTGGGGTGACATATCTATCTGTTGATCCGGAATCAGGATAATGTGTCGGAGTGGGGTGACATATCTATCTGTAGGCCTGGAATCAGAATAATGTGTCGGAGTGGAGTGACATATCTATCTGTAGGCCTGGAATCAGGATAATGTGTCCGAGTGGGGTGACATATCTATCTGTTGGTCCGGAATCAGGATAATGTGTCGGAGTGGGGTGACATATCTATCTGTTGGCCTGGAATCAGGATAATGTGTTGGAGTGGGTTGACCTATCTATCTGTTGGCCTGGAATCAGTATAATGTATCGGAGTGGAGTGACATATCTATCTGTAGGCCTGGAATCAGGATGATGTGTCCGAGTGGGGTGACATATCTATCTGTTGGTCCGAAATCAGGATAATGTGTCGGAGTGGGGTGACATATCTATCTGTAGGCCTGGAATCAGGATAATATTTCCGAGTGGAGTGACATATCTATCTGTAGGCCTGGAATCAGGATAATGTGTCCGAGTGGGGTGACATATCTATCTGTTGGTCCGGAATCAGGATAATGTGTCGGAGTGGGGTGAAATATCTCTCTGTAGGCCTGGAATCAGGATAATGTGTCCGAGTGGAGTGACATATCTATCTGTAGGCCTGGAATCAGGATAATGTGTCCGAGTGGGGTGACATATCTATCTGTTGATCCGGAATCAGGATAATGTGTCGGAGTGGGGTGACATATCTATCTGTAGGCCTGGAATCAGAATAATGTGTCGGAGTGGAGTGACATATCTATCTGTAGGCCTGGAATCAGGATAATGTGTCCGAGTGGGGTGACATATCTATCTGTTGGTCCGGAATCAGGATAATGTGTCGGAGTGGGGTGACATATCTATCTGTTGGCCTGGAATCAGGATAATGTGTCGGAGTGGGGTGACATATCTATCTGTAGGCCTGGAATCAGGATAATGTGTCGGAGTGGGGTGACATATCTATCTGTAGGCCTGGAATCAGGATAATGTGTCGGAGTGGGGTGACATATCTATCTGTTGGCCTGGAATCAGGATAATGTGTCCGAGTGGGATGACATATCTATCTGTTGGTCCGGAATCAGGATAATGTGTCGGAGTGGGGTGACATATCTATCTGTTGGCCTGGAATCAGGATAATGTGTCGGAGTGAGGTGACATATCTATCTGTAGGCCTGGAATCAGGATGATGTGTCGGAGTGGGTTGACATATCTATCTGTAGGCCTGGAATCAGGATAATGTGTCCGAGTGGGGTGACATATCTATCTGTTGGCCTGGAATCAGGATAATGTGTCCGAGTGGGATGACATATCTATCTGTTGGTCCGGAATCAGGATAATGTGTCGGAGTGGGGTGACATATCTATCTGTTGGCCTGGAATCAGGATAATGTGTCGGTGTGGGGTGACATATCTATCTGTAGACCTGGAATCAGGATAATGTGTCGGAGTGGGGTGACATATCTATCTGTAGGCCTGGAATCAGGATAATGTGTCGGAGTGGGGTAACATATCTATCTGTAGGCCTGGAATCAGGATAATGTGTCGGAGTGGGGTGACATATCTATCTGTAGGCCTGGAATCAGGATAATGTGTCGGAGTGGGGTGACATATCTATCTGTTGGCCTGGAATCAGGATAATGTGTCGGAGTGGGGTGACATATCTCTCTGTTGGCCTGGAATCAGGATAATGTGTCGGAGTGGGGTGACATATCTATCTGTTGGCCAGGAATCAGGATAATGTGTCCTAGTGGGGTGACATATCTATCTGTTGGCCTGGAATCAGGATAATGTGTCAGAGTGGGGTGACATATCTATCTGTTGGCCTGGAATCAGGATAATGTGTCAGAGTGGGGTGACATATCTATCTGTTGGCCTGAAATCAGGATAATGTGTCGAGTAGGGTGACATATCTATTTGTTGGCCTGGAATCAGGATAATGTGTCCTAGTGGGGTAACATATCTATCTGTAGGCCTGGAATCAGGATAATGTGTCGGAGTGGGGTGACATATCTATCTGTTGGCCTGGAATCAGGATAATGTGTCCGAGTGGGATGACATATCTATCTGTTGGTCCGGAATCAGGATAATGTGTCGGAATGGGGTGACATATCTATCTGTAGGCCTGGAATCAAGATAATGTGTCGGAGTGGGGTGACATATCTATCTGTAGGCCTGGAATCACAATAATGTGTCGGAGTGGAGTGACATATCTATCTGTAGGCCTGGAATCAGGATAATGTGTCGGAGTGGGGTGACATATCTATCAGTTGGCCTGGAATCAGGATAATGTGTCGGAGTGGGGTGACATATCTATCTGTTGGTCCGGAATCAGGATAATGTGTCGGAGTGGGATGACATATCTATCTGTAGGCCTGGAATCAGGATAATGTGTCGGAGTGGGGTGACATATCTATCTGTTGGCCTGGAATCAGGATAATGTGTCCGAGAGGGATGACATATCTATCTGTTGGTCCGGAATCAGGATAATGTGTCGGAGTGGGGTGACATATCTATCTGTTGGCCTGGAATCAGGATAATGTGTCGGAGTGGGGTGACATATCTATCTGTTGGCCTGGAATCAGGATAATGTGTCGGAGTGGGGTTGACATATCTATCTGTAGGCCTGGAATCAGGATAATGTGTCGGAGTGGGGTGACATATCTATGTAGGCATGGAATCAGGATAATGTGTCGGAGTGGGGTGACATATCTATCTGTTGGCCTGGAATCAGGATAATGTGTCGGAGTGGGGTGACATATCTCTCTGTTGGCTTGGAATCAGGATAATGTGTCGGAGTGGGTTGACATATCTATCTGTTGGCCTGGAATCAGGATAATGTGTCCTAGTGGGGTGACATATCTATCTGTTGGCCTGGAATCAGGATAATGTGTCGGAGTGGGGTGACATATCTCTCTGTTGGCCTGGAATCAGGATAATGTGTCGGAGTGGGGTGACATATCTATTTGTTGGCCTGGAATCAGGATAATGTTTCCTAGTGGGGTGACATATCTATCTGTTGGCCTGGAATCAGGATAATGTGTCAGAGTGGGGTGACATATCTATCTGTTGGCCTGGAATCAGGATAATGTGTCAGAGTGGGGTGACATATCTATCTGTTGGCCTGGAATCAGGATAATGTGTCGGAGTGGGGTGACATATCTATCTGTAGGCCTGGAATCAGTATAATGTGTCGGAGTGGAGTGACATATCTATCTGTTGGCCTGGAATCAGTATAATGTGTCGGAGTGGGGTGACATATCTATCTGTTGGCCTGGAATCAGTATTATGTGTCGGAGTGGGTTGACCTATCTATCTGTTGGCCTGGAATCTGGATAATGTGTCGGATTGGAGTGACATATCTATCTGTAGGCCTGGAATCAGTATAATGTGTCGGAGTGGGTTGACCTATCTATCTGTTGGCCTGGAATCAGTATAATGTGTCGGAGTGGAGTGACATATCTATCTGTATGCCTGGAATCAGTATAATGTGTCGGAGTGGAGTGACATATCTATCTGTAGGCCTGGAATCAGTATAATGTGTCGGAGTGGAGTGACATATCTATCTGTAGGCCTGGAATCAGGATAATGTGTTGGAGTGGGTTGACCTATCTATCTGTTGGCCTGGAATCAGTATAATGTATCGGAGTGGAGTGACATATCTATCTGTAGGCCTGGAATCAGGATGATGTGTCCGAGTGGGGTGACATATCTATCTGTTGGTCCGAAATCAGGATAATGTGTCGGAGTGGGGTGACATATCTATCTGTAGGCCTGGAATCAGGATAATATGTCCGAGTGGAGTGACATATCTATCTGTAGGCCTGGAATCAGGATAATGTGTCCGAGTGGGGTGACATATCTATCTGTTGGTCCGGAATCAGGATAATGTGTCGGAGTGGGGTGACATATCTATCTGTAGGCCTGGAATCAGGATAATGTGTCCGAGTGGAGTGACATATCTATCTGTAGGCCTGGAATCAGGATAATGTGTCCGAGTGGGGTGACATATCTATCTGTTGATCCGGAATCAGGATAATGTGTCGGAGTGGGGTGACATATCTATCTGTAGGCCTGGAATCAGAATAATGTGTCGGAGTGGAGTGACATATCTATCTGTAGGCCTGGAATCAGGATAATGTGTCGGAGTGGGGTGACATATCTATCTGTTGGTCCGGAATCAGGATAATGTGTCGGAGTGGGGTGACATATCTATCTGTAGGCCTGGAATCAGGATAATGTGTCGGAGTGGGGTGACATATCTATCTGTTGGCCTGGAATCAGGATAATGTGTCCGAGTGGGATGACATATCTATATGTTGGTCCGGAATCAGGATAATGTGTCGGAGTGGGGTGACATATCTATCTGTTGGCCTGGAATCAGGATAATGTGTCGGAGTGGGGTGACATATCTATCTGTAGGCCTGGAATCAGGATAATGTGTCGGAGTGGGTTGACATATCTATCTGTAGGCCTGGAATCAGGATAATGTGTCCGAGTGGGGTGACATATCTATCTGTTGGCCTGGAATCAGGATAATGTGTCCGAGTGGGATGACATATCTATCTGTTGGTCCGGAATCAGGATAATGTGTCGGAGTGGGGTGACATATCTATCTGTTGGCCTGGAATCAGGATAATGTGTCGGAGTGGGGTGACATATCTATCTGTAGGCCTGGAATCAGGATAATGTGTCGGAGTGGGGTGACATATCTATCTGTAGGCCTGGAATCAGGATAATGTGTCGGAGTGGGGTGACATATCTATCTGTAGGCCTGGAATCAGGATAATGTGTCGGAGTGGGGTGACATATCTATCTGTAGGCCTGGAATCAGGATAATGTGTCGGAGTGGGGTGACATATCTATCTGTTGGCCTGGAATCAGGATAATGTGTCGGAGTGGGGTGACATATCTCTCTGTTGGCCTGGAATCAGGATAATGTGTCGGAGTGGGGTGACATATCTATCTGTTGGCCAGGAATCAGGATAATGTGTCCTAGTGGGGTGACATATCTATCTGTTGGCCTGGAATCAGGATAATGTGTCAGAGTGAGGTGACATATCTATCTGTTGGCCTGGAATCAGGATAATGTGTCAGAGTGGGGTGACATATCTATCTGTTGGCCTGAAATCAGGATAATGTGTCGGAATGGGGTGACATATCTATCTGTAGGCCTGGAATCAAGATAATGTGTCGGAGAGGGGTGACATATCTATCTGTAGGCCTGGAATCACAATAATGTGTCGGAGTGGAGTGACATATCTATCTGTAGGCCTGGAATCAGGATAATGTGTCGGAGTGGGGTGACATATCTATCTGTTGGCCTGGAATCAGGATAATGTGTCGGAGTGGGGTGACATATCTATCTGTTGGTCCGGAATCAGGATAATGTGTCGGAGTGGGATGACATATCTATCTGTAGGCCTGGAATCAGGATAATGTGTCGGAGTGGGGTGACATATCTATCTGTTGGCCTGGAATCAGGATAATGTGTCCGAGAGGGATGACATATCTATCTGTTGGTCCGGAATCAGGATAATGTGTCGGAGTGGGGTGACATATCTATCTGTAGGCCTGGAATCAGGATAATGTGTCGGAGTGGGGTTGACATATCTATCTGTAGGCCTGGAATCAGGATAATGTGTCGGAGTGGGGTGACATATCTATCTGTAGGCCTGGAATCAGGATAATGTGTCGGAGTGGGGTGACATATCTATCTGTTGGCCTGGAATCAGGATGATGTGTCGGAGTGGGGTGACATATCTCTCTGTTGGCCTGGAATCAGGATAATGTGTCGGAGTGGGGTGACATATCTATCTGTTGGCCTGGAATCAGGATAATGTGTCCTAGTGGGGTGACATATATATCTGTTGGCCTGGAATCAGGATAATGTGTCAGATTGGGGTGACATATCTATCTGTTGGCCTGGAATCAGGATAATGTGTCAGAATGGGGTGACATATCTATCTTTTGGCTTGGAATCAGGATAATGTGTCGGAGTGGGGTGACATATCTATCTGTTGGTCTGGAATCAGGATAATGTGTCGGAGTGGGGTGACATATCTATCTGTTGGCCTGGAATCAGGATATTGTGTCAGAGTGGGGTGACATATCTATCTGTTGGCCTGGAATCAGGATAATGTGTCCTATTGGGGTGACATATCTATCTGTTGGCCTGGAATCAGGATAATGTGTCGGAGTGGGGTGACATATCTATCTGTAGGCCTGGAATCAGGATAATGTGTCGGAATGGGGTGACATATCTATCTGTCGGCCTGGAATCAGAATAATGTGTCGGAGTGGAGTGACATATCTATCTGTAGGCCTGGAATCAGGATAATGTGTCGGAGTGGGGTGACATATCTATCTGTTGGTCCGGAATCAGGATAGTGTGTCGGAGTGGGGTGACATATCTATCTGTAGGCCTGGAATCAGGATAATGTGTCGGAGTGGGGTGACATATCTATCTGTTGGTCTGGAATCAGGATAATGTGTCCGAGTGGGATGACATATCTATCTGTTGGTCCGGAATCAGGATAATGTGTCGGAGTGGGGTGACATATCTATCTGTTGGCCTGGAATCAGGATAATGTGTCGGAGTGGGGTGACATATCTATCTGTTGGCCTGGAATCAGGATAATGTGTCGGAGTGGGGTGACATATCTATCTGTAGGCCTGGAATCAGGATAATGTGTCGGAGTGGGTTCACAAATCTATCTGTAGGCCTGGAATCAGGATAATGTGTCGGAGTGGGGGTGACATATCTATCTGTAGGCCTGGAATCAGGATAATGTGTCGGAGTAGGGTGACATATCTATCTGTAGGCCTGGAATCAGGATAATGTGTCGGAGTGGGGTGACAAATCTATCTGTTGGCCTGGAATCAGGATAATGTGTCGGAGTGGGGTGACATATCTCTCTGTTGGCCTGGAATCAGGATAATGTGTCGGAGTGGGGTGACATATCTATCTGTTGGCCTGGAATCAGGATAATGTATCAGAGTGGGGTGACATATCTATCTGTTGGCCTGGAATCAGGATAATGTGTCAGAGTGGGGTGACATATCTCTCTGTTGGCCTGGAATCAGGATAATGTGTCGGAGTGGGGTGACATATCTATCTGTTGGCCTGGAATCAGGATAATGTGTCCTAGTGGGGTGACATATCTATCTGTTGGCCTGGAATCAGGATAATGTGTCGGAGTGGGGTGACATATCTATCTGTTGGCCTGGAATCAGGATAATGTGTCGGAGTGGGGTGACATATCTATCTGTAGGCCTGGAATCAGGATAATGTGTCGGAGTGGAGTGACATATCTATCTGTAGGCCTGGAATCAGGATAATGTGTCGGAGTGGGGTGACATATCTATCTGTAGGCCTGGAATCAGGATAATGTGTCGGAGTGGGGTGACATATCTATCTGTAGGCCTGGAATCAGGATAATGTGTCGGAGTGGGGGTGACATATCTATCTGTAGGCCTGGAATCAGGATAATGTGTCGGAGTGGGGTGACATATCTATCTGTAGGCCTGGAATCAGGATAATGTGTCAGAGTGGGTTGACATATCTATCTGTTGGCCTGGAATCAGGATAATGTGTCAGAGTGGGGTGACATATCTATCTGTTGGCCTGGAATCAGGATAATGTGTCGGAGTGGGGTGACATATCTATCTGTTGGCCTGGAATCAGGATAATGTGTCCTAGTGGGGTGACATATCTATCTGTTGGCCTGGAATCAGGATAATGTGTCGGAGTGGGGTGACATATCTATCTGTTGGCCTGGAATCAGGATAATGTGTCCTAGTGGGGTGACATATCTATCTGTTGGCCTGGAATCAGGATAAAGTGTCCTAGTGGGGTGACATATCTATCTGTTGGTCTGGAATCACGATAATGTGTCGGAGTGGGGTGACATATATATCTGTTGGCCTGGAATCAGGATAATGTGTCCGAGTGGAGTGACATATCTATCTGTTGGCCTGGAATCAGGATAATGTGTCCGAGTGGGGTGACATATCTATCTGTTGATCCGGAATCAGTATAATGTGTCAGAGTGGGGTGACATATCTATCTGTAGGCCTGGAATCAGGATAATGTGTCGGAGTGGGGTGACATATCTATCTCTAGGCCTGGAATCAGAATAATGTGTCGGAGTGGAGTGACATATCTATCTGTAGGCCTGGAATCAGGATAATGTGTCGGAGTGGGGTGACATATCTATCTGTTGGCCTGGAATCAGGATAATGTGTCGGAGTGGAGTGACATATCTATCTGTTGGTCCGGAATCAGGATAATGTGTCGGAGTGGGGTGACATATCTTTCTGTAGGCCTGGAATCAGGATAATGTGTCGGAGTGGCGTGACATATCTATCTGTTGGCCTGGAATCAGGATAATGTGTCGGAGTGGGGTGACATATCTCTCTGTTGGCCTGGAATCAGGATAATGTGTCGGAGTGGGGTGACATATCTATCTGTTGGCCTGGAATCAGGATAATGTGTCCTAGTGGGGTGACATATCTATCTGTTGGCCTGGAATCAGGATAATGTGTCGGAGTGGGGTGACATATCTATCTGTAGGCCTGGAATCAGGATAATGTGTCCGAGTGGGGTGACATATCTATCTGTTGGTCCGGAATCAGTATAATGTGTCAGAGTGGGGTGACATATCTATCTGTAGGCCTGGAATCAGGATAATGTGTCCGAGTGGGGTGACATATCTATCTCTAGGCCTGGAATCAGAATAATGTGTCGGAGTGGAGTGACATATCTATCTGTAGGCCTGGAATCAGGATAATGTGTCGGAGTGGGGTGACATATCTATCTGTTGGCCTGGAATCAGGATAATGTGTCGGAGTGGGGTGACATATCTATCTGTTGGTCCGGAATCACTATAATGTGTCAGAGTGGGGTGACATATCTATCTGTAGGCCTGGAATCAGGATAATGTGTCGGAGTGGGGTGACATATCTATCTCTAGGCCTGGAATCAGAATAATGTGTCGGAGTGGAGTGACATATCTATCTGTAGGCCTGGAATCAGGATAATGTGTCGGAGTGGGGTGACATATCTATCTGTTGGCCTGGAATCAGGATAATGTGTCGGAGTGGGGTGACATATCTATCTGTTGGTCCGGAATCAGGATAATGTGTCAGAGTGGGGTGACATATCTTTCTGTAGGCCTGGAATCAGGATAATGTGTCGGAGTGGCGTGACATATCTATCTGTAGGCCTGGAATCAGGATAATGTGTCGGAGTGGGTTCACAAATCTATCTGTAGGCCTGGAATCAGGATAATGTGTCGGAGTGGGGGTGACATATCTTTCTGTAGGCCTGGAATCAGGATAATGTGTCGGAGTGGCGTGACATATCTATCTGTAGGCCTGGAATCAGGATAATGTGTCGGAGTGGGTTCACAAATCTATCTGTAGGCCTGGAATCAGGATAATGTGTCGGAGTGGGGGTGACATATCTATCTGTAGGCCTGGAATCAGGATAATGTGTCGGAGTGGGGTGACATATCTATTTGTAGGCCTGGAATCAGGATAATGTGTCGGAGTGGGGTGACATATCTATCTGTTGGCCTGGAATCAGGATAATGTGTCGGAGTGGGGTGACATATCTCTCTGTTGGCCTGGAATCAGGATAATGTGTCGGAGTGGGGTGACATATCTATCTGTTGGCCTGGAATCAGGATAATGTGTCCTAGTGGGGTGACATATCTATCTGTTGGCCTGGAATCAGGATAATGTGTCAGAGTGGGGTAACATATCTATCTGTTGGCCTGGAATCAGGATAATGTGTCAGAGTGGGGTGACATTTCTATCTGTTGGCCTGGAATCAGGATAATGTGTCGGAGTGGGGTGACATATCTATCTGTTGGCCTCGAATCAGGATAATGTGTCCTAGTGGGGTGACATATCTATCTGTTGGCCTGGAATCAGGATAATGTGTCGGAGTGGGGTGACATATCTATCTCTTGGCCTGGAATCAGGATAAAGTGTCCTAGTGGGGTGACATATCTATCTGTTGGTCTGGAATCAGGATAATCTGTCGGAGTGGGGTGACATATATATCTGTTGGCCTGGAATCAGGATAATGTGTCCGAGTGGAGTGACATATCTATCTGTTGGCCTGGAATCAGGATAATGTGTCCGAGTAGGGTGACATATTTATCTGTTGGTCCGGAATCAGTATAATGTGTCAGAGTGGGGTGACATATCTATCTGTAGGCCTGGAATCAGGATAATGTGTCGGAGTGGGGTGACATATCTATCTCTAGGCCTGGAATCAGAATAATGTGTCGGAGTGGAGTGACATATCTATCTGTAGGCCTGGAATCAGGATAATGTGTCGGAGTGGGGTGACATATCTATCTGTTGGCCTGGAATCAGGATAATGTGTCGGAGTGGGGTGACATATCTATCTGTTGGTCCGGAATCAGGATAATGTGTCGGAGTGGGGTGACATATCTTTCTGTAGGCCTGGAATCAGGATAATGTGTCGGAGTGGGGTGACATATCTATCTGTTGGCCTGGAATCAGGATAATTTGTCGGAGTGGGGTGACATATCTATCTGTTGGCCTGGAATCAGGATAATTTGTCGGAGTGGGGTGAGATATCTCTCTGTTGGCCTGGAATCAGGATAATGTGTCGGAGTGGGGTGACATATCTATCTGTTGGCCTGGAATCAGGATAATGTGTCCTAGTGGGGTGACATATCTATCTGTTGGCCTTGAATCAGGATAATGTGTCAGAGTGGGGTGACATATCTATCTGTTGGCCTGGAATCAGGATAATGTGTCAGAGTGGGGTGACATATCTATCTATTGGCCTGGAATCAGGATAATGTGTCGGAGTGGGGTGACATATCTACCTGTTGGCCTGGAATCAGGATAATGTGTCCTAGTGGGGTGACATATCTCTCTGTTGGCCTGGAATCAGGATAATGTGTCGGAGTGGGGTGACATATCTATCTGTTGGCCTGGAATCAGGATAAAGTGTCCTAGTGGGGTGACATATCTATCTGTTGGTCTGGAATCAGGATAATGTGTCGGAGTGGGGTGACATATATATCTGTTGGCCTGGAATCAGGATAATGTGTCCGAGTGGAGTGACATATCTATCTGTAGGCCTGGAATCAGGATAATGTGTCGGAGTAGGGTGACATATCTATCTGTTGGTCCGGAATCAGTATAATGTGTCGGAGTGGGGTGACATATCTATCTGTAGGCCTGGAATCAGGATAATGTGTCGGAGTGGGGTGACATATCTATCTCTAGGCCTGGAATCAGAATAATGTGTCGGAGTGGAGTGACATATCTATCTGTAGGCCTGGAATCAGGATAATGTGTCGGAGTGGGGTGACATATCTATCTGTTGGCCTGGAATCAGGATAATGTGTCGGAGTGGGGTGACATATCTATCTGTTGGTCCGGAATCAGGATAATGTGTCGGAGTGGGGTGACATATCTTTCTGTAGGCCTGGAATCAGGATAATGTGTCGGAGTGGCGTGACATATCTATCTGTTGGCCTGGAATCAGGATAATGTGTCGGAGTGGGGTGACATATCTCTCTGTTGGCCTGGAATCAGGATAATGTGTCGGAGTGGGGTGACATATCTATCTGTTGGCCTGGAATCAGGATAATGTGTCCTAGTGGGGTGACATATCTATCTGTTGGCCTGGAATCAGGATAATGTGTCGGAGTGGGGTGACATATCTATCTGTAGGCCTGGAATCAGGATAATGTGTCCGAGTGGGGTGACATATCTATCTGTTGGTCCGGAATCAGTATAATGTGTCAGAGTGGGGTGACATATCTATCTGTAGGCCTGGAATCAGGATAATGTGTCCGAGTGGGGTGACATATCTATCTCTAGGCCTGGAATCAGAATAATGTGTCGGAGTGGAGTGACATATCTATCTGTAGGCCTGGAATCAGGATAATGTGTCGGAGTGGGGTGACATATCTATCTGTTGGCCTGGAATCAGGATAATGTGTCGGAGTGGGGTGACATATCTATCTGTTGGTCCGGAATCAGGATAATGTGTCGGAGTGGGGTGACATATCTTTCTGTAGGCCTGGAATCAGGATAATGTGTCGGAGTGGGGTGACATATCTATCTGTTGGCCTGGAATCAGGATAATTTGTCGGAGTGGGGTGAGATATCTCTCTGTTGGCCTGGAATCAGGATAATGTGTCGGAGTGGGGTGACATATCTATCTGTTGGCCTGGAATCAGGATAATGTGTCCTAGTGGGGTGACATATCTATCTGTTGGCCTTGAATCAGGATAATGTGTCAGAGTGGGGTGACATATCTATCTGTTGGCCTGGAATCAGGATAATGTGTCAGAGTGGGGTGACATATCTATCTATTGGCCTGGAATCAGGATAATGTGTCGGAGTGGGGTGACATATCTACCTGTTGGCCTGGAATCAGGATAATGTGTCCTAGTGGGGTGACATATCTCTCTGTTGGCCTGGAATCAGGATAATGTGTCGGAGTGGGGTGACATATCTATCTGTTGGCCTGGAATCAGGATAAAGTGTCCTAGTGGGGTGACATATCTATCTGTTGGTCTGGAATCAGGATAATGTGTCGGAGTGGGGTGACATATATATCTGTTGGCCTGGAATCAGGATAATGTGTCCGAGTGGAGTGACATATCTATCTGTAGGCCTGGAATCAGGATAATGTGTCGGAGTAGGGTGACATATCTATCTGTTGGTCCGGAATCAGTATAATGTGTCGGAGTGGGGTGACATATCTATCTGTAGGCCTGGAATCAGGATAATGTGTCGGAGTGGGGTGACATATCTATCTCTAGGCCTGGAATCAGAATAATGTGTCGGAGTGGAGTGACATATCTATCTGTAGGCCTGGAATCAGGATAATGTGTCGGAGTGGGGTGACATATCTATCTGTTGGCCTGGAATCAGGATAATGTGTCGGAGTGGGGTGACATATCTATCTGTTGGTCCGGAATCAGGATAATGTGTCGGAGTGGGGTGACATATCTTTCTGTAGGCCTGGAATCAGGATAATGTGTCGGAGTGGCGTGACATATCTATCTGTTGGCCTGGAATCAGGATAATGTGTCGGAGTGGGGTGACATATCTCTCTGTTGGCCTGGAATCAGGATAATGTGTCGGAGTGGGGTGACATATCTATCTGTTGGCCTGGAATCAGGATAATGTGTCCTAGTGGGGTGACATATCTATCTGTTGGCCTGGAATCAGGATAATGTGTCGGAGTGGGGTGACATATCTATCTGTAGGCCTGGAATCAGGATAATGTGTCCGAGTGGGGTGACATATCTATCTGTTGGTCCGGAATCAGTATAATGTGTCAGAGTGGGGTGACATATCTATCTGTAGGCCTGGAATCAGGATAATGTGTCCGAGTGGGGTGACATATCTATCTCTAGGCCTGGAATCAGAATAATGTGTCGGAGTGGAGTGACATATCTATCTGTAGGCCTGGAATCAGGATAATGTGTCGGAGTGGGGTGACATATCTATCTGTTGGCCTGGAATCAGGATAATGTGTCGGAGTGGGGTGACATATCTATCTGTTGGTCCGGAATCAGTATAATGTGTCAGAGTGGGGTGACATATCTATCTGTAGGCCTGGAATCAGGATAATGTGTCGGAGTGGGGTGACATATCTATCTCTAGGCCTGGAATCAGAATAATGTGTCGGAGTGGAGTGACATATCTATCTGTAGGCCTGGAATCAGGATAATGTGTCGGAGTGGGGTGACATATCTATCTGTTGGCCTGGAATCAGGATAATGTGTCGGAGTGGGGTGACATATCTATCTGTTGGTCCGGAATCAGGATAATGTGTCAGAGTGGGGTGACATATCTTTCTGTAGGCCTGGAATCAGGATAATGTGTCGGAGTGGCGTGACATATCTATCTGTAGGCCTGGAATCAGGATAATGTGTCGGAGTGGGTTCACAAATCTATCTGTAGGCCTGGAATCAGGATAATGTGTCGGAGTGGGGGTGACATATCTTTCTGTAGGCCTGGAATCAGGATAATGTGTCGGAGTGGCGTGACATATCTATCTGTAGGCCTGGAATCAGGATAATGTGTCGGAGTGGGTTCACAAATCTATCTGTAGGCCTGGAATCAGGATAATGTGTCGGAGTGGGGGTGACATATCTATCTGTAGGCCTGGAATCAGGATAATGTGTCGGAGTGGGGTGACATATCTATTTGTAGGCCTGGAATCAGGATAATGTGTCGGAGTGGGGTGACATATCTATCTGTTGGCCTGGAATCAGGATAATGTGTCGGAGTGGGGTGACATATCTCTCTGTTGGCCTGGAATCAGGATAATGTGTCGGAGTGGGGTGACATATTTATCTGTTGGCCTGGAATCAGGATAATGTGTCCTAGTGGGGTGACATATCTATCTGTTGGCCTGGAATCAGGATAATGTGTCAGAGTGGGGTGACATATCTATCTGTTGGCCTGGAATCAGGATAATGTGTCAGAGTGGGGTGACATTTCTATCTGTTGGCCTGGAATCAGGATAATGTGTCGGAGTGGGGTGACATATCTATCTGTTGGCCTCGAATCAGGATAATGTGTCCTAGTGGGGTGACATATCTATCTGTTGGCCTGGAATCAGGATAATGTGTCGGAGTGGGGTGACATATCTATCTCTTGGCCTGGAATCAGGATAAAGTGTCCTAGTGGGGTGACATATCTATCTGTTGGTCTGGAATCAGGATAATCTGTCGGAGTGGGGTGACATATATATCTGTTGGCCTGGAATCAGGATAATGTGTCCGAGTGGAGTGACATATCTATCTGTTGGCCTGGAATCAGGATAATGTGTCCGAGTAGGGTGACATATTTATCTGTTGGTCCGGAATCAGTATAATGTGTCAGAGTGGGGTGACATATCTATCTGTAGGCCTGGAATCAGGATAATGTGTCGGAGTGGGGTGACATATCTATCTCTAGGCCTGGAATCAGAATAATGTGTCGGAGTGGAGTGACATATCTATCTGTAGGCCTGGAATCAGGATAATGTGTCGGAGTGGGGTGACATATCTATCTGTTGGCCTGGAATCAGGATAATTTGTCGGAGTGGGGTGAGATATCTCTCTGTTGGCCTGGAATCAGGATAATGTGTCGGAGTGGGGTGACATATCTATCTGTTGGCCTGGAATCAGGATAATGTGTCCTAGTGGGGTGACATATCTATCTGTTGGCCTTGAATCAGGATAATGTGTCAGAGTGGGGTGACATATCTATCTGTTGGCCTGGAATCAGGATAATGTGTCAGAGTGGGGTGACATATCTATCTATTGGCCTGGAATCAGGATAATGTGTCGGAGTGGGGTGACATATCTACCTGTTGGCCTGGAATCAGGATAATGTGTCCTAGTGGGGTGACATATCTCTCTGTTGGCCTGGAATCAGGATAATGTGTCGGAGTGGGGTGACATATCTATCTGTTGGCCTGGAATCAGGATAAAGTGTCCTAGTGGGGTGACATATCTATCTGTTGGTCTGGAATCAGGATAATGTGTCGGAGTGGGGTGACATATATATCTGTTGGCCTGGAATCAGGATAATGTGTCCGAGTGGAGTGACATATCTATCTGTAGGCCTGGAATCAGGATAATGTGTCGGAGTAGGGTGACATATCTATCTGTTGGTCCGGAATCAGTATAATGTGTCGGAGTGGGGTGACATATCTATCTGTAGGCCTGGAATCAGGATAATGTGTCGGAGTGGGGTGACATATCTATCTCTAGGCCTGGAATCAGAATAATGTGTCGGAGTGGAGTGACATATCTATCTGTAGGCCTGGAATCAGGATAATGTGTCGGAGTGGGGTGACATATCTATCTGTTGGCCTGGAATCAGGATAATGTGTCGGAGTGGGGTGACATATCTATCTGTTGGTCCGGAATCAGGATAATGTGTCGGAGTGGGGTGACATATCTTTCTGTAGGCCTGGAATCAGGATAATGTGTCGGAGTGGCGTGACATATCTATCTGTTGGCCTGGAATCAGGATAATGTGTCGGAGTGGGGTGACATATCTCTCTGTTGGCCTGGAATCAGGATAATGTGTCGGAGTGGGGTGACATATCTATCTGTTGGCCTGGAATCAGGATAATGTGTCCTAGTGGGGTGACATATCTATCTGTTGGCCTGGAATCAGGATAATGTGTCGGAGTGGGGTGACATATCTATCTGTAGGCCTGGAATCAGGATAATGTGTCCGAGTGGGGTGACATATCTATCTGTTGGTCCGGAATCAGTATAATGTGTCAGAGTGGGGTGACATATCTATCTGTAGGCCTGGAATCAGGATAATGTGTCCGAGTGGGGTGACATATCTATCTCTAGGCCTGGAATCAGAATAATGTGTCGGAGTGGAGTGACATATCTATCTGTAGGCCTGGAATCAGGATAATGTGTCGGAGTGGGGTGACATATCTATCTGTTGGCCTGGAATCAGGATAATGTGTCGGAGTGGGGTGACATATCTATCTGTTGGTCCGGAATCAGGATAATGTGTCGGAGTGGGGTGACATATCTTTCTGTAGGCCTGGAATCAGGATAATGTGTCGGAGTGGGGTGACATATCTATCTGTTGGCCTGGAATCAGGATAATTTGTCGGAGTGGGGTGAGATATCTCTCTGTTGGCCTGGAATCAGGATAATGTGTCGGAGTGGGGTGACATATCTATCTGTTGGCCTGGAATCAGGATAATGTGTCCTAGTGGGGTGACATATCTATCTGTTGGCCTTGAATCAGGATAATGTGTCAGAGTGGGGTGACATATCTATCTGTTGGCCTGGAATCAGGATAATGTGTCAGAGTGGGGTGACATATCTATCTATTGGCCTGGAATCAGGATAATGTGTCGGAGTGGGGTGACATATCTACCTGTTGGCCTGGAATCAGGATAATGTGTCCTAGTGGGGTGACATATCTCTCTGTTGGCCTGGAATCAGGATAATGTGTCGGAGTGGGGTGACATATCTATCTGTTGGCCTGGAATCAGGATAAAGTGTCCTAGTGGGGTGACATATCTATCTGTTGGTCTGGAATCAGGATAATGTGTCGGAGTGGGGTGACATATATATCTGTTGGCCTGGAATCAGGATAATGTGTCCGAGTGGAGTGACATATCTATCTGTAGGCCTGGAATCAGGATAATGTGTCGGAGTAGGGTGACATATCTATCTGTTGGTCCGGAATCAGTATAATGTGTCGGAGTGGGGTGACATATCTATCTGTAGGCCTGGAATCAGGATAATGTGTCGGAGTGGGGTGACATATCTATCTCTAGGCCTGGAATCAGAATAATGTGTCGGAGTGGAGTGACATATCTATCTGTAGGCCTGGAATCAGGATAATGTGTCGGAGTGGGGTGACATATCTATCTGTTGGCCTGGAATCAGGATAATGTGTCGGAGTGGGGTGACATATCTATCTGTTGGTCCGGAATCAGGATAATGTGTCGGAGTGGGGTGACATATCTTTCTGTAGGCCTGGAATCAGGATAATGTGTCGGAGTGGCGTGACATATCT
Source organism: Bathymodiolus septemdierum (assembly GCA_963383655.1). Lineage (NCBI taxonomy): Eukaryota > Metazoa > Mollusca > Bivalvia > Mytilida > Modiolidae > Bathymodiolus > Bathymodiolus septemdierum. Next base: position 2,640,717 of record OY726525.1, on the reverse strand, counting down.
ATCTGTTGGCCTGGAATCAGGATAATGTGTCGGAGTGGGGTGACATATCTCTCTGTTGGCCTGGAATCAGGATAATGTGTCGGAGTGGGGTGACATATCTATCTGTTGGCCTGGAATCAGGATAATGTGTCCTAGTGGGGTGACATATCTATCTGTTGGCCTGGAATCAGGATAATGTGTCGGAGTGGGGTGACATATCTATCTGTAGGCCTGGAATCAGGATAATGTGTCCGAGTGGGGTGACATATCTATCTGTTGGTCCGGAATCAGTATAATGTGTCAGAGTGGGGTGACATATCTATCTGTAGGCCTGGAATCAGGATAATGTGTCCGAGTGGGGTGACATATCTATCTCTAGGCCTGGAATCAGAATAATGTGTCGGAGTGGAGTGACATATCTATCTGTAGGCCTGGAATCAGGATAATGTGTCGGAGTGGGGTGACATATCTATCTGTTGGCCTGGAATCAGGATAATGTGTCGGAGTGGGGTGACATATCTATCTGTTGGTCCGGAATCAGTATAATGTGTCAGAGTGGGGTGACATATCTATCTGTAGGCCTGGAATCAGGATAATGTGTCGGAGTGGGGTGACATATCTATCTCTAGGCCTGGAATCAGAATAATGTGTCGGAGTGGAGTGACATATCTATCTGTAGGCCTGGAATCAGGATAATGTGTCGGAGTGGGGTGACATATCTATCTGTTGGCCTGGAATCAGGATAATGTGTCGGAGTGGGGTGACATATCTATCTGTTGGTCCGGAATCAGGATAATGTGTCAGAGTGGGGTGACATATCTTTCTGTAGGCCTGGAATCAGGATAATGTGTCGGAGTGGCGTGACATATCTATCTGTAGGCCTGGAATCAGGATAATGTGTCGGAGTGGGTTCACAAATCTATCTGTAGGCCTGGAATCAGGATAATGTGTCGGAGTGGGGGTGACATATCTTTCTGTAGGCCTGGAATCAGGATAATGTGTCGGAGTGGCGTGACATATCTATCTGTAGGCCTGGAATCAGGATAATGTGTCGGAGTGGGTTCACAAATCTATCTGTAGGCCTGGAATCAGGATAATGTGTCGGAGTGGGGGTGACATATCTATCTGTAGGCCTGGAATCAGGATAATGTGTCGGAGTGGGGTGACATATCTATTTGTAGGCCTGGAATCAGGATAATGTGTCGGAGTGGGGTGACATATCTATCTGTTGGCCTGGAATCAGGATAATGTGTCGGAGTGGGGTGACATATCTCTCTGTTGGCCTGGAATCAGGATAATGTGTCGGAGTGGGGTGACATATTTATCTGTTGGCCTGGAATCAGGATAATGTGTCCTAGTGGGGTGACATATCTATCTGTTGGCCTGGAATCAGGATAATGTGTCAGAGTGGGGTGACATATCTATCTGTTGGCCTGGAATCAGGATAATGTGTCAGAGTGGGGTGACATTTCTATCTGTTGGCCTGGAATCAGGATAATGTGTCGGAGTGGGGTGACATATCTATCTGTTGGCCTCGAATCAGGATAATGTGTCCTAGTGGGGTGACATATCTATCTGTTGGCCTGGAATCAGGATAATGTGTCGGAGTGGGGTGACATATCTATCTCTTGGCCTGGAATCAGGATAAAGTGTCCTAGTGGGGTGACATATCTATCTGTTGGTCTGGAATCAGGATAATCTGTCGGAGTGGGGTGACATATATATCTGTTGGCCTGGAATCAGGATAATGTGTCCGAGTGGAGTGACATATCTATCTGTTGGCCTGGAATCAGGATAATGTGTCCGAGTAGGGTGACATATTTATCTGTTGGTCCGGAATCAGTATAATGTGTCAGAGTGGGGTGACATATCTATCTGTAGGCCTGGAATCAGGATAATGTGTCGGAGTGGGGTGACATATCTATCTCTAGGCCTGGAATCAGAATAATGTGTCGGAGTGGAGTGACATATCTATCTGTAGGCCTGGAATCAGGATAATGTGTCGGAGTGGGGTGACATATCTATCTGTTGGCCTGAAATCAGGATAATGTGTCGGAGTGGGGTGACATATCTATCTGTTGGTCCGGAATCAGGATAATGTGTCGGAGTGGGGTGACATATCTTTCTGTAGGCCTGGAATCAGGATAATGTGTCGGAGTGGGGTGACATATCTATCTGTTGGCCTGGAATCAGGATAATGTGTCGGAGTGGGGTGAGATATCTCTCTGTTGGCCTGGAATCAGGATAATGTGTCGGAGTGGGGTGACATATCTATCTGTTGGCCTGGAATCAGGATAATGTGTCCTAGTGGGGTGACATATCTATCTGTTGGCCTTGAATCAGGATAATGTGTCAGAGTGGGGTGACATATCTATCTGTTGGCCTGGAATCAGGATAATGTGTCAGAGTGGGGTGACATATCTATCTATTGGCCTGGAATCAGGATAATGTGTCGGAGTGGGGTGACATATCTACCTGTTGGCCTGGAATCAGGATAATGTGTCCTAGTGGGGTGACATATCTCTCTGTTGGCCTGGAATCAGGATAATGTGTCGGAGTGGGGTGACATATCTATCTGTTGGCCTGGAATCAGGATAAAGTGTCCTAGTGGGGTGACATATCTATCTGTTGGTCTGGAATCAGGATAATGTGTCGGAGTGGGGTGACATATATATCTGTTGGCCTGGAATCAGGATAATGTGTCCGAGTGGAGTGACATATCTATCTGTAGGCCTGGAATCAGGATAATGTGTCGGAGTAGGGTGACATATCTATCTGTTGGTCCGGAATCAGTATAATGTGTCGGAGTGGGGTGACATATCTATCTGTTGGTCTGGAATCAGGATAATCTGTCGGAGTGGGGTGACATATATATCTGTTGGCCTGGAATCAGGATAATGTGTCCGAGTGGAGTGACATATCTATCTGTTGGCCTGGAATCAGGATAATGTGTCCGAGTAGGGTGACATATTTATCTGTTGGTCCGGAATCAGTATAATGTGTCAGAGTGGGGTGACATATCTATCTGTAGGCCTGGAATCAGGATAATGTGTCGGAGTGGGGTGACATATCTATCTCTAGGCCTGGAATCAGAATAATGTGTCGGAGTGGAGTGACATATCTATCTGTAGGCCTGGAATCAGGATAATGTGTCGGAGTGGGGTGACATATCTATCTGTTGGCCTGGAATCAGGATAATGTGTCGGAGTGGGGTGACATATCTATCTGTTGGTCCGGAATCAGGATAATGTGTCGGAGTGGGGTGACATATCTTTCTGTAGGCCTGGAATCAGGATAATGTGTCGGAGTGGGGTGACATATCTATCTGTTGGCCTGGAATCAGGATAATGTGTCGGAGTGGGGTGAGATATCTCTCTGTTGGCCTGGAATCAGGATAATGTGTCGGAGTGGGGTGACATATCTATCTGTTGGCCTGGAATCAGGATAATGTGTCCTAGTGGGGTGACATATCTATCTGTTGGCCTTGAATCAGGATAATGTGTCAGAGTGGGGTGACATATCTATCTGTTGGCCTGGAATCAGGATAATGTGTCAGAGTGGGGTGACATATCTATCTATTGGCCTGGAATCAGGATAATGTGTCGGAGTGGGGTGACATATCTACCTGTTGGCCTGGAATCAGGATAATGTGTCCTAGTGGGGTGACATATCTCTCTGTTGGCCTGGAATCAGGATAATGTGTCGGAGTGGGGTGACATATCTATCTGTTGGCCTGGAATCAGGATAAAGTGTCCTAGTGGGGTGACATATCTATCTGTTGGTCTGGAATCAGGATAATGTGTCGGAGTGGGGTGACATATATATCTGTTGGCCTGGAATCAGGATAATGTGTCCGAGTGGAGTGACATATCTATCTGTAGGCCTGGAATCAGGATAATGTGTCGGAGTAGGGTGACATATCTATCTGTTGGTCCGGAATCAGTATAATGTGTCGGAGTGGGGTGACATATCTATCTGTAGGCCTGGAATCAGGATAATGTGTCGGAGTGGGGTGACATATCTATCTCTAGGCCTGGAATCAGAATAATGTGTCGAGTGGAGTGACATATCTATCTGTAGGCCTGGAATCAGGATAATGTGTCGGAGTGGGGTGACATATCTATCTGTTGGCCTGGAATCAGGATAATGTGTCGGAGTGGGGTGACATATCTATCTGTTGGTCCGGAATCAGGATAATGTGTCGGAGTGGGGTGACATATCTTTCTGTAGGCCTGGAATCAGGATAATGTGTCGGAGTGGCGTGACATATCTATCTGTTGGCCTGGAATCAGGATAATGTGTCCGAGTGGGATGACATATCTATCTGTTGGTCCGGAATCAGGATAATTTGTCGGAGTGGGGTGACATATCTATCTGTTGGCCTGGAATCAGGATAATGTGTCGGAGTGGGGTGACATATCTATCTGTAGGCCTGGAATCAGGATAATGTGTCGGAGTGGGGGTGACATATCTATCTGTTGGCCTGGAATCAGGATAATGTGTCGGAGTGGGGTGACATATCTATCTGTAGGCCTGGAATCAGGATAATGTGTCGGAGTGGGGTGACATATCTATCTGTTGGCCTAGAATCAGGATAATGTGTCCTAGTGGGGTGACATATCTATCTGTTGGCCTGGAATCAGGATAATGTGTCAGAGTGGGGTGACATATCTATCTGTTGGTCCGGAATCAGGATAATGTGTCGGAGTGGGGTGACATATCTATCTCTTGGCCTGGAATCAGGATATTGTGTCAGAGTGGGGTGACATATCTATCTGTTGGCCTGGAATCAGGATAATGTGTCCTATTGGGGTGACATATCTATCTGTTGGCCTGGAATCAGGATAATGTGTCGGAGTGGGGTGACATATCTATCTGTAGGCCTGGAATCAGGATAATGTGTCGGAGTGGTGTGACATATCTATCTCTAGGCCTGGAATCAGGATAATGTGTCGGAGTGGGGTGACATATCTATCTGTAGGCCTGGAATCAGAATAATGTGTCGGAGTGGAGTGACATATCTATCTGTAGGCCTGGAATCAGGATAATGTGTCGGAGTGGGGTGACATATCTATCTGTAGGCCTGGAATCAGGATAATGTGTCGGAGTGGGGTGACATATCTATCTGTTGGCCTGGAATCAGGATAATGTGTCCGAGTGGGATGACATATCTATCTGTTGGTCCGGAATCAGGATAATGTGTCGGAGTGGGGTGACATATCTATCTGTAGGCCTGGAATCAGGATAATGTGTCGGAGTGGGGTGACATATCTATCTGTAGGCCTGGAATCAGGATAATGTGTCGGAGTGGGGGTGACATATCTATCTGTTGGCCTGGAATCAGGATAATGTGTCGGAGTGGGGTGACATATCTATCTGTTGGCCTGGAATCAGGATAATGTGTCCTAGTGGGGTGATATATCTATCTGTTGGCCTGGAATCAGGATAATGTGTCAGAGTGGGGTGACATATCTATCTGTTGGTCCGGAATCAGGATAATGTGTCGGAGTGGGGTGACATATCTATCTGTTGGTCTGGAATCAGGATAATGTGTCGGAGTGGGGTGACATATATATCTGTTGGCCTGGAATCAGGATAATGTGTCCGAGTGGAGTGACATATCTATCTGTAGGCCTGGAATCAGGATAATGTGTCCGAGTGGGGTGACATATCTATCTGTTGGTCCGGAATCAGGATAATGTGTCAGAGTGGGGTGACATATCTATCTGTAGGCCTGGAATCAGGATAATGTGTCGGAGTGGGGTGACATATCTATCTCTAGGCCTGGAATCAGAATAATGTGTCGGAGTGGAGTGACATATCTATCTGTAGGCCTGGAATCAGGATAATGTGTCGGAGTGGGGTGACATATCTATCTGTTGGCCTTGAAACAGGATAATGTGTCGGAGTGGGGTGACATATCTATCTGTTGGTCCGGAATCAGGATAATGTGTCGGAGTGGGGTGACATATCTATCTGTAGGCCTGGAATCAGGATAATGTGTCGGAGTGGCGTGACATATCTATCTGTTGGCCTGGAATCAGGATAATGTGTCGGAGTGGGGGTGACATATCTCTCTGTTGGCCTGGAATCAGGATAATGTGTCGGAGTGGGGTGACATATCTATCTGTTGGCCTGGAATCAGGATAATGTGTCCTAGTGGGGTGACATATCTATCTGTTGGCCTGGAATCAGGATAATGTGTCGGAGTGGGGGTGACATATCTATCTGTTGGCCTGGAATCAGGATAATGTGTCGGAGTGGGGTGACATATCTATCTGTAGGCCTGGAATCAGGATAATGTGTCGGAGTGGGGTGGCATATCTATTTGTTGGTCTGGAATCAGGATAATGTGTCCTAGTGGGGTGACATATCTATCTGTTGGCCTGGAATCAAAATAATGTGTCAGAGTGGGGTGACATATCTATCTGTTGGTCCGGAATCAGGATAATGTGTCGGAGTGGGGTGACATATCTATCTGTTGGTCTGGAATCAGGATAATGTGTCGGAGTGGGGTGACATATCTATCTGTTGGCCTGGAATCAGGATATTGTGTCAGAGTGGGGTGACATATCTATCTGTTGGCCTGGAATCAGGATAATGTGTCCTATTGGGGTGACATATCTATCTGTTGGCCTGGAATCAGGATAATGTGTCGGAGTGGGGTGACATATCTATCTGTAGGCCTGGAATCAGGATAATGTGTCGGAGTGGGGTGACATATCTATCTCTAGGCCTGGAATCAGGATAATGTGTCGGAGTGGGGTGACATATCTATCTGTAGGCCTGGAATCAGAATAATGTGTTGGAGTGGAGTGACATATCTATCTGTAGGCCTGGAATCAGGATAATGTGTCGGAATGGGGTGACATATCTATCTGTAGGCCTGGAATCAGGATAATGTGTCGGAGTGGGGTGACATATCTATCTGTTGGCCTGGAATCAGGATAATGTGTCCGAGTGGGATGACATATCTATCTGTTGGTCCGGAATCAGGATAATGTGTCGGAGTGGGGTGACATATCTATCTGTTGGCCTGGAATCAGGATAATGTGTCGGAGTGGGGTGACATATCTATCTGTAGGCCTGGAATCAGGATAATGTGTCGGAGTGGGGTGACATATCTATCTGTTGGTCCGGAATCAGGATAATGTGTCGGAGTGGGGTGACATATCTATCTGTTGGCCTGGAATCAGGATAATGTGTCCGAGTGGGATGACATATCTATCTGTTGGTCCGGAATCAGGATAATGTGTCGGAGTGGGGTGACATATCTATCTGTTGGCCTGGAATCAGGATAATGTGTCGGAGTGGGGTGACATATCTATCTGTAGGCCTGGAATCAGGATAATGTGTCCGAGTGGGATGACATATCTATCTGTTGGTCCGGAATCAGGATAATGTGTCGGAGTGGGGTGACATATCTATCTGTTGGCCTGGAATCAGGATAATGTGTCGGAGTGGGGTGACATATCTATCTGTAGGCCTGGAATCAGGATAATGTGTCGGAGTGGGGGTGACATATCTATCTGTTGGCCTGGAATCAGGATAATGTGTCGGAGTGGGGTGACATATCTATCTGTAGGCCTGGAATCAGGATAATGTGTCGGAGTGGGGTGACATATCTATCTGTTGGCCTGGAATCAGGATAATGTGTCCTAGTGGGGTGATATATCTATCTGTTGGCCTGGAATCAGGATAATGTGTCAGAGTGGGGTGACATATCTATCTGTTGGCCTGGAATCAGGATAATGTGTCCGAGTGGGATGACATATCTATCTGTTGGTCCGGAATCAGGATAATGTGTCGGAGTGGGGTGACATATCTATCTGTTGGCCTGGAATCAGGATAATGTGTCGGAGTGGGGTGACATATCTATCTGTAGGCCTGGAATCAGGATAATATGTCGGAGTGGGGGTGACATATCTATCTGTTAGCCTGGAATCAGGATAATGTGTCGGAGTGGGGTGACATATCTATCTGTTGGCCTGGAATCAGGATAATGTGTCGGAGTGGGGTGACATATCTATATGTTGGCCTGGAATCAGGATAATGTGTCAGAGTGGGGTGACATATCTATCTGTTGGTCCGGAATCAGGATAATGTGTCGGAGTGGGGTGACATATCTATCTGTTGGTCTGGAATCAGGATAATGTGTCGGAGTGGGGTGACATATATATCTGTTGGCCTGGAATCAGGATAATGTGTCCGAGTGGAGTGACATATCTATCTGTATGCCTGGAATCAGGATAATGTGTCCGAGTGGGGTGACATATCTATCTGTTGGTCCGGAATCAGTATAATGTGTCAGAGTGGGGTGACATATCTATCTGTAGGCCTGGAATCAGGATAATGTGTCGGAGTGGGGTGACATATCTATCTCTAGGCCTGGAATCAGAATAATGTGTCGGAGTAGAGTGACATATCTATCTGTAGGCCTGGAATCAGGATAATGTATCGGAGTGGGGTGACATATCTATCTGTTGGCCTGGAATCGGGATAATGTGTCGGAGTGGGGTGACATATCTATCTGTTGGTCCGGAATCAGGATAATGTGTCGGAGTGGGGTGACATATCTTTCTGTAGGCCTGGAATCAGGATAATGTGTCGGAGTGGCGTGACATATCTCTCTGTTGGCCTGGAATCAGGATAATGTGTCGGAGTGGGGTGACATATCTATCTGTTGGCCTGGAATCAGGATAATGTGTCAGAGTGGGGTGACATATCTATCTGTTGGCCTGGAATCAGGATAATGTGTCAGAGTGGGGTGACATTTCTATCTGTTGGCCTGGAATCAGGATAATGTGTCGGAGTGGGGTGACATATCTATCTGTTGGCCTCGAATCAGGATAATGTGTCCTAGTGGGGTGACATATCTATCTGTTGGCCTGGAATCAGGATAATGTGTCGGAGTGGGGTGACATATCTATCTCTTGGCCTGGAATCAGGATAAAGTGTCCTAGTGGGGTGACATATCTATCTGTTGGTCTGGAATCAGGATAATGTGTCCGAGTGGAGTGACATATCTATCTGTTGGCCTCGAATCAGGATAATGTGTCCTAGTGGGGTGACATATCTATCTGTTGGCCTGGAATCAGGATAATGTGTCGGAGTGGGGTGACATATCTATCTCTTGGCCTGGAATCAGGATAAAGTGTCCTAGTGGGGTGACATATATATCTGTTGGCCTGGAATCAGGATAATGTGTCCGAGTGGAGTGACATATCTATCTGTTGGCCTGGAATCAGGATAATGTGTCCGAGTAGGGTGACATATTTATCTGTTGGTCCGGAATCAGTATAATGTGTCAGAGTGGGGTGACATATCTATCTGTAGGCCTGGAATCAGGATAATGTGTCGGAGTGGGGTGACATATCTATCTCTAGGCCTGGAATCAGAATAATGTGTCGGAGTGGAGTGACATATCTATCTGTAGGCCTGGAATCAGGATAATGTGTCGGAGTGGGGTGACATATCTATCTGTTGGCCTGGAATCAGGATAATGTGTCGGAGTGGGGTGACATATCTATCTGTTGGTCCGGAATCAGGATAATGTGTCGGAGTGGGGTGACATATCTTTCTGTAGGCCTGGAATCAGGATAATGTGTCGGAGTGGGGTGACATATCTATCTGTTGGCCTGGAATCAGGATAATGTGTCGGAGTGGGGTGAGATATCTCTCTGTTGGCCTGGAATCAGGATAATGTGTCGGAGTGGGGTGACATATCTATCTGTTGGCCTGGAATCAGGATAATGTGTCCTAGTGGGGTGACATATCTATCTGTTGGCCTTGAATCAGGATAATGTGTCAGAGTGGGGTGACATATCTATCTGTTGGCCTGGAATCAGGATAATGTGTCAGAGTGGGGTGACATATCTATCTATTGGCCTGGAATCAGGATAATGTTTCGGAGTGGGGTGACATATCTACCTGTTGGCCTGGAATCAGGATAATGTGTCCTAGTGGGGTGACATATCTCTCTGTTGGCCTGGAATCAGGATAATGTGTCGGAGTGGGGTGACATATCTATCTGTTGGCCTGGAATCAGGATAAAGTGTCCTAGTGGGGTGACATATCTATCTGTTGGTCTGGAATCAGGATAATGTGTCGGAGTGGGGTGACATATATATCTGTTGGCCTGGAATCAGGATAATGTGTCCGAGTGGAGTGACATATCTATCTGTAGGCCTGGAATCAGGATAATGTGTCGGAGTAGGGTGACATATCTATCTCTTGGTCCGGAATCAGTATAATGTGTCGGAGTGGGGTGACATATCTATCTGTTGGTCTGGAATCAGGATAATCTGTCGGAGTGGGGTGACATATATATCTGTTGGCCTGGAATCAGGATAATGTGTCCGAGTGGAGTGACATATCTATCTGTTGGCCTGGAATCAGGATAATGTGTCCGAGTAGGGTGACATATTTATCTGTTGGTCCGGAATCAGTATAATGTGTCAGAGTGGGGTGACATATCTATCTGTAGGCCTGGAATCAGGATAATGTGTCGGAGTGGGGTGACATATCTATCTCTAGGCCTGGAATCAGAATAATGTGTCGGAGTGGAGTGACATATCTATCTGTAGGCCTGGAATCAGGATAATGTGTCGGAGTGGGGTGACATATCTATCTGTTGGCCTGGAATCAGGATAATGTGTCGGAGTGGGGTGACATATCTATCTGTTGGTCCGGAATCAGGATAATGTGTCGGAGTGGGGTGACATATCTTTCTGTAGGCCTGGAATCAGGATAATGTGTCGGAGTGGGGTGACATATCTATCTGTTGGCCTGGAATCAGGATAATGTGTCCTAGTGGGGTGACATATCTATCTGTTGGCCTTGAATCAGGATAATGTGTCAGAGTGGGGTGACATATCTATCTGTTGGCCTGGAATCAGGATAATGTGTCAGAGTGGGGTGACATATCTATCTATTGGCCTGGAATCAGGATAATGTTTCGGAGTGGGGTGACATATCTACCTGTTGGCCTGGAATCAGGATAATGTGTCCTAGTGGGGTGACATATCTCTCTGTTGGCCTGGAATCAGGATAATGTGTCGGAGTGGGGTGACATATCTATCTGTTGGCCTGGAATCAGGATAAAGTGTCCTAGTGGGGTGACATATCTATCTGTTGGTCTGGAATCAGGATAATGTGTCGGAGTGGGGTGACATATATATCTGTTGGCCTGGAATCAGGATAATGTGTCCGAGTGGAGTGACATATCTATCTGTAGGCCTGGAATCAGGATAATGTGTCGGAGTAGGGTGACATATCTATCTCTTGGTCCGGAATCAGTATAATGTGTCGGAGTGGGGTGACATATCTATCTGTTGGTCTGGAATCAGGATAATCTGTCGGAGTGGGGTGACATATATATCTGTTGGCCTGGAATCAGGATAATGTGTCCGAGTGGAGTGACATATCTATCTGTTGGCCTGGAATCAGGATAATGTGTCCGAGTAGGGTGACATATTTATCTGTTGGTCCGGAATCAGTATAATGTGTCAGAGTGGGGTGACATATCTATCTGTAGGCCTGGAATCAGGATAATGTGTCGGAGTGGGGTGACATATCTATCTCTAGGCCTGGAATCAGAATAATGTGTCGGAGTGGAGTGACATATCTATCTGTAGGCCTGGAATCAGGATAATGTGTCGGAGTGGGGTGACATATCTATCTGTTGGCCTGGAATCAGGATAATGTGTCGGAGTGGGGTGACATATCTATCTGTTGGTCCGGAATCAGGATAATGTGTCGGAGTGGGGTGACATATCTTTCTGTAGGCCTGGAATCAGGATAATGTGTCGGAGTGGGGTGACATATCTATCTGTTGGCCTGGAATCAGGATAATGTGTCGGAGTGGGGTGAGATATCTCTCTGTTGGCCTGGAATCAGGATAATGTGTCGGAGTGGGGTGACATATCTATCTGTTGGCCTGGAATCAGGATAATGTGTCCTAGTGGGGTGACATATCTATCTGTTGGCCTTGAATCAGGATAATGTGTCAGAGTGGGGTGACATATCTATCTGTTGGCCTGGAATCAGGATAATGTGTCAGAGTGGGGTGACATATCTATCTATTGGCCTGGAATCAGGATAATGTGTCGGAGTGGGGTGACATATCTACCTGTTGGCCTGGAATCAGGATAATGTGTCCTAGTGGGGTGACATATCTCTCTGTTGGCCTGGAATCAGGATAATGTGTCGGAGTGGGGTGACATATCTATCTGTTGGCCTGGAATCAGGATAAAGTGTCCTAGTGGGGTGACATATCTATCTGTTGGTCTGGAATCAGGATAATGTGTCGGAGTGGGGTGACATATATATCTGTTGGCCTGGAATCAGGATAATGTGTCCGAGTGGAGTGACATATCTATCTGTAGGCCTGGAATCAGGATAATGTGTCGGAGTAGGGTGACATATCTATCTGTTGGTCCGGAATCAGTATAATGTGTCGGAGTGGGGTGACATATCTATCTGTAGGCCTGGAATCAGGATAATGTGTCGGAGTGGGGTGACATATCTATCTCTAGGCCTGGAATCAGAATAATGTGTCGGAGTGGAGTGACATATCTATCTGTAGGCCTGGAATCAGGATAATGTGTCGGAGTGGGGTGACATATCTATCTGTTGGCCTGGAATCAGGATAATGTGTCGGAGTGGGGTGACATATCTATCTGTTGGTCCGGAATCAGGATAATGTGTCGGAGTGGGGTGACATATCTTTCTGTAGGCCTGGAATCAGGATAATGTGTCGGAGTGGCGTGACATATCTATCTGTTGGCCTGGAATCAGGATAATGTGTCCGAGTGGGATGACATATCTATCTGTTGGTCCGGAATCAGGATAATGTGTCGGAGTGGGGTGACATATCTATCTGTTGGCCTGGAATCAGGATAATGTGTCGGAGTGGGGTGACATATCTATCTGTAGGCCTGGAATCAGGATAATGTGTCGGAGTGGGGGTGACATATCTATCTGTTGGCCTGGAATCAGGATAATGTGTCGGAGTGGGGTGACATATCTATCTGTAGGCCTGGAATCAGGATAATGTGTCGGAGTGGGGTGACATATCTATCTGTTGGCCTAGAATCAGGATAATGTGTCCTAGTGGGGTGACATATCTATCTGTTGGCCTGGAATCAGGATAATGTGTCAGAGTGGGGTGACATATCTATCTGTTGGTCCGGAATCAGGATAATGTGTCGGAGTGGGGTGACATATCTATCTCTTGGCCTGGAATCAGGATATTGTGTCAGAGTGGGGTGACATATCTATCTGTTGGCCTGGAATCAGGATAATGTGTCCTATTGGGGTGACATATCTATCTGTTGGCCTGGAATCAGGATAATGTGTCGGAGTGGGGTGACATATCTATCTGTAGGCCTGGAATCAGGATAATGTGTCGGAGTGGTGTGACATATCTATCTCTAGGCCTGGAATCAGGATAATGTGTCGGAGTGGGGTGACATATCTATCTGTAGGCCTGGAATCAGAATAATGTGTCGGAGTGGAGTGACATATCTATCTGTAGGCCTGGAATCAGGATAATGTGTCGGAGTGGGGTGACATATCTATCTGTAGGCCTGGAATCAGGATAATGTGTCGGAGTGGGGTGACATATCTATCTGTTGGCCTGGAATCAGGATAATGTGTCCGAGTGGGATGACATATCTATCTGTTGGTCCGGAATCAGGATAATGTGTCGGAGTGGGGTGACATATCTATCTGTAGGCCTGGAATCAGGATAATGTGTCGGAGTGGGGTGACATATCTATCTGTAGGCCTGGAATCAGGATAATGTGTCGGAGTGGGGGTGACATATCTATCTGGTGGCCTGGAATCAGGATAATGTGTCGGAGTGGGGTGACATATCTATCTGTTGGCCTGGAATCAGGATAATGTGTCGGAGTGGGGTGACATATCTATCTGTTGGCCTGGAATCAGGATAATGTGTCCTAGTGGGGTGATATATCTATCTGTTGGCCTGGAATCAGGATAATGTGTCAGAGTGGGGTGACATATCTATCTGTTGGTCCGGAATCAGGATAATGTGTCGGAGTGGGGTGACATATCTATCTGTTGGTCTGGAATCAGGATAATGTGTCGGAGTGGGGTGACATATATATCTGTTGGCCTGGAATCAGGATAATGTGTCCGAGTGGAGTGACATATCTATCTGTAGGCCTGGAATCAGGATAATGTGTCCGAGTGGGGTGACATATCTATCTGTTGGTCCGGAATCAGGATAATGTGTCAGAGTGGGGTGACATATCTATCTGTAGGCCTGGAATCAGGATAATGTGTCGGAGTGGGGTGACATATCTATCTCTAGGCCTGGAATCAGAATAATGTGTCGGAGTGGAGTGACATATCTATCTGTAGGCCTGGAATCAGGATAATGTGTCGGAGTGGGGTGACATATCTATCTGTTGGCCTTGAAACAGGATAATGTGTCGGAGTGGGGTGACATATCTATCTGTTGGTCCGGAATCAGGATAATGTGTCGGAGTGGGGTGACATATCTATCTGTAGGCCTGGAATCAGGATAATGTGTCGGAGTGGCGTGACATATCTATCTGTTGGCCTGGAATCAGGATAATGTGTCGGAGTGGGGGTGACATATCTCTCTGTTGGCCTGGAATCAGGATAATGTGTCGGAGTGGGGTGACATATCTATCTGTTGGCCTGGAATCAGGATAATGTGTCCTAGTGGGGTGACATATCTATCTGTTGGCCTGGAATCAGGATAATGTGTCGGAGTGGGGGTGACATATCTATCTGTTGGCCTGGAATCAGGATAATGTGTCGGAGTGGGGTGACATATCTATCTGTAGGCCTGGAATCAGGATAATGTGTCGGAGTGGGGTGGCATATCTATCTGTTGGCCTGGAATCAGGATAATGTGTCCTAGTGGGGTGACATATCTATCTGTTGGCCTGGAATCAAAATAATGTGTCAGAGTGGGGTGACATATCTATCTGTTGGTCCGGAATCAGGATAATGTGTCGGAGTGGGGTGACATATCTATCTGTTGGTCTGGAATCAGGATAATGTGTCGGAGTGGGGTGACATATCTATCTGTTGGCCTGGAATCAGGATATTGTGTCAGAGTGGGGTGACATATCTATCTGTTGGCCTGGAATCAGGATAATGTGTCCTATTGGGGTGACATATCTATCTGTTGGCCTGGAATCAGGATAATGTGTCGGAGTGGGGTGACATATCTATCTGTAGGCCTGGAATCAGGATAATGTGTCGGAGTGGGGTGACATATCTATCTCTAGGCCTGGAATCAGGATAATGTGTCGGAGTGGGGTGACATATCTATCTGTAGGCCTGGAATCAGAATAATGTGTTGGAGTGGAGTGACATATCTATCTGTAGGCCTGGAATCAGGATAATGTGTCGGAGTGGGGTGACATATCTATCTGTTGGCCTGGAATCAGGATAATGTGTCCGAGTGGGATGACATATCTATCTGTTGGTCCGGAATCAGGATAATGTGTCGGAGTGGGGTGACATATCTATCTGTTGGCCTGGAATCAGGATAATGTGTCGGAGTGGGGTGACATATCTATCTGTAGGCCTGGAATCAGGATACTGTGTCGGAGTGGGGTGACATATCTATCTGTTGGTCCGGAATCAGGATAATGTGTCGGAGTGGGGTGACATATCTATCTGTTGGCCTGGAATCAGGATAATGTGTCCGAGTGGGATGACATATCTATCTGTTGGTCCGGAATCAGGATAATGTGTCGGAGTGGGGTGACATATCTATCTGTTGGCCTGGAATCAGGATAATGTGTCGGAGTGGGGTGACATATCTATCTGTAGGCCTGGAATCAGGATAATGTGTCCGAGTGGGATGACATATCTATCTGTTGGTCCGGAATCAGGATAATGTGTCGGAGTGGGGTGACATATCTATCTGTTGGCCTGGAATCAGGATAATGTGTCGGAGTGGGGTGACATATCTATCTGTAGGCCTGGAATCAGGATAATGTGTCGGAGTGGGGGTGACATATCTATCTGTTGGCCTGGAATCAGGATAATGTGTCGGAGTGGGGTGACATATCTATCTGTAGGCCTGGAATCAGGATAATGTGTCGGAGTGGGTGACATATCTATCTGTTGGCCTGGAATCAGGATAATGTGTCCTAGTGGGGTGATATATCTATCTGTTGGCCTGGAATCAGGATAATGTGTCAGAGTGGGGTGACATATCTATCTGTTGGCCTGGAATCAGGATAATGTGTCCGAGTGGGATGACATATCTATCTGTTGGTCCGGAATCAGGATAATGTGTCGGAGTGGGGTGACATATCTATCTGTTGGCCTGGAATCAGGATAATGTGTCGGAGTGGGGTGACATATCTATCTGTAGGCCTGGAATCAGGATAATGTGTCGGAGTGGGGGTGACATATCTATCTGTTAGCCTGGAATCAGGATAATGTGTCGGAGTGGGGTGACATATCTATCTGTTGGCCTGGAATCAGGATAATGTGTCGGAGTGGGGTGACATATCTATCTGTTGGCCTGGAATCAGGATAATGTGTCAGAGTGGGGTGACATATCTATCTGTTGGTCCGGAATCAGGATAATGTGTCGGAGTGGGGTGACATATCTATCTGTTGGTCTGGAATCAGGATAATGTGTCGGAGTGGGGTGACATATATATCTGTTGGCCTGGAATCAGGATAATGTGTCCGAGTGGAGTGACATATCTATCTGTAGGCCTGGAATCAGGATAATGTGTCCGAGTGGGGTGACATATCTATCTGTTGGTCCGGAATCAGTATAATGTGTCAGAGTGGGGTGACATATCTATCTGTAGGCCTGGAATCAGGATAATGTGTCGGAGTGGGGTGACATATCTATCTCTAGGCCTGGAATCAGGATAATGTGTCGGAGTGGCGTGACATATCTATCTGTTGGCCTGGAATCAGGATAATGTGTCGGAGTGGGGTGACATATCTCTCTGTTGGCCTGGAATCAGGATAATGTGTCGGAGTGGGGTGACATATCTATCTGTTGGCCTGGAATCAGGATAATGTGTCCTAGTGGGGTGACATATCTATCTGTTGGCCTTGAATCAGGATAATGTGTCAGAGTGGGGTGACATATCTATCTGTTGGCCTGGAATCAGGATAATGTGTCAGAGTGGGGTGACATATCTATCTGTTGGCCTGGAATCAGGATAATGTGTCGGAGTGGGGTGACATATCTATCTGTTGGCCTGGAATCAGGATAATGTGTCCTAGTGGGGTGACATATCTATCTGTTGGCCTGGAATCAGGATAATGTGTCGGAGTGGGGTGACATATCTATCTGTTGGCCTGGAATCAGGATAAAGTGTCCTAGTTGGGTGACATATCTATCTGTTGTTCTGGAATCAGGATAATGTGTCGGAGTGGGTGACATATATATCTGTTGGCCTGGAATCAGGATAATGTGTCCGAGTGGAGTGACATATCTATCTGTAGGCCTGGAATCAGGATAATGTGTCGGAGTGGGGTGACATATCTATCTGTTGGTCCGGAATCAGTATAATGTGTCAGAGTGGGGTGACATATCTATCTGTAGGCCTGGAATCAGGATAATGTGTCCTAGTGGGGTGACATATCTATCTCTAGGCCTGGAATCAGGATAATGTGTCGGAGTGGCGTGACATATCTATCTGTAGGCCTGGAATCAGGATAATGTGTCCGAGTGGGATGACATATCTATCTGTTGGTCCGGAATCAGGATAATGTGTCGGAGTGGGGTGATATATCTATCTGTTGGCCTGGAATCAGGATAATGTGTCGGAGTGGGGTGACATATCTATCTGTAGGCCTGGAATCAGGATAATGTGTCGGAGTGGGGGTGACATATCTATCTGTTGGCCTGGAATCAGGATAATGTGTCGGAGTGGGGTGACATATCTATCTGTAGGCCTGGAATCAGGATAATGTGTCGGAGTGGGGTGACATATCTATCTGTTGGCCTGGAATCAGGATAATGTGTCCTAGTGGGGTGACATATCTATCTGTTGGCCTGGAATCAGGATAATGTGTCAGAGTGGGGTGACATATCTATCTGTTGGTCCGGAATCAGGATAATGTGTCGGAGTGGGGTGACATATCTATCTGTTGGTCTGGAATCAGGATAATGTGTCGGAGTGGGGTGACATATATATCTGTTGGCCTGGAATCAGGATAATGTGTCCGAGTGGAGTGACATATCTATCTGTAGGCCTGGAATCAGGATAATGTGTCCGAGTGGGGTGACATATCTATCTGTTGGTCCGGAATCAGGATAATGTGTCAGAGTGGGGTGACATATCTATCTGTAGGCCTGGAATCAGGATAATGTGTCGGAGTGGGGTGACATATCTATCTCTAGGCCTGGAATCAGAATAATGTGTCGGAGTGGAGTGACATATCTATCTGTAGGCCTGGAATCAGGATAATGTGTCGGAGTGGGGTGACATATCTATCTGTTGGCCTTGAAACAGGATAATGTGTCGGAGTGGGGTGACATATCTATCTGTTGGTCCGGAATCAGGATAATGTGTCGGAGTGGGGTGACATATCTATCTGTAGGCCTGGAATCAGGATAATGTGTCGGAGTGGCGTGACATATCTATCTGTTGGCCTGGAATCAGGATAATGTGTCGGAGTGGGGGTGACATATCTCTCTGTTGGCCTGGAATCAGGATAATGTGTCGGAGTGGGGTGACATATCTATCTGTTGGCCTGGAATCAGGATAATGTGTCCTAGTGGGGTGACATATCTATCTGTTGGCCTGGAATCAGGATAATGTGTCGGAGTGGGGGTGACATATCTATCTGTTGGCCTGGAATCAGGATAATGTGTCGGAGTGGGGTGACATATCTATCTGTAGGCCTGGAATCAGGATAATGTGTCGGAGTGGGGTGGCATATCTATCTGTTGGCCTGGAATCAGGATAATGTGTCCTAGTGGGGTGACATATCTATCTGTTGGCCTGGAATCAAAATAATGTGTCAGAGTGGGGTGACATATCTATCTGTTGGTCCGGAATCAGGATAATGTGTCGGAGTGGGGTGACATATCTATCTGTTGGTCTGGAATCAGGATAATGTGTCGGAGTGGGGTGACATATCTATCTGTTGGCCTGGAATCAGGATATTGTGTCAGAGTGGGGTGACATATCTATCTGTTGGCCTGGAATCAGGATAATGTGTCCTATTGGGGTGACATATCTATCTGTTGGCCTGGAATCAGGATAATGTGTCGGAGTGGGGTGACATATCTATCTGTAGGCCTGGAATCAGGATAATGTGTCGGAGTGGGGTGACATATCTATCTCTAGGCCTGGAATCAGGATAATGTGTCGGAGTGGGGTGACATATCTATCTGTAGGCCTGGAATCAGAATAATGTGTTGGAGTGGAGTGACATATCTATCTGTAGGCCTGGAATCAGGATAATGTGTCGGAGTGGGGTGACATATCTATCTGTTGGCCTGGAATCAGGATAATGTGTCCGAGTGGGATGACATATCTATCTGTTGGTCCGGAATCAGGATAATGTGTCGGAGTGGGGTGACATATCTATCTGTTGGCCTGGAATCAGGATAATGTGTCGGAGTGGGGTGACATATCTATCTGTAGGCCTGGAATCAGGATACTGTGTCGGAGTGGGGTGACATATCTATCTGTTGGTCCGGAATCAGGATAATGTGTCGGAGTGGGGTGACATATCTATCTGTTGGCCTGGAATCAGGATAATGTGTCCGAGTGGGATGACATATCTATCTGTTGGTCCGGAATCAGGATAATGTGTCGGAGTGGGGTGACATATCTATCTGTTGGCCTGGAATCAGGATAATGTGTCGGAGTGGGGTGACATATCTATCTGTAGGCCTGGAATCAGGATAATGTGTCCGAGTGGGATGACATATCTATCTGTTGGTCCGGAATCAGGATAATGTGTCGGAGTGGGGTGACATATCTATCTGTTGGCCTGGAATCAGGATAATGTGTCGGAGTGGGGTGACATATCTATCTGTAGGCCTGGAATCAGGATAATGTGTCGGAGTGGGGGTGACATATCTATCTGTTGGCCTGGAATCAGGATAATGTGTCGGAGTGGGGTGACATATCTATCTGTAGGCCTGGAATCAGGATAATGTGTCGGAGTGGGTGACATATCTATCTGTTGGCCTGGAATCAGGATAATGTGTCCTAGTGGGGTGATATATCTATCTGTTGGCCTGGAATCAGGATAATGTGTCAGAGTGGGGTGACATATCTATCTGTTGGCCTGGAATCAGGATAATGTGTCCGAGTGGGATGACATATCTATCTGTTGGTCCGGAATCAGGATAATGTGTCGGAGTGGGGTGACATATCTATCTGTTGGCCTGGAATCAGGATAATGTGTCGGAGTGGGGTGACATATCTATCTGTAGGCCTGGAATCAGGATAATGTGTCGGAGTGGGGGTGACATATCTATCTGTTAGCCTGGAATCAGGATAATGTGTCGGAGTGGGGTGACATATCTATCTGTTGGCCTGGAATCAGGATAATGTGTCGGAGTGGGGTGACATATCTATCTGTTGGCCTGGAATCAGGATAATGTGTCAGAGTGGGGTGACATATCTATCTGTTGGTCCGGAATCAGGATAATGTGTCGGAGTGGGGTGACATATCTATCTGTTGGTCTGGAATCAGGATAATGTGTCGGAGTGGGGTGACATATATATCTGTTGGCCTGGAATCAGGATAATGTGTCCGAGTGGAGTGACATATCTATCTGTAGGCCTGGAATCAGGATAATGTGTCCGAGTGGGGTGACATATCTATCTGTTGGTCCGGAATCAGTATAATGTGTCAGAGTGGGGTGACATATCTATCTGTAGGCCTGGAATCAGGATAATGTGTCGGAGTGGGGTGACATATCTATCTCTAGGCCTGGAATCAGGATAATGTGTCGGAGTGGCGTGACATATCTATCTGTTGGCCTGGAATCAGGATAATGTGTCGGAGTGGGGTGACATATCTCTCTGTTGGCCTGGAATCAGGATAATGTGTCGGAGTGGGGTGACATATCTATCTGTTGGCCTGGAATCAGGATAATGTGTCCTAGTGGGGTGACATATCTATCTGTTGGCCTTGAATCAGGATAATGTGTCAGAGTGGGGTGACATATCTATCTGTTGGCCTGGAATCAGGATAATGTGTCAGAGTGGGGTGACATATCTATCTGTTGGCCTGGAATCAGGATAATGTGTCGGAGTGGGGTGACATATCTATCTGTTGGCCTGGAATCAGGATAATGTGTCCTAGTGGGGTGACATATCTATCTGTTGGCCTGGAATCAGGATAATGTGTCGGAGTGGGGTGACATATCTATCTGTTGGCCTGGAATCAGGATAAAGTGTCCTAGTTGGGTGACATATCTATCTGTTGTTCTGGAATCAGGATAATGTGTCGGAGTGGGTGACATATATATCTGTTGGCCTGGAATCAGGATAATGTGTCCGAGTGGAGTGACATATCTATCTGTAGGCCTGGAATCAGGATAATGTGTCGGAGTGGGGTGACATATCTATCTGTTGGTCCGGAATCAGTATAATGTGTCAGAGTGGGGTGACATATCTATCTGTAGGCCTGGAATCAGGATAATGTGTCCTAGTGGGGTGACATATCTATCTCTAGGCCTGGAATCAGGATAATGTGTCGGAGTGGCGTGACATATCTATCTGTAGGCCTGGAATCAGGATAATGTGTCCGAGTGGGATGACATATCTATCTGTTGGTCCGGAATCAGGATAATGTGTCGGAGTGGGGTGATATATCTATCTGTTGGCCTGGAATCAGGATAATGTGTCGGAGTGGGGTGACATATCTATCTGTAGGCCTGGAATCAGGATAATGTGTCGGAGTGGGGGTGACATATCTATCTGTTGGCCTGGAATCAGGATAATGTGTCGGAGTGGGGTGACATATCTATCTGTAGGCCTGGAATCAGGATAATGTGTCGGAGTGGGGTGACATATCTATCTGTTGGCCTGGAATCAGGATAATGTGTCCTAGTGGGGTGACATATCTATCTGTTGGCCTGGAATCAGGATAATGTGTCAGAGTGGGGTGACATATCTATCTGTTGGTCCGGAATCAGGATAATGTGTCGGAGTGGGGTGACATATCTATCTGTTGGTCCGGAAACAGGATAATGTGTCGGAGTGGGGTGACATATCTATCTGTTGGCCTGGAATCAGGATAATGTGTCCTATTGGGGTGACATATCTATCTGTTGGCCTGGAATCAGGATAATGTGTCGGAGTGGGGTGACATATCTATCTGTAGGCCTGGAATCAGGATAATGTGTCGGAGTGGGGTGACATATCTATCTCTAGGCCTGGAATCAGGATAATGTGTCGGAGTGGGGTGACATATCTATCTGTAGGCCTGGAATCAGAATAATGTGTCGGAGTGGAGTGACATATCTATCTGTAGGCCTGGAATCAGGATAATGTGTCGGAGTGGGGTGACATATCTATCTGTAGGCCTGGAATCAGGATAATGTGTCGGAGTGGGGTGACATATCTATCTGTTGGCCTGGAATCAGGATAATGTGTCCGAGTGGGATGACATATCTATCTGTTGGTCCGGAATCAGGATAATGTGTCGGAGTGGGGTGACATATCTATCTGTTGGCCTGGAATCAGGATAATGTGTCGGAGTGGGGTGACATATCTATCTGTAGGCCTGGAATCAGGATAATGTGTCGGAGTGGGGTGACATATCTATCTGTAGGCCTGGAATCAGGATAATGTGTCGGAGTGGGGTGACATATCTATCTGTTGGCCTGGAATCAGGATAATGTGTCCTAGTGGGGTGACATATCTATCTGTTGGCCTGGAATCAGGATAATGTGTCGGAGTGGGGTGACATATCTATCTGTTGGCCTGGAATCAGGATAAAGTGTCCTAGTTGGGTGACATATCTATCTGTTGTTCTGGAATCAGGATAATGTGTCGGAGTGGGTGACATATATATCTGTTGGCCTGGAATCAGGATAATGTGTCCGAGTGTAGTGACATATCTATCTGTAGGCCTGGAATCAGGATAATGTGTCGGAGTGGGGTGACATATCTATCTGTTGGTCCGGAATCAGTATAATGTGTCAGAGTGGGGTGACATATCTATCTGTAGGCCTGGAATCAGGATAATGTGTCGGAGTGGGGTGACATATCTATCTCTAGGCCTGGAATCAGAATAATGTGTCGGAGTGGAGTGACATATCTATCTGTAGGCCTGGAATCAGGATAATGTGTCGGAGTGGGGTGATATATCTATCTGTTGGCCTGGAATCAGGATAATGTGTCGGAGTGGGGTGACATATCTATCTGTTGGTCCGGAATCAGGATAATGTGTCGGAGTGGGGTGACATATCTTTCTGTAGGCCTGGAATCAGGATAATGTGTCGGAGTGGCGTGACATATCTATCTGTAGGCCTGGAATCAGGATAATGTGTCCGAGTGGGATGACATATCTATCTGTTGGTCCGGAATCAGGATAATGTGTCGGAGTGGGGTGATATATCTATCTGTTGGCCTGGAATCAGGATAATGTGTCGGAGTGGGGTGACATATCTATCTGTAGGCCTGGAATCAGGATAATGTGTCGGAGTGGGGGTGACATATCTATCTGTTGGCCTGGAATCAGGATAATGTGTCGGAGTGGGGTGACATATCTATCTGTAGGCCTGGAATCAGGATAATGTGTCGGAGTGGGGTGACATATCTATCTGTTGGCCTGGAATCAGGATAATGTGTCCTAGTGGGGTGACATATCTATCTGTTGGCCTGGAATCAGGATAATGTGTCAGAGTGGGGTGACATATCTATCTGTTGGTCCGGAATCAGGATAATGTGTCGGAGTGGGGTGACATATCTATCTGTTGGTCCGGAAACAGGATAATGTGTCGGAGTGGGGTGACATATCTATCTGTTGGCCTGGAATCAGGATATTGTGTCAGAGTGGGGTGACATATCTATCTGTTGGCCTGGAATCAGGATAATGTGTCCTATTGGGGTGACATATCTATCTGTTGGCCTGGAATCAGGATAATGTGTCGGAGTGGGGTGACATATCTATCTGTTGGTCCGGAAACAGGATAATGTGTCGGAGTGGGGTGACATATCTATCTGTTGGCCTGGAATCAGGATATTGTGTCAGAGTGGGGTGACATATCTATCTGTTGGCCTGGAATCAGGATAATGTGTCCTATTGGGGTGACATATCTATCTGTTGGCCTGGAATCAGGATAATGTGTCGGAGTGGGGTGACATATCTATCTGTTGGCCTGGAATCAGGATAATGTGTCGGAGTGGGGTGACATATCTATCTGTAGGCCTGGAATCAGAATAATGTGTCGGAGTGGAGTGACATATCTATCTGTAGGCCTGGAATCAGGATAATGTGTCGGAGTGGGGTGACATATCTATCTGTAGGCCTGGAATCAGGATAATGTGTCGGAGTGGGGTGACATATCTATCTGTTGGCCTGGAATCAGGATAATGTGTCCGAGTGGGATGACATATCTATCTGTTGGTCCGGAATCAGGATAATGTGTCGGAGTGGGGTGACATATCTATCTGTTGGCCTGGAATCAGGATAATGTGTCGGAGTGGGGTGACATATCTATCTGTAGGCCTGGAATCAGGATAATGTGTCGGAGTGGGGTGACATATCTATCTGTAGGCCTGGAATCAGGATAATGTGTCGGAGTGGGGTGACATATCTATCTGTTGGCCTGGAATCAGGATAATGTGTCCTAGTGGGGTGATATATCTATCTGTTGGCCTGGAATCAGGATAATGTGTCAGAGTGGGGTGACATATCTATCTGTTGGTCCGGAATCAGGATAATGTGTCGGAGTGGGGTGACATATCTATCTGTTGGTCTGGAATCAGGATAATGTGTCGGAGTGGGGTGACATATATATCTGTTGGCCTGGAATCAGGATAATGTGTCCTATTGGGGTGACATATCTATCTGTTGGCCTGGAATCAGGATAATGTGTCGGAGTGGGGTGACATATCTATCTGTAGGCCTGGAATCAGGATAATGTGTCGGAGTGGGGTGACATATCTATCTCTAGGCCTGGAATCAGGATAATGTGTCGGAGTGGGGTGACATATCTATCTGTAGGCCTGGAATCAGAATAATGTGTCGGAGTGGAGTGACATATCTATCTGTAGGCCTGGAATCAGGATAATGTGTCGGAGTGGGGTGACATATCTATCTGTAGGCCTGGAATCAGGATAATGTGTCGGAGTGGGGTGACATATCTATCTGTTGGCCTGGAATCAGGATAATGTGTCCGAGTGGGATGACATATCTATCTGTTGGTCCGGAATCAAGATAATGTGTCGGAGTGGGGTGACATATCTATCTGTTTGCCTGGAATCAGGATAATGTGTCGGAGTGGGGTGACATATCTATCTGTAGGCCTGGAATCAGGATAATGTGTCGGAGTGGGGTGACATATCTATCTGTAGGCCTGGAATCAGGATAATGTGTCGGAGTGGGGTGACATATCTATCTGTTGGCCTGGAATCAGGATAATGTGTCCTAGTGGGGTGATATATCTATCTGTTGGCCTGGAATCAGGATAATGTGTCAGAGTGGGGTGACATATCTATCTGTTGGTCCGGAATCAGGATAATGTGTCGGAGTGGGGTGACATATCTATCTGTTGGTCTGGAATCAGGATAATGTGTCGGAGTGGGGTGACATATATATCTGTTGGCCTGGAATCAGGATAATGTGTCCGAGTGGAGTGACATATCTATCTGTAGGCCTGGAATCAGGATAATGTGTCCGAGTGGGGTGACATATCTATCTGTTGGTCCGGAATCAGTATAATGTGTCAGAGTGGGGTGACATATCTATCTGTAGGCCTGGAATCAGGATAATGTGTCGGAGTGGGGTGACATATCTATCTCTAGGCCTGGAATCAGAATAATGTGTCGGAGTGGAGTGACATATCTATCTGTAGGCCTGGAATCAGGATAATGTGTCCGAGTGGGGTGACATATCTATCTGTTGGTCCGGAATCAGGATAATGTGTCGTAGTGGGGTGACATATCTTTCTGTAGGCCTGGAATCAGGATAATGTGTCGGAGTGGCGTGACATATCTATCTGTTGGCCTGGAATCAGGATAATGTGTCGGAGTGGGGTGACATATCTCTCTGTTGGCCTGGAATCAGGATAATGTGTCGGAGTGGGGTGACATATCTATCTGTTGGCCTGGAATCAGGATAATGTGTCCTAGTGGGGTGACATATCTATCTGTTGGCCTTGAATCAGGATAATGTGTCAGAGTGGGGTGACATATCTATCTGTTGGCCTGGAATCAGGATAATGTGTCAGAGTGGGGTGACATATCTATCTGTTGGCCTGGAATCAGGATAATGTGTCGGAGTGGGGTGACATATCTATCTGTTGGCCTGGAATCAGGATAATGTGTCCTAGTGGGGTGACATATCTATCTGTTGGCCTGGAATCAGGATAATGTGTCGGAGTGGGGTGACATATCTATCTGTTGGTCTGGAATCAGGATAATGTGTCGGAGTGGGGTGACATATATATCTGTTGGCCTGGAATCAGGATAATGTGTCCGAGTGGAGTGACATATCTATCTGTAGGCCTGGAATCAGGATAATGTGTCGGAGTGGGGTGACATATCTATCTGTTGGTCCGCAATCAGTATAATGTGTCAGAGTGGGGTGACATATCTATCTGTAGGCCTGGAATCAGGATAATGTGTCGGAGTGGGGTGACATATCTATCTCTAGGCCTGGAATCAGAATAATGTGTCGGAGTGGAGTGACATATCTATCTGTAGGCCTGGAATCAGGATAATGTGTCGGAGTGGGGTGACATATCTATCTGTTGGCCTGGAATCAGGATAATGTGTCGGAGTGGGGTGACATATCTATCTGTTGGTCCGGAATCAGGATAATGTGTCGGAGTGGGGTGACATATCTTTCTGTAGGCCTGGAATCAGGATAATGTGTCGGAGTGGCGTGACATATCTATCTGTTGGCCTGGAATCAGGATAATGTGTCCGAGTGGGATGACATATCTATCTGTTGGTCCGGAATCAGGATAATGTGTCCTATTGGGGTGACATATCTATCTGTTGGCCTGGAATCAGGATAATGTGTCGGAGTGGGGTGACATATCTATCTGTAGGCCTGGAATCAGGATAATGTGTCGGAGTGGGGGTGACATATCTATCTGTTGGCCTGGAATCAGGATAATGTGTCGGAGTGGGGTGACATATCTATCTGTAGGCCTGGAATCAGGATAATGTGTCGGAGTGGGGTGACATATCTATCTGTTGGCCTGGAATCAGGATAATGTGTCCTAGTGGGGTGACATATCTATCTGTTGGCCTGGAATCAGGATAATGTGTCAGAGTGGGGTGACATATCTATCTGTTGGTCCGGAATCAGGATAATGTGTCGGAGTGGGGTGAGATATCTATCTGTTGGTCTGGAATCAGGATAATGTGTCGGAGTGGGGTGACATATCTATCTGTTGGCCTGGAATCAGGATATTGTGTCAGAGTGGGGTGACATATCTATCTGTTGGCCTGGAATCAGGATAATGTGTCCTATTGGGGTGACATATCTATCTGTTGGCCTGGAATCAGGATAATGTGTCGGAGTGGGGTGACATATCTATCTGTAGGCCTGGAATCAGGATAATGTGTCGGAGTGGGGTGACATATCTATCTCTAGGCCTGGAATCAGGATAATGTGTCGGAGTGGGGTGACATATCTATCTGTAGGCCTGGAATCAGAATAATGTGTCGGAGTGGAGTGACATATCTATCTGTAGGCCTGGAATCAGGATAATGTGTCGGAGTGGGGTGACATATCTATCTGTAGGCCTGGAATCAGGATAATGTGTCGGAGTGGGGTGACATATCTATCTGTTGGCCTGGAATCAGGATAATGTGTCCGAGTGGGATGACATATCTATCTGTTGGTCCGGAATCAGGATAATGTGTCGGAGTGGGGTGACATATCTATCTGTTGGCCTGGAATCAGGATAATGTGTCGGAGTGGGGTGACATATCTATCTGTAGGCCTGGAATCAGGATAATGTGTCGGAGTGGGGTGACATATCTATCTGTTGGTCCGGAATCAGGATAATGTGTCGGAGTGGGGTGACATATCTTTCTGTAGGCCTGGAATCAGGATAATGTGTCGGAGTGGCGTGACATATCTATCTGTTGGCCTGGAATCAGGATAATGTGTTCGAGTGGGATGACATATCTATCTGTTGGTCCGGAATCAGGATAATGTGTCGGAGTGGGGTGACATATCTATCTGTTGGCCTGGAATCAGGATAATGTGTCGGAGTGGGGTGACATATCTATCTGTAGGCCTGGAATCAGGATAATGTGTCGGAGTGGGGGTGACATATCTATCTGTTGGCCTGGAATCAGGATAATGTGTCGGAGTGGGGTGACATATCTATCTGTAGGCCTGGAATCAGGATAATGTGTCGGAGTGGGGTGACATATCTATCTGTTGGCCTGGAATCAGGATAATGTGTCCTAGTGGGGTGATATATCTATCTGTTGGCCTGGAATCAGGATAATGTGTCAGAGTGGGGTGACATATCTATCTGTTGGTCCGGAATCAGGATAATGTGTCGGAGTGGGGTGACATATCTATCTGTTGGTCTGGAATCAGGATAATGTGTCGGAGTGGGGTGACATATCTATCTGTTGGCCTGGAATCAGGATATTGTGTCAGAGTGGGGTGACATATCTATCTGTTGGCCTGGAATCAGGATAATGTGTCCTATTGGGGTGACATATCTATCTGTTGGCCTGGAATCAGGATAATGTGTCGGAGTGGGGTGACATATCTATCTGTAGGCCTGGAATCAGGATAATGTGTCGGAGTGGGGTGACATATCTATCTGTAGGCCTGGAATCAGAATAATGTGTCGGAGTGGAGTGACATATCTATCTGTAGGCCTGGAATCAGGATAATGTGTCGGAGTGGGGTGACATATCTATCTGTAGGCCTGGAATCAGGATAATGTGTCGGAGTGGGGTGACATATCTATCTGTTGGCCTGGAATCAGGATAATGTGTCGGAGTGGGATGACATATCTATCTGTTGGTCCGGAATCAGGATAATGTGTCGGAGTGGGGTGACATATCTATCTGTTGGCCTGGAATCAGGATAATATGTCGGAGTGGGGTGACATATCTATCTGTAGGCCTGGAATCAGGATAATGTGTCGGAGTGGGGTGACATATCTATCTGTAGGCCTGGAATCAGGATAATGTGTCGGAGTGGGTTCACAAATCTATCTGTAGGCCTGGAATCAGGATAATGTGTCGGAGTGGGGGTGACATATCTATCTGTAGGCCTGGAATCAGGATAATGTGTCGGAGTGGGGTGACATATCTATCTGTAGGCCTGGAATCAGGATAATGTGTCGGAGTGGGGTGACATATCTATCTGTTGGCCTGGAATCAGGATAATGTGTCGGAGTGGGGTGACATATCTCTCTGTTGGCTGGAATCAGGATAATGTGTCGGAGTGGTGTGACATATCTCTCTGTTGGCCTGGAATCAGGATAATGTGTCGGAGTGGGGTGACATATCTCTCTGTTGGCTGGAATCAGGATAATGTGTCGGAGTGGGGTGACATATCTCTCTGTTGGCTGGAATCAGGATAATGTGTCGGAGTGGGGTGACATATCTATCTGTAGGCCTGGAATCAGGATAATATGTCGGAGTGGGGTGACATATCTATCTGTAGGCCTGGAATCAGGATAATGTGTCGGAGTGGGGTGACATATCTATCTGTAGGCCTGGAATCAGAATAATGTGTCGGAGTGGAGTGACATATCTATCTGTAGGCCTGGAATCAGGATAATGTGTCGGATTGGGGTGACATATCTATCTGTAGGCCTGGAATCAGGATAATGTGTCGGAGTGGGGTGACATATCTATCTGTTGGCCTGGAATCAGGATAATGTGTCCGAGTGGGATGACATATCTATCTGTTGGTCCGGAATCAGGATAATGTGTCGGAGTGGGGTGACATATCTATCTGTTGGCCTGGAATCAGGATAATGTGTCGGAGTGGGGTGACATATCTATCTGTAGGCCTGGAATCAGGATAATGTGTCGGAGTGGGGTGACATATCTATCTGTTGGTCCGGAATCAGGATAATGTGTCGGAGTGGGGTGACATATCTTTCTGTAGGCCTGGAATCAGGATAATGTGTCGGAGTGGCGTGACATATCTATATGTTGGCCTGGAATCAGGATAATGTGTTCGAGTGGGATGACATATCTATCTGTTGGTCCGGAATCAGGATAATGTGTCGGAGTGGGGTGACATATCTATCTGTTGGCCTGGAATCAGGATAATGTGTCGGAGTGGGGTGACATATCTATCTGTAGGCCTGGAATCAGGATAATGTGTCGGAGTGGGGGTGACACATCTATCTGTTGGCCTGGAATCAGGATAATGTGTCGGAGTGGGGTGACATATCTATCTGTAGGCCTGGAATCAGGATAATGTGTCGGAGTGGGGTGACATATCTATCTGTTGGCCTGGAATCAGGATAATGTGTCCTAGTGGGGTGATATATCTATCTGTTGGCCTGGAATCAGGATAATGTGTCAGAGTGGGGTGACATATCTATCTGTTGGTCCGGAATCAGGATAATGTGTCGGAGTGGGGTGACATATCTATCTGTTGGTCTGGAATCAGGATAATGTGTCGCAGTGGGGTGACATATCTATCTGTTGGCCTGGAATCAGGATATTGTGTCAGAGTGGGGTGACATATCTATCTGTTGGCGTGGAATCAGGATAATGTGTCCTATTGGGGTGACATATCTATCTGTTGGCCTGGAATCAGGATAATGTGTCGGAGTGGGGTGACATATCTATCTGTAGGCCTGGAATCAGGATAATGTGTCGGAGTGGGGTGACATATCTATCTGTAGCCCTGGAATCAGGATAATGTGTCGGAGTGGGGTGACATATCTATCTGTAGGCCTGGAATCAGAATAATGTGTCGGAGTGGAGTGACATATCTATCTGTAGGCCTGGAATCAGGATAATGTGTCGGAGTGGGGTGACATATCTATATGTAGGCCTGGAATCAGGATAATGTGTCGGAGTGGGGTGACATATCTATCTGTTGGCCTGGAATCAGGATAATGTGTCCGAGTGGGATGACATATCTATCTGTTGGTCCGGAATCAGGATAATGTGTCGGAGTGGGGTGACATATCTATCTGTTGGCCTGGAATCAGGATAATATGTCGGAGTGGGGTGACATATCTATCTGTAGGCCTGGAATCAGGATAATGTGTCGGAGTGGGGTGACATATCTATCTGTAGGCCTGGAATCAGGATAATGTGTCGGAGTGGGTTCACAAATCTATCTGTAGGCCTGGAATCAGGATAATGTGTCGGAGTGGGGGTGACATATCTATCTGTTGGCCTGGAATCAGGATAATGTGTCGGAGTGGGGTGACATATCTATCTGTAGGCCTGGAATCAGGATAATGTGTCGGAGTGGGGTGACATATCTATCTGTTGGCCTGGAATCAGGATAATGTGTCGGAGTGGGGTGACATATCTCTCTGTTGGCTGGAATCAGGATAATGTGTCGGAGTGGGGTGACATATCTATCTGTTGGCCTGGAATCAGGATAATGTGTCCTAGTGGGGTGACATATCTATCTGTTGGCCTGGAATCAGGATAATGTGTCAGAGTGGGGTGACATATCTATCTGTTGGCCTGGAATCAGGATAATGTGTCAGAGTGGGGTGACATATCTATCTGTTGGCCTGGAATCAGGATAATGTGTCGGAGTGGGGTGACATATCTATCTGTTGGCCTGGAATCAGGATAATGTGTCCTAGTGGGGTGACATATCTATCTGTTGGCCTGGAATCAGGATAATGTGTCGGAGTGGGGTGACATATCTATCTGTTGGCCTGGAATCAGGATAATGTGTCCTAGTGGGGTGACATATCTATCTGTTGGTCTGGAATCAGGATAATGTGTCGGAGTGGGGTGACATATATAGCTGTTGGCCTGGAATCAGGATAATGTGTCCGAGTGGAGTGACATATCTATCTGTAGGCCTGGAATGAGGATAATGTGTCCGAGTGGGGTGACATACCTATCTGTTGGTCCGGAATCAGTATAATGTGTCAGAGTGGGGTGACATATCTATCTGTAGGCCTGGAATCAGGATAATGTGTCGGAGTGGGGTGACATATCTATCTCTAGGCCTGGAATCAGAATAATGTGTCTGAGTGGAGTGACATATCTATCTGTAGGCCTGGAATCTTAATAATGTGTCGGAGTGGGGTGACATATCTATCTGTTGGCCTGGAATCAGGATAATGTGTCGGAGTGGGGTGACATATCTATCTGTTGGTCCGGAATCAGGATAATGTGTCGGAGTGGGGTGACATATCTTTCTGTAGGCCTGGAATCAGGATAATGTGTCGGAGTGGAGTGACATATCTATCTGTTGGTCCGGAATCAGGATAATGTGTCGGAGTGGGGTGACATATCTTTCTGTAGGCCTGGAATCAGGATAATGTGTCGGAGTGGCGTGACATATCTATCTGTAGGCCTGGAATCTTAATAATGTGTCGGAGTGGGGTGACATATCTATCTGTTGGTCCGGAATCAGGATAATGTGTCGGAGTGGGGTGACATATCTATCTCTAGGCCTGGAATCAGAATAATGTGTCGGAGTGGAGTGACATATCTATCTGTAGGCCTGGAATCTTAATAATGTGTCGGAGTGGGGTGACATATCTATCTGTTGGCCTGGAATCAGGATAATGTGTCGGAGTGGGGTGACATATCTCTCTGTTGGCCTGGAATCAGGATAATGTGTCGGAGTGGGGTGACATATCTATCTGTTGGCCTGGAATCAGGATAATGTGTCCTAGTGGGGTGACATATCTATCTGTTAGCCTGGAATCAGGATAATGTGTCAGAGTGGGGTGACATATCTATCTGTTGGCCTGGAATCAGGATAATGTGTCAGAGTGGGGTGACATATCTATCTGTTGGCCTGGAATCAGGATAATGTGTCGGAGTGGGGTGACATATCTATCTGTTGGCCTGGAATCAGGATAATGTGTCCTAGTGGGGTGACATATCTATCTGTTGGCCTGGAATCAGGATAATGTGTCGGAGTGGGGTGACATATCTATCTGTTGGCCTGGAATCAGGATAAAGTGTCCTAGTGGGGTGACATATCTATCTGTTGGTCTGGAATCAGGATAATGTGTCGGAGTGGGGTGACATATATATCTGTTGGCCTGGAATCAGGATAATGTGTCGGAGTGGGGTGACATATCTATCTGTTGGTCCGGAATCAGGATAATGTGTCAGAGTGGGGTGACATATCTATCTGTAGGCCTGGAATCAGGATAATGTGTCGGAGTGGGGTGACATATCTATCTCTAGGCCTGGAATCAGAATAATGTGTCGGAGTGGAGTGACATATCTATCTGTAGGCCTGGAATCAGGATAATGTGTCGGAGTGGGGTGACATATCTATCTGTTGGCCTGGAATCAGGATAATGTGTCGGAGTGGGGTGACATATCTATCTGTTGGTCCGGAATCAGGATAATATGTCGGAGTGGGGTGACATATCTATCTGTTGGTCTGGAATCAGGATAATGTGTCGGAGTGGGGTGACATATATATCTGTTGGCCTGGAATCAGGATATTGTGTCAGAGTGGGGTGACATATCTATCTGTTGGCCTGGAATCAGGATAATGTGTCGGAGTGGGGTGACATATCTATCTGTAGGCCTGGAATCAGAATAATGTGTCGGAGTGGAGTGACATATCTATCTGTAGGCCTGGAATCAGGATAATGTGTCGGAGTGGGGTGACATATCTATCTGTAGGCCTGGAATCAGGATAATGTGTCGGAGTGGGGTGACATATCTATCTGTTGGCCTGGAATCAGGATAATGTGTCCGAGTGGGATGACATATCTATCTGTTGGTCCGGAATCAGGATAATGTGTCGGAGTGGGGTGACATATCTATCTGTTGGCCTGGAATCAGGATAATATGTCGGAGTGGGGTGACATATCTATCTGTAGGCCTGGAATCAGGATAATGTGTCGGAGTGGGGTGACATATCTATCTGTAGGCCTGGAATCAGGATAATGTGTCGGAGTGGGTTCACAAATCTATCTGTAGGCCTGGAATCAGGATAATGTGTCGGAGTGGGGGTGACATATCTATCTGTAGGCCTGGAATCAGGATAATGTGTCGGAGTGGGGTGACATATCTATCTGTAGGCCTGGAATCAGGATAATGTGTCGGAGTGGGGTGACATATCTATCTGTTGGCCTGGAATCAGGATAATGTGTCGGAGTGGGGTGACATATCTCTCTGTTGGCTGGAATCAGGATAATGTGTCGGAGTGGGGTGACATATCTATCTGTTGGCCTGGAATCAGGATAATGTGTCCTAGTGGGGTGACATATCTATCTGTTGGCCTGGAATCAGGATAATGTGTCAGAGTGGGGTGACATATCTATCTGTTGGCCTGGAATCAGGATAATGTGTCAGAGTGGGGTGACATATCTATCTGTTGGCCTGGAATCAGGATAATGTGTCGGAGTGGGGTGACATATCTATCTGTTGGCCTGGAATCAGGATAATGTGTCCTAGTGGGGTGACATATCTATATGTTGGCCTGGAATCAGGATAATGTGTCGGAGTGGGGTGACATATCTATCTGTTGGCCTGGAATCAGGATAATGTGTCCTAGTGGGGTGACATATCTATCTGTTGGTCTGGAATCAGGATAATGTGTCGGAGTGGGGTGACATATATATCTGTTGGCCTGGAATCAGGATAATGTGTCCGAGTGGAGTGACATATCTATCTGTAGGCCTGGAATCAGGATAATGTGTCCGAGTGGGGTGACATATCTATCTGTTGGTCCGGAATCAGTATAATGTGTCAGAGTGGGGTGACATATCTATCTGTAGGCCTGGAATCAGGATAATGTGTCGGAGTGGGGTGACATATCTATCTCTAGGCCTGGAATCAGAATAATGTGTCGGAGTGGAGTGACATATCTATCTGTAGGCCTGGAATCTTAATAATGTGTCGGAGTGGGGTGACATATCTATCTGTTGGCCTGGAATCAGGATAATGTGTCGGAGTGGAGTGACATATCTATCTGTTGGTCCGGAATCAGGATAATGTGTCGGAGTGGGGTGACATATCTTTCTGTAGGCCTGGAATCAGGATAATGTGTCGGAGTGGAGTGACATATCTATCTGTTGGTCCGGAATCAGGATAATGTGTCGGAGTGGGGTGACATATCTTTCTGTAGGCCTGGAATCAGGATAATCTGTCGGAGTGGCGTGACATATCTATCTGTTGGCCTGGAATCAGGATAATGTGTCGGAGTGGGGTGACATATCTCTCTGTTGGCCTGGAATCAGGATAATGTGTCGGAGTGGGGTGACATATCTATCTGTTGGCCTGGAATCAGGATAATGTGTCAGAGTGGGGTGACATATCTATCTGTTGGCCTGGAATCAGGATAATGTGTCAGAGTGGGGTGACATATCTATCTGTTGGCCTGGAATCAGGATAATGTGTCGGAGTGGGGTGACATATCTATCTGTTGGCCTGGAATCAGGATAATGTGTCCTAGTGGGGTGACATATCTATCTGTTGGCCTGGAATCAGGATAATGTGTCGGAGTGGGGTGACATATCTATCTGTTGGCCTGGAATCAGGATAAAGTGTCCTAGTGGGGTGACATATCTATCTGTTGGTCTGGAATCAGGATAATGTGTCGGAGTGGGGTGACATATATATCTGTTGGCCTGGAATCAGGATAATGTGTCCGAGTGGAGTGACATATCTATCTGTAGGCCTAGAATCAGGATAATGTGTCGGAGTGGGGTGACATATCTATCTGTTGGTCCGGAATCAGGATAATGTGTCAGAGTGGGGTGACATATCTATCTGTAGGCCTGGAATCAGGATAATGTGTCGGAGTGGGGTGACATATCTATCTCTAGGCCTGGAATCAGAATAATGTGTCGGAGTGGAGTGACATATCTATCTGTAGGCCTGGAATCAGGATAATGTGTCGGAGTGGGGTGACATATCTATCTGTTGGCCTGGAATCAGGATAATGTGTCGGAGTGGGGTGACATATCTATCTGTTGGTCCGGAATCAGGATAATATGTCGGAGTGGGGTGACATATCTATCTGTTGGTCTGGAATCAGGATAATGTGTCGGAGTGGGGTGACATATATATCTGTTGGCCTGGAATCAGGATATTGTGTCAGAGTGGGGTGACATATCTATCTGTTGGCCTGGAATCAGGATAATGTGTCCTATTGGGGTGACATATATATCTGTTGGCCTGGAATCAGGATAATGTGTCGGAGTGGGGTGACATATCTATCTGTAGGCCTGGAATCAGGATAATGTGTCGGAGTGGGGTGACATATCTATCTGTTGGCCTGGAATCAGGATAATGTGTCGGAGTGGGGTGACATATCTATCTGTAGGCCTGGAATCAGAATAATGTGTCGGAGTGGAGTGACATATCTATCTGTAGGCCTGGAATCAGGATAATGTGTCGGAGTGGGGTGACATATCTATCTGTAGGCCTGGAATCAGGATAATGTGTCGGAGTGGGGTGACATATCTATCTGTTGGCCTGGAATCAGGATAATGTGTCCGAGTGGGATGACATATCTATCTGTTGGTCCGGAATCAGGATAATGTGTCGGAGTGGGGTGACATATCTATCTGTTGGCCTGGAATCAGGATAATATGTCGGAGTGGGGTGACATATCTATCTGTAGGCCTGGAATCAGGATAATGTGTCGGAGTGGGGTGACATATCTATCTGTAGGCCTGGAATCAGGATAATGTGTCGGAGTGGGTTCACAAATCTATCTGTAGGCCTGGAATCAGGATAATGTGTCGGAGTGGGGGTGACATATCTATCTGTAGGCCTGGAATCAGGATAATGTGTCGGAGTGGGGTGACATATCTATCTGTAGGCCTGGAATCAGGATAATGTGTCGGAGTGGCGTGACATATCTATCTGTAGGCCTGGAATCTTAATAATGTGTCGGAGTGGGGTATCATATCTATCTGTTGGTCCGGAATCAGGATAATGTCTCGGAGTGGGGTGACATATCTATCTCTAGGCCTGGAATCAGAATAATGTGTCGGAGTGGAGTGACATATCTATCTGTAGGCCTGGAATCTTAATAATGTGTCGGAGTGGGGTGACATATCTATCTGTTGGCCTGGAATCAGGATAATGTGTCGGAGTGGGGTGACATATCTCTCTGTTGGCCTGGAATCAGGATAATGTGTCGGAGTGGGGTGACATATCTATCTGTTGGCCTGGAATCAGGATAATGTGTCCTAGTGGGGTGACATATCTATCTGTTGGCCTGGAATCAGGATAATGTGTCAGAGTGGGGTGACATATCTATCTGTTGGCCTGGAATCAGGATAATGTGTCAGAGTGGGGTGACATATCTATCTGTTGGCCTGGAATCAGGATAATGTGTCGGAGTGGGGTGACATATCTATCTGTTGGCCTGGAATCAGGATAATGTGTCCTAGTGGGGTGACATATCTATCTGTTGGCCTGGAATCAGGATAATGTGTCGGAGTGGGGTGACATATCTATCTGTTGGCCTGGAATCAGGATAAAGTGTCCTAGTGGGGTGACATATCTATCTGTTGGTCTGGAATCAGGATAATGTGTCGGAGTGGGGTGACATATATATCTGTTGGCCTGGAATCAGGATAATGTGTCGGAGTGGGGTGACATATCTATCTGTTGGTCCGGAATCAGGATAATGTGTCAGAGTGGGGTGACATATCTATCTGTAGGCCTGGAATCAGGATAATGTGTCGGAGTGGGGTGACATATCTATCTCTAGGCCTGGAATCAGAATAATGTGTCGGAGTGGAGTGACATATCTATCTGTAGGCCTGGAATCAGGATAATGTGTCGGAGTGGAGTGACATATCTATCTGTAGGCCTGGAATCAGGATAATGTGTCGGAGTGGGGTGACATATCTATCTGTTTGCCTGGAATCAGGATAATGTGTCGGAGTGGGGTGACATATCTATCTGTTGGTCCGGAATCAGGATAATATGTCGGAGTGGGGTGACATATCTATCTGTTGGTCTGGAATCAGGATAATGTGTCGGAGTGGGGTGACATATATATCTGTTGGCCTGGAATCAGGATATTGTGTCAGAGTGGGGTGACATATCTATCTGTTGGCCTGGAATCAGGATAATGTGTCCTATTGGGGTGACATATATATCTGTTGGCCTGGAATCAGGATAATGTGTCGGAGTGGGGTGACATATCTATCTGTAGGCCTGGAATCAGGATAATGTGTCGGAGTGGGGTGACATATCTATCTGTTGGCCTGGAATCAGGATAATGTGTCGGAGTGGGGTGACATATCTATCTGTAGGCCTGGAATCAGAATAATGTGTCGGAGTGGAGTGACATATCTATCTGTAGGCCTGGAATCAGGATAATGTGTCGGAGTGGGGTGACATATCTATCTGTAGGCCTGGAATCAGGATAATGTGTCGGAGTGGGGTGACATATCTATCTGTTGGCCTGGAATCAGGATAATGTGTCCGAGTGGGATGACATATCTATCTGTTGGTCCGGAATCAGGATAATGTGTCGGAGTGGGGTGACATATCTATCTGTTGGCCTGGAATCAGGATAATATGTCGGAGTGGGGTGACATATCTATCTGTAGGCCTGGAATCAGGATAATGTGTCGGAGTGGGGTGACATATCTATCTGTAGGCCTGGAATCAGGATAATGTGTCGGAGTGGGTTCACAAATCTATCTGTAGGCCTGGAATCAGGATAATGTGTCGGAGTGGGGGTGACATATCTATCTGTAGGCCTGGAATCAGGATAATGTGTCGGAGTGGGGTGACATATCTATCTGTAGGCCTGGAATCAGGATAATGTGTCGGAGTGGCGTGACATATCTATCTGTAGGCCTGGAATCTTAATAATGTGTCGGAGTGGGGTGACATATCTATCT
The DNA here is from genome assembly GCA_963383655.1 of Bathymodiolus septemdierum. Taxonomy (NCBI): domain Eukaryota; kingdom Metazoa; phylum Mollusca; class Bivalvia; order Mytilida; family Modiolidae; genus Bathymodiolus; species Bathymodiolus septemdierum. Next base: position 2,601,545 of record OY726525.1, on the reverse strand, counting down.
GTTGGTCCGGAATCAGGATAATGTGTCGGAGTGGGGTGACATATCTATCTCTAGGCCTGGAATCAGAATAATGTGTCGGAGTGGAGTGACATATCTATCTGTAGGCCTGGAATCTTAATAATGTGTCGGAGTGGGGTGACATATCTATCTGTTGGCCTGGAATCAGGATAATGTGTCGGAGTGGGGTGACATATCTCTCTGTTGGCCTGGAATCAGGATAATGTGTCGGAGTGGGGTGACATATCTATCTGTTGGCCTGGAATCAGGATAATGTGTCCTAGTGGGGTGACATATCTATCTGTTGGCCTGGAATCAGGATAATGTGTCAGAGTGGGGTGACATATCTATCTGTTGGCCTGGAATCAGGATAATGTGTCAGAGTGGGGTGACATATCTATCTGTTGGCCTGGAATCAGGATAATGTGTCGGAGTGGGGTGACATATCTATCTGTTGGCCTGGAATCAGGATAATGTGTCCTAGTGGGGTGACATATCTATCTGTTGGCCTGGAATCAGGATAATGTGTCGGAGTGGGGTGACATATCTATCTGTTGGCCTGGAATCAGGATAAAGTGTCCTAGTGGGGTGACATATCTATCTGTTGGTCTGGAATCAGGATAATGTGTCGGAGTGGGGTGACATATATATCTGTTGGCCTGGAATCAGGATAATGTGTCGGAGTGGGGTGACATATCTATCTGTTGGTCCGGAATCAGGATAATGTGTCAGAGTGGGGTGACATATCTATCTGTAGGCCTGGAATCAGGATAATGTGTCGGAGTGGGGTGACATATCTATCTCTAGGCCTGGAATCAGAATAATGTGTCGGAGTGGAGTGACATATCTATCTGTAGGCCTGGAATCAGGATAATGTGTCGGAGTGGGGTGACATATCTATCTGTTGGCCTGGAATCAGGATAATGTGTCGGAGTGGGGTGACATATCTATCTGTTGGTCCGGAATCAGGATAATATGTCGGAGTGGGGTGACATATCTATCTGTTGGTCTGGAATCAGGATAATGTGTCGGAGTGGGGTGACATATATATCTGTTGGCCTGGAATCAGGATATTGTGTCAGAGTGGGGTGACATATCTATCTGTTGGCCTGGAATCAGGATAATGTGTCCTATTGGGGTGACATATATATCTGTTGGCCTGGAATCAGGATAATGTGTCGGAGTGGGGTGACATATCTATCTGTAGGCCTGGAATCAGGATAATGTGTCGGAGTGGGGTGACATATCTATCTGTTGGCCTGGAATCAGGATAATGTGTCGGAGTGGGGTGATATATCTATCTGTAGGCCTGGAATCAGAATAATGTGTCGGAGTGGAGTGACATATCTATCTGTAGGCCTGGAATCAGGATAATGTGTCGGAGTGGGGTGACATATCTATCTGTAGGCCTGGAATCAGGATAATGTGTCGGAGTGGGGTGACATATCTATCTGTTGGCCTGGAATCAGGATAATGTGTCCGAGTGGGATGACATATCTATCTGTTGGTCCGGAATCAGGATAATGTGTCGGAGTGGGGTGACATATCTATCTGTTGGCCTGGAATCAGGATAATATGTCGGAGTGGGGTGACATATCTATCTGTAGGCCTGGAATCAGGATAATGTGTCGGAGTGGGGTGACATATCTATCTGTAGGCCTGGAATCAGGATAATGTGTCGGAGTGGGTTCACAAATCTATCTGTAGGCCTGGAATCAGGATAATGTGTCGGAGTGGGGGTGACATATCTATCTGTAGGCCTGGAATCAGGATAATGTGTCGGAGTGGGGTGACATATCTATCTGTAGGCCTGGAATCAGGATAATGTGTCGGAGTGGGGTGACATATCTATCTGTTGGCCTGGAATCAGGATAATGTGTCGGAGTGGGGTGACATATCTCTCTGTTGGCTGGAATCAGGATAATGTGTCGGAGTGGGGTGACATATCTATCTGTTGGCCTGGAATCAGGATAATGTGTCCTAGTGGGGTGACATATCTATCTGTTGGCCTGGAATCAGGATAATGTGTCAGAGTGGGGTGACATATCTATCTGTTGGCCTGGAATCAGGATAATGTGTCAGAGTGGGGTGACATATCTATCTGTTGGCCTGGAATCAGGATAATGTGTCGGAGTGGGGTGACATATCTATCTGTTGGCCTGGAATCAGGATAATGTGTCCTAGTGGGGTGACATATCTATATGTTGGCCTGGAATCAGGATAATGTGTCGGAGTGGGGTGACATATCTATCTGTTGGCCTGGAATCAGGATAATGTGTCCTAGTGGGGTGACATATCTATCTGTTGGTCTGGAATCAGGATAATGTGTCGGAGTGGGGTGACATATATATCTGTTGGCCTGGAATCAGGATAATGTGTCCGAGTGGAGTGACATATCTATCTGTAGGCCTGGAATCAGGATAATGTGTCCGAGTGGGGTGACATATCTATCTGTTGGTCCGGAATCAGTATAATGTGTCAGAGTGGGGTGACATATCTATCTGTAGGCCTGGAATCAGGATAATGTGTCGGAGTGGGGTGACATATCTATCTCTAGGCCTGGAATCAGAATAATGTGTCGGAGTGGAGTGACATATCTATCTGTAGGCCTGGAATCTTAATAATGTGTCGGAGTGGGGTGACATATCTATCTGTTGGCCTGGAATCAGGATAATGTGTCGGAGTGGAGTGACATATCTATCTGTTGGTCCGGAATCAGGATAATGTGTCGGAGTGGGGTGACATATCTTTCTGTAGGCCTGGAATCAGGATAATGTGTCGGAGTGGAGTGACATATCTATCTGTTGGTCCGGAATCAGGATAATGTGTCGGAGTGGGGTGACATATCTTTCTGTAGGCCTGGAATCAGGATAATCTGTCGGAGTGGCGTGACATATCTATCTGTTGGCCTGGAATCAGGATAATGTGTCGGAGTGGGGTGACATATCTCTCTGTTGGCCTGGAATCAGGATAATGTGTCGGAGTGGGGTGACATATCTATCTGTTGGCCTGGAATCAGGATAATGTGTCAGAGTGGGGTGACATATCTATCTGTTGGCCTGGAATCAGGATAATGTGTCAGAGTGGGGTGACATATCTATCTGTTGGCCTGGAATCAGGATAATGTGTCGGAGTGGGGTGACATATCTATCTGTTGGCCTGGAATCAGGATAATGTGTCCTAGTGGGGTGACATATCTATCTGTTGGCCTGGAATCAGGATAATGTGTCGGAGTGGGGTGACATATCTATCTGTTGGCCTGGAATCAGGATAAAGTGTCCTAGTGGGGTGACATATCTATCTGTTGGTCTGGAATCAGGATAATGTGTCGGAGTGGGGTGACATATATATCTGTTGGCCTGGAATCAGGATAATGTGTCCGAGTGGAGTGACATATCTATCTGTAGGCCTAGAATCAGGATAATGTGTCGGAGTGGGGTGACATATCTATCTGTTGGTCCGGAATCAGGATAATGTGTCAGAGTGGGGTGACATATCTATCTGTAGGCCTGGAATCAGGATAATGTGTCGGAGTGGGGTGACATATCTATCTCTAGGCCTGGAATCAGAATAATGTGTCGGAGTGGAGTGACATATCTATCTGTAGGCCTGGAATCAGGATAATGTGTCGGAGTGGGGTGACATATCTATCTGTTGGCCTGGAATCAGGATAATGTGTCGGAGTGGGGTGACATATCTATCTGTTGGTCCGGAATCAGGATAATATGTCGGAGTGGGGTGACATATCTATCTGTTGGTCTGGAATCAGGATAATGTGTCGGAGTGGGGTGACATATATATCTGTTGGCCTGGAATCAGGATATTGTGTCAGAGTGGGGTGACATATCTATCTGTTGGCCTGGAATCAGGATAATGTGTCCTATTGGGGTGACATATATATCTGTTGGCCTGGAATCAGGATAATGTGTCGGAGTGGGGTGACATATCTATCTGTAGGCCTGGAATCAGGATAATGTGTCGGAGTGGGGTGACATATCTATCTGTTGGCCTGGAATCAGGATAATGTGTCGGAGTGGGGTGACATATCTATCTGTAGGCCTGGAATCAGAATAATGTGTCGGAGTGGAGTGACATATCTATCTGTAGGCCTGGAATCAGGATAATGTGTCGGAGTGGGGTGACATATCTATCTGTAGGCCTGGAATCAGGATAATGTGTCGGAGTGGGGTGACATATCTATCTGTTGGCCTGGAATCAGGATAATGTGTCCGAGTGGGATGACATATCTATCTGTTGGTCCGGAATCAGGATAATGTGTCGGAGTGGGGTGACATATCTATCTGTTGGCCTGGAATCAGGATAATATGTCGGAGTGGGGTGACATATCTATCTGTAGGCCTGGAATCAGGATAATGTGTCGGAGTGGGGTGACATATCTATCTGTAGGCCTGGAATCAGGATAATGTGTCGGAGTGGGTTCACAAATCTATCTGTAGGCCTGGAATCAGGATAATGTGTCGGAGTGGGGGTGACATATCTATCTGTAGGCCTGGAATCAGGATAATGTGTCGGAGTGGGGTGACATATCTATCTGTAGGCCTGGAATCAGGATAATGTGTCGGAGTGGGGTGACATATCTATCTGTTGGCCTGGAATCAGGATAATGTGTCGGAGTGGGGTGACATATCTCTCTGTTGGCTGGAATCAGGATAATGTGTCGGAGTGGGGTGACATATCTATCTGTTGGCCTGGAATCAGGATAATGTGTCCTAGTGGGGTGACATATCTATCTGTTGGCCTGGAATCAGGATAATGTGTCAGAGTGGGGTGACATATCTATCTGTTGGCCTGGAATCAGGATAATGTGTCAGAGTGGGGTGACATATCTATCTGTTGGCCTGGAATCAGGATAATGTGTCGGAGTGGGGTGACATATCTATCTGTTGGCCTGGAATCAGGATAATGTGTCCTAGTGGGGTGACATATCTATATGTTGGCCTGGAATCAGGATAATGTGTCGGAGTGGGGTGACATATCTATCTGTTGGCCTGGAATCAGGATAATGTGTCCTAGTGGGGTGACATATCTATCTGTTGGTCTGGAATCAGGATAATGTGTCGGAGTGGGGTGACATATATATCTGTTGGCCTGGAATCAGGATAATGTGTCCGAGTGGAGTGACATATCTATCTGTAGGCCTGGAATCAGGATAATGTGTCCGAGTGGGGTGACATATCTATCTGTTGGTCCGGAATCAGTATAATGTGTCAGAGTGGGGTGACATATCTATCTGTAGGCCTGGAATCAGGATAATGTGTCGGAGTGGGGTGACATATCTATCTCTAGGCCTGGAATCAGAATAATGTGTCGGAGTGGGGTGACATATCTATCTGTTGGCCTGGAATCAGGATAATGTGTCGGAGTGGAGTGACATATCTATCTGTTGGTCCGGAATCAGGATAATGTGTCGGAGTGGGGTGACATATCTTTCTGTAGGCCTGGAATCAGGATAATGTGTCGGAGTGGAGTGACATATCTATCTGTTGGTCCGGAATCAGGATAATGTGTCGGAGTGGGGTGACATATCTTTCTGTAGGCCTGGAATCAGGATAATCTGTCGGAGTGGCGTGACATATCTATCTGTTGGCCTGGAATCAGGATAATGTGTCGGAGTGGGGTGACATATCTCTCTGTTGGCCTGGAATCAGGATAATGTGTCGGAGTGGGGTGACATATCTATCTGTTGGCCTGGAATCAGGATAATGTGTCAGAGTGGGGTGACATATCTATCTGTTGGCCTGGAATCAGGATAATGTGTCAGAATGGGGTGACATATCTATCTGTTGGCCTGGAATCAGGATAATGTGTCGGAGTGGGGTGACATATCTATCTGTTGGCCTGGAATCAGGATAATGTGTCCTAGTGGGGTGACATATCTATCTGTTGGCCTGGAATCAGGATAATGTGTCGGAGTGGGGTGACATATCTATCTGTTGGCCTGGAATCAGGATAAAGTGTCCTAGTGGGGTGACATATCTATCTGTTGGTCTGGAATCAGGATAATGTGTCGGAGTGGGGTGACATATATATCTGTTGGCCTGGAATCAGGATAATGTGTCCGAGTGGAGTGACATATCTATCTGTAGGCCTAGAATCAGGATAATGTGTCGGAGTGGGGTGACATATCTATCTGTTGGTCCGGAATCAGGATAATGTGTCAGAGTGGGGTGACATATCTATCTGTAGGCCTGGAATCAGGATAATGTGTCGGAGTGGGGTGACATATCTATCTCTAGGCCTGGAATCAGAATAATGTGTCGGAGTGGAGTGACATATCTATCTGTAGGCCTGGAATCAGGATAATGTGTCGGAGTGGGGTGACATATCTATCTGTTGGCCTGGAATCAGGATAATGTGTCGGAGTGGGGTGACATATCTATCTGTTGGTCCGGAATCAGGATAATGTGTCGGAGTGGGGTGACATATCTTTCTGTAGGCCTGGAATCAGGATAATGTGTCGGAGTGGCGTGACATATCTATCTGTAGGCATGGAATCAGGATAATGTGTCGGAGTGGGTTCACAAATCTATCTGTAGGCCTGGAATCAGGATAATGTGTCGGAGTGGGGGTGACATATCTATCTGTAGGCCTGGAATCAGGATAATGTGTCGGAGTGGGGTGACATATCTATCTGTAGGCCTGGAATCAGGATAATGTGTCGGAGTGGGGTGACATATCTATCTGTTGGCCTGGAATCAGGATAATGTGTCGGAGTGGGGTGACATATCTATCTGTAGGCCTGGAATCAGGATAATGTGTCGGAGTGGGGTGACATATCTATCTGTAGGCCTGGAATCAGGATAATGTGTCGGAGTGGGTTCACAAATCTATCTGTTGGCCTGGAATCAGGATAATGTGTCGGAGTGGGGGTGACATATCTATCTCTAGGCCTGGAATCAGGATAATGTGTCGGAGTGGGGTGACATATCTATCTGTAGGCCTGGAATCAGGATAATGTGTCGGAGTGGGGTGACATATCTATCTGTTGGCCTGGAATCAGGATAATATGTCGGAGTGGGGTGACATATCTCTCTGTTGGCTGGAATCGGGATAATGTGTCGGAGTGGGGGTGACATATCTATCTGTTGGCCTGGAATCAGGATAATGTGTCCTAGTGGGGTGACATATCTATCTGTTGGCCTGGAATCAGCATAATGTGTCAGAGTGGGGTGACATATCTATCTGTTGGCCTGGAATCAGGATAATGTGTCGGAGTGGGGTGACATATCTATCTGTTGGCCTGGAATCAGGATAATGTGTCCTAGTGGGGTGACATATCTATCTGTTGGCCTGGAATCAGGATAATGTGTCGGAGTGGGGTGACATATCTATCTGTTGGCCTGGAATCAGGATAATGTGTCCTAGTGGGGTGACATATCTATCTGTTGGTCTGGAATCAGGATAATGTGTCGCAGTGGGGTGACATATATATCTGTTGGCCTGGAATCAGGATAATGTGTCCGAGTGGAGTGACATATCTATCTGTAGGCCTGGAATCAGGATAATGTGTCCGAGTGGGGTGACATATCTATCTGTTGGTCCGGAATCAGTATAATGTGTCAGAGTGGGGTGATATATCTATCTGTAGGCCTGGAATCAGGATAATGTGTCAGAGTGGGGTGACATATCTATCTCTAGGCCTGGAATCAGAATAATGTGTCGAAGTGGAGTGACATATCTATCTGTAGGCCTGGAATCTTAATAATGTGTCGGAGTGGGGTGACATATCTTTCTGTAGGCCTGGAATCAGGATAATGTGTCGGAGTGGAGTGACATATCTATCTGTTGGTCCGGAATCAGGATAATGTGTCGGAGTGGGGTGACATATCTCTCTGTTGGCCTGGAATCAGGATAATGTGTCGGAGTGGGGTGACATATCTATCTGTTGGCCTGGAATCAGGATAATGTGTCCTAGTGGGGTGACATATCTATCTGTTGGCCTGGAATCAGGATAATGTGTCGGAGTGGGGTGACATATCTATCTGTTGGCCTGGAATCAGGATAAAGTGTCCTAGTGGGGTGACATATCTATCTGTTGGTCTGGAATCAGGATAATGTGTCGGAGTGGGGTGACATATATATCTGTTGGCCTGGAATCAGGATAATGTGTCCGAGTGGAGTGACATATCTATCTGTAGGCCTAGAATCAGGATAATGTGTCGGAGTGGGGTGACATATCTATCTGTTGGTCCGGAATCAGTATAATGTGTCAGAGTGGGGTGACATATCTATCTCTAGGCCTGGAATCAGAATAATGTGTCGGAGTGGAGTGACATATCTATCTGTAGGCCTGGAATCAGGATAATGTGTCGGAGTGGGGTGACATATCTATCTGTTGGCCTGGAATCAGGATAATGTGTCGGAGTGGGGTGACATATCTATCTGTTGGTCCGGAATCAGGATAATGTGTCGGAGTGGGGTGACATATCTTTCTGTAGGCCTGGAATCAGGATAATGTGTCGGAGTGGCGTGACATATCTATCTGTAGGCCTGGAATCAGGATAATGTGTCGGAGTGGGTTCACAAATCTATCTGTAGGCCTGGAATCAGGATAATGTGTCGGAGTGGGGGTGACATATCTATCTGTAGGCCTGGAATCAGGATAATGTGTCGGAGTGGGGTGACATATCTATCTGTAGGCCTGGAATCAGGATAATGTGTCGGAGTGGGGTGACATATCTATCTGTTGGCCTGGAATCAGGATAATGTGTCGGAGTGGGGTGACATATCTATCTGTTGGCCTGGAATCAGGATAATGTGTCGGAGTGGGGTGACATATCTATCTGTTGGCCTGGAATCAGGATAATGTGTCCTAGTGGGGTGACATATCTATCTGTTGGCCTGGAATCAGGATAATGTGTCAGAGTGGGGTGACATATCTATCTGTTGGCCTGGAATCAGGATAATGTGTCAGAGTGGGGTGACATATCTATCTGTTGGCCTGGAATCAGGATAATGTGTCGGAGTGGGGTGACATATCTATCTGTTGGCCTGGAATCAGGATAATGTGTCAGAGTGGGGTGACATATCTATCTGTTGGCCTGGAATCAGGATAATGTGTCAGAGTGGGGTGACATATCTATCTGTTGGCCTGGAATCAGGATAATGTGTCAGAGTGGGGTGACATATCTATCTGTTGGTCCGGAATCAGGATAATGTGTCGGAGTGGGGTGACATATCTATCTGTTGGTCTGGAATCAGGATAATGTGTCGGAGTGGGGTGACATATCTATCTGTTGGCCTGGAATCAGGATATTGTGTCAGAGTGGGGTGACATATCTATCTGTTGGCCTGGAATCAGGATAATGTGTCCTATTGGGGTGACATATCTATCTGTTGGCCTGGAATCAGGATAATGTGTCGGAGTGGGGTGACATATCTATCTGTAGGCCTGGAATCAGGATAATGTGTCGGAGTGGGGTGACATATCTATCTCTAGGCCTGGAATCAGGATAATGTGTCGGAGTGGGGTGACATATCTATCTGTAGGCCTGGAATCAGAATAATGTGTCGGAGTGGAGTGACATATCTATCTGTAGGCCTGGAATCAGGATAATGTGTCGGAGTGGGGTGACATACCTATCTGTAGGCCTGGAATCAGGATAATGTGTCGGAGTGGGGTGACATATCTATCTGTTGGCCTGGAATCAGGATAATGTGTCCGAGTGGGATGACATATCTATCTGTTGGTCCGGAATCAGGATAATGTGTCGGAGTGGGGTGACATATCTATCTGTTGGCCTGGAATCAGGATAATGTGTCGGAGTGGGGTGACATATCTATCTGTAGGCCTGGAATCAGGATAATGTGTCGGAGTGGGGTGACATATCTATCTGTAGGCCTGGAATCAGGATAATGTGTCGGAGTGGGGTGACATATCTATCTGTTGGCCTGGAATCAGGATAATGTGTCCTAGTGGGGTGATATATCTATCTGTTGGCCTGGAATCAGGATAATGTGTCAGAGTGGGGTGACATATCTATCTGTTGGTCCGGAATCAGGATAATGTGTCGGAGTGGGGTGACATATCTATCTGTTGGTCTGGAATCAGGATAATGTGTCGGAGTGGGGTGACATATCTATCTGTTGGCCTGGAATCAGGATATTGTGTCAGAGTGGGGTGACATATCTATCTGTTGGCCTGGAATCAGGATAATGTGTCCTATTGGGGTGACATATCTATCTGTTGGCCTGGAATCAGGATAATGTGTCGGAGTGGGGTGACATATCTATCTGTAGGCCTGGAATCAGGATAATGTGTCGGAGTGGGGTGACATATCTATCTCTAGGCCTGGAATCAGGATAATGTGTCGGAGTGGGGTGACATATCTATCTGTAGGCCTGGAATCAGAATAATGTGTCGGAGTGGAGTGACATATCTATCTGTAGGCCTGGAATCAGGATAATGTGTCGGAGTGGGGTGACATATCTATCTGTAGGCCTGGAATCAGGATAATGTGTCGGAGTGGGGTGACATATCTATCTGTTGGCCTGGAATCAGGATAATGTGTCCGAGTGGGATGACATATCTATCTGTTGGTCCGGAATCAGGATAATGTGTCGGAGTGGGGTGACATATCTATCTGTTGGCCTGGAATCAGGATAATGTGTCGGAGTGGGGTGACATATCTATCTGTAGGCCTGGAATCAGGATAATGTGTCGGAGTGGGGTGACATATCTATCTGTAGGCCTGGAATCAGGATAATGTGTCGGAGTGGGGTGACATATCTATCTGTTGGCCTGGAATCAGGATAATGTGTCGGAGTGGGGTGACATATCTATCTGTTGGTCTGGAATCAGGATAATGTGTCGGAGTGGGGTGACATATATATCTGTTGGCCTGGAATCAGGATAATGTGTCCGAGTGGAGTGACATATCTATCTGTAGGCCTGGAATCAGGATAATGTGTCCGAGTGGGGTGACATATCTATCTGTTGGTCCGGAATCAGTATAATGTGTCAGAGTGGGGTGACATATCTATCTGTAGGCCTGGAATCAGGATAATGTGTCGGAGTGGGGTGACATATCTATCTCTAGGCCTGGAATCAGAATAATGTGTCGGAGTGGAGTGACATATCTATCTGTAGGCCTGGAATCAGGATAATGTGTCAGAGTGGGGTGACATATCTATCTGTTGGTCCGGAATCAGGATAATGTGTCGGAGTGGGGTGACATATCTATCTGTTGGTCTGGAATCAGGATAATGTGTCGGAGTGGGGTGACATATATATCTGTTGGCCTGGAATCAGGATAATGTGTCCGAGTGGAGTGACATATCTATCTGTTGGCCTGGAATCAGGATAATGTGTCCGAGTGGGGTGACATATCTATCTGTTGGTCCGGAATCAGTATAATGTGTCAGAGTGGGGTGACATATCTATCTGTAGGCCTGGAATCAGGATAATGTGTCGGAGTGGGGTGACATATCTATCTCTAGGCCTGGAATCAGAATAATGTGTCGGAGTGGAGTGACATATCTATCTGTAGGCCTGGAATCAGGATAATGTGTCGGAGTGGGGTGACATATCTATCTGTTGGCCTGGAATCAGGATAATGTGTCGGAGTGGGGTGACATATCTATCTGTTGGTCTGGAATCAGGATAATGTGTCGGAGTGGGGTGACATATCTTTCTGTAGGCCTGGAATCAGGATAATGTGTCGGAGTGGCGTGACATATCTATCTGTTGGCCTGGAATCAGGATAATGTGTCGGAGTGGGGTGACATATCTCTCTGTTGGCCTGGAATCAGGATAATGTGTCGGAGTGGGGTGACATATCTATCTGTTGGCCTGGAATCAGGATAATGTGTCCTAGTGGGGTGACATATCTATCTGTTGGCCTTGAATCAGGATAATGTGTCAGAGTGGGCTGACATATCTATCTGTTGGCCTGGAATCAGGATAATGTGTCAGAGTGGGGTGACATATCTATCTGTTGGCCTGGAATCAGGATAATGTGTCCGAGTGGGATGACATATCTATCTGTTGGTCCGGAATCAGGATAATGTGTCGGAGTGGGGTGACATATCTATCTGTTGGCCTGGAATCAGGATAATGTGTCGGAGTGGGGTGACATATCTATCTGTTGGCCTGGAATCAGGATAATGTGTCCTAGTGGGGTGATATATCTATCTGTTGGCCTGGAATCAGGATAATGTGTCAGAGTGGGGTGACATATCTATCTGTTGGTCCGGAATCAGGATAATGTGTCGGAGTGGGGTGACATATCTATCTGTTGGTCTGGAATCAGGATAATGTGTCGGAGTGGGGTGACATATATATCTGTTGGCCTGGAATCAGGATAATGTGTCCGAGTGGAGTGACATATCTATCTGTTGGCCTGGAATCAGGATAATGTGTCCGAGTGGGGTGACATATCTATCTGTTGGTCCGGAATCAGTATAATGTGTCAGAGTGGGGTGACATATCTATCTGTAGGCCTGGAATCAGGATAATGTGTCGGAGTGGGGTGACATATCTATCTCTAGGCCTGGAATCAGAATAATGTGTCGGAGTGGAGTGACATATCTATCTGTAGGCCTGGAATCAGGATAATGTGTCGGAGTGGGGTGACATATCTATCTGTTGGCCTGGAATCAGGATAATGTGTCGGAGTGGGGTGACATATCTATCTGTTGGTCCGGAATCAGGATAATGTGTCGGAGTGGGGTGACATATCTTTCTGTAGGCCTGGAATCAGGATAATGTGTCGGAGTGGCGTGACATATCTATCTGTTGGCCTGGAATCAGGATAATGTGTCGGAGTGGGGTGACATATCTCTCTGTTGGCCTGGAATCAGGATAATGTGTCGGAGTGGGGTGACATATCTATCTGTTGGCCTGGAATCAGGATAATGTGTCCTAGTGGGGTGACATATCTATCTGTTGGCCTTGAATCAGGATAATGTGTCAGAGTGGGCTGACATATCTATCTGTTGGCCTGGAATCAGGATAATGTGTCAGAGTGGGGTGACATATCTATCTGTTGGCCTGGAATCAGGATAATGTGTCCGAGTGGGATGACATATCTATCTGTTGGTCCGGAATCAGGATAATGTGTCGGAGTGGGGTGACATATCTATCTGTTGGCCTGGAATCAGGATAATGTGTCGGAGTGGGGTGACATATCTATCTGTAGGCCTGGAATCAGGATAATGTGTCGGAGTGGGGTGACATATCTATCTGTAGGCCTGGAATCAGGATAATGTGTCGGAGTGGGGTGACATATCTATCTGTTGGCCTGGAATCAGGATAATGTGTCCGAGTGGAGTGACATATCTATCTGTAGGCCTGGAATCAGGATAATGTGTCCGAGTGGGGTGACATATCTATCTGTTGGTCCGGAATCAGTATAATGTGTCAGAGTGGGGTGACATATCTATCTGTAGGCCTGGAATCAGGATAATGTGTCGGAGTGGGGTGACATATCTATCTCTAGGCCTGGAATCAGAATAATGTGTCGGAGTGGAGTGACATATCTATCTGTAGGCCTGGAATCAGGATAATGTGTCGGAGTGGGGTGACATATCTATCTGTAGGCCTGGAATCAGGATAATGTGTCGGAGTGGGGTGACATATCTATCTGTTGGCCTGGAATCAGGATAATGTGTCCTAGTGGGGTGATATATCTATCTGTTGGCCTGGAATCAGGATAATGTGTCAGAGTGGGGTGACATATCTATCTGTTGGTCCGGAATCAGGATAATGTGTCGGAGTGGGGTGACATATCTATCTGTTGGTCTGGAATCAGGATAATGTGTCGGAGTGGGGTGACATATATATCTGTTGGCCTGGAATCAGGATAATGTGTCCGAGTGGAGTGACATATCTATCTGTTGGCCTGGAATCAGGATAATGTGTCCGAGTGGGGTGACATATCTATCTGTTGGTCCGGAATCAGTATAATGTGTCAGAGTGGGGTGACATATCTATCTGTAGGCCTGGAATCAGGATAATGTGTCGGAGTGGGGTGACATATCTATCTCTAGGCCTGGAATCAGAATAATGTGTCGGAGTGGAGTGACATATCTATCTGTAGGCCTGGAATCAGGATAATGTGTCGGATTGGGGTGACATATCTATCTGTTGGCCTGGAATCAGGATAATGTGTCGGAGTGGGGTGACATATCTATCTGTTGGTCCGGAATCAGGATAATGTGTCGGAGTGGGGTGACATATCTTTCTGTAGGCCTGGAATCAGGATAATGTGTCGGAGTGGCGTGACATATCTATCTGTTGGCCTGGAATCAGGATAATGTGTCGGAGTGGGGTGACATATCTCTCTGTTGGCCTGGAATCAGGATAATGTGTCGGAGTGGGGTGACATATCTATCTGTTGGCCTGGAATCAGGATAATGTGTCCTAGTGGGGTGACATATCTATCTGTTGGCCTTGAATCAGGATAATGTGTCAGAGTGGGCTGACATATCTATCTGTTGGCCTGGAATCAGGATAATGTGTCAGAGTGGGGTGACATATCTATCTGTTGTCCTGGAATCAGGATAATGTGTCGGAGTGGGGTGACATATCTATCTGTTGGCCTGGAATCAGGATAATGTGTCCTAGTGGGGTGACATATCTATCTGTTGGCCTGGAATCAGGATAATGTGTCGGAGTGGGGTGACATATCTATCTGTTGGCCTGGAATCAGGATAAAGTGTCCTAGTGGGGTGACATATCTATCTGTTGGTCTGGAATCAGGATAATGTGTCGGAGTGGGGTGACATATATATCTGTTGGCCTAGAATCAGGATAATGTGTCCGAGTGGAGTGACATATCTATCTGTAGGCCTGGAATCAGGATAATGTGTCGGAGTGGGGTGACATATCTATCTGTTGGTCCGGAATCAGTATAATGTGTCAGAGTGGGGTGACATATCTATCTGTAGGCCTGGAATCAGGATAATGTGTCGGAGTGGGGTGACATATCTATCTCCCGGCCTGGAATCAGAATAATGTGTCGGAGTGGAGTGACATATCTATCTGTAGGCCTGGAATCAGGATAATGTGTCGGAGTGGGGTGACATATCTATCTGTTGGCCTGGAATCAGGATAATGTGTCGGAGTGGGGTGACATATCTATCTGTTGGTCCGGAATCAGGATAATGTGTCGGAGTGGGGTGACATATCTTTCTGTAGGCCTGGAATCAGGATAATGTGTCGGAGTGGCGTGACATATCTATCTGTTGGCCTGGAATCAGGATAATGTGTCGGAGTGGGGTGACATATCTATCTGTTGGCCTGGAATCAGGATAATGTGTCCTAGTGGGGTGACATATCTATCTGTTGGCCTTGAATCAGGATAATGTGTCAGAGTGGGCTGACATATCTATCTGTTGGCCTGGAATCAGGATAATGTGTCAGAGTGGGGTGACATATCTATCTGTTGGCCTGGAATCAGGATAATGTGTCGGAGTGGGGTGACATATCTATCTGTTGGCCTGGAATCAGGATAATGTGTCCTAGTGGGGTGACATATCTATCTGTTGGCCTGGAATCAGGATAATGTGTCGGAGTGGGGTGACATATCTATCTGTTGGCCTGGAATCAGGATAAAGTGTCCTAGTGGGGTGACATATCTATCTGTTGGTCTGGAATCAGGATAATGTGTCGGAGTGGGATGACATATATATCTGTTGGCCTGGAATCAGGATAATGTGTCCGAGTGGAGTGACATATCTATCTGTAGGCCTGGAATCAGGATAATGTGTCGGAGTGGGGTGACATATCTATCTGTTGGTCCGGAATCAGTATAATGTGTCAGAGTGGGGTGACATATCTATCTGTAGGCCTGGAATCAGGATAATGTGTCGGAGTGGGGTGACATATCTATCTCTAGGCCTGGAATCAGAATAATGTGTCGGAGTGGAGTGACATATCTATCTGTAGGCCTGGAATCAGGATAATGTGTCGGAGTGGGGTGACATATCTATCTGTTGGCCTGGAATCAGGATAATGTGTCGGAGTGGGGTGACATATCTATCTGTTGGTCCGGAATCAGGATAATGTGTCGGAGTGGGGTGACATATCTTTCTGTAGGCCTGGAATCAGGATAATGTGTCGGAGTGGCGTGACATATCTATCTGTTGGCCTGGAATCAGGATAATGTGTCCGAGTGGGATGACATATATATCTGTTGGTCCGGAATCAGGATAATGTGTCGGAGTGGGGTGACATATCTATCTGTTGGCCTGGAATCAGGATAATGTGTCGGAGTGGGGTGACATATCTATCTGTAGGCCTGGAATCAGGATAATGTGTCGGAGTGGGGGTGACATATCTATCTGTTGGCCTGGAATCAGGATAATGTGTCGGAGTGGGGTGACATATCTATCTGTAGGCCTGGAATCAGGATAATGTGTCGGAGTGGGGTGACATATCTATCTGTTGGCCTGGAATCAGGATAATGTGTCCTAGTGGGGTGACATATCTATCTGTTGGCCTGGAATCAGGATAATGTGTCAGAGTGGGGTGACATATCTATCTGTTGGTCCGGAATCAGGATAATGTGTCGGAGTGGGGTGACATATCTATCTGTTGGTCTGGAATCAGGATAATGTGTCGGAGTGGGGTGACATATCTATCTGTTGGCCTGGAATCAGGATATTGTGTCAGAGTGGGGTGACATATCTATCTGTTGGCCTGGAATCAGGATAATGTGTCGGAGTGGGGTGACATATCTATCTCTAGGCCTGGAATCAGAATAATGTATCGGAGTGGAGTGACATATCTATCTGTAGGCCTGGAATCAGGATAATGTGTCGGAGTGGGGTGACATATCTATCTGTTGGCCTGGAATCAGGATAATGTGTCGGAGTGGGGTGACATATCTATCTGTTGGTCCGGAATCAGGATAATGTGTCGGAGTGGGGTGACATATCTTTCTGTAGGCCTGGAATCAGGATAATGTGTCGGAGAGGCGTGACATATCTATCTGTAGGCCTGGAATCAGGATAATGTGTCGGAGTGGGTTCACAAATCTATCTGTAGGCCTGGAATCAGGATAATGTGTCGGAGTGGGGGTGACATATCTATCTGTAGGCCTGGAATCAGGATAATGTGTCGGAGTGGGGTGACATATCTATCTGTAGGCCTGGAATCAGGATAATGTGTCGGAGTGAAGTGACATATCTATCTGTTGGCCTGGAATCAGGATAATGTGTCGGAGTGGGGTGACATATCTCTCTGTTGGCCTGGAATCAGGATAATGTGTCGGAGTGGGGTGACATATCTATCTGTTGGCCTGGAATCAGGATAATGTGTCCTAGTGGGGTGACATATCTATCTGTTGGCCTGGAATCAGGATAATTTGTCAGAGTGGGGTGACATATCTATCTGTTGGCCTGGAATCAGGATAATGTGTCAGAGTGGGGTGACATATCTATCTGTTGGCCTGGAATCAGGATAATGTGTCGGAGTGGGGTGACATATCTATCTGTTGGCCTGGAATCAGGATAATGTGTCCTAGTGGGGTGACATATCTATCTGTTGGCCTGGAATCAGGATAATGTGTCAGAGTGGGGTGACATATCTATCTGTTGGTCCGGAATCAGGATAATGTGTCGGAGTGGGGTGACATATCTATCTGTTGGTCTGGAATCAGGATAATGTGTCGGAGTGGGGTGACATATCTATCTGTTGGCCTGGAATCAGGATATTGTGTCAGAGTGGGGTGACATATCTATCTGTTGGCCTGGAATCAGGATAATGTGTCGGAGTGGGGTGACATATCTATCTCTAGGCCTGGAATCAGAATAATGTGTCCTAGTGGGGTGACATATCTATCTGTTGGCCTGGAATCAGGATAATGTGTCGGAGTGGGGTGACATATCTATCTGTTGGCCTGGAATCAGGATAATGTGTCGGAGTGGGGTGACATATCTTTCTGTAGGCCTGGAATCAGGATAATGTGTCGGAGTGGCGTGACATATCTATCTGTTGGCCTGGAATCAGGATAATGTGTCGGAGTGGGGTGACATATCTATCTGTTGGCCTGGAATCAGGATAATGTGTCCTAGTGGGGTGACATATCTATCTGTTGGCCTTGAATCAGGATAATGTGTCAGAGTGGGCTGACATATCTATCTGTTGGCCTGGAATCAGGATAATGTGTCAGAGTGGGGTGACATATCTATCTGTTGGCCTGGAATCAGGATAATGTGTCGGAGTGGGGTGACATATCTATCTGTTGGCCTGGAATCAGGATAATGTGTCCTAGTGGGGTGACATATCTATCTGTTGGCCTGGAATCAGGATAATGTGTCGGAGTGGGGTGACATATCTATCTGTTGGCCTGGAATCAGGATAAAGTGTCCTAGTGGGGTGACATATCTATCTGTTGGTCTGGAATCAGGATAATGTGTCGGAGTGGGATGACATATATATCTGTTGGCCTGGAATCAGGATAATGTGTCCGAGTGGAGTGACATATCTATCTGTAGGCCTGGAATCAGGATAATGTGTCGGAGTGGGGTGACATATCTATCTGTTGGTCCGGAATCAGTATAATGTGTCAGAGTGGGGTGACATATCTATCTGTAGGCCTGGAATCAGGATAATGTGTCGGAGTGGGGTGACATATCTATCTCTAGGCCTGGAATCAGAATAATGTGTCGGAGTGGAGTGACATATCTATCTGTAGGCCTGGAATCAGGATAATGTGTCGGAGTGGGGTGACATATCTATCTGTTGGCCTGGAATCAGGATAATGTGTCGGAGTGGGGTGACATATCTATCTGTTGGTCCGGAATCAGGATAATGTGTCGGAGTGGGGTGACATATCTTTCTGTAGGCCTGGAATCAGGATAATGTGTCGGAGTGGCGTGACATATCTATCTGTTGGCCTGGAATCAGGATAATGTGTCCGAGTGGGATGACATATATATCTGTTGGTCCGGAATCAGGATAATGTGTCGGAGTGGGGTGACATATCTATCTGTTGGCCTGGAATCAGGATAATGTGTCGGAGTGGGGTGACATATCTATCTGTAGGCCTGGAATCAGGATAATGTGTCGGAGTGGGGGTGACATATCTATCTGTTGGCCTGGAATCAGGATAATGTGTCGGAGTGGGGTGACATATCTATCTGTAGGCCTGGAATCAGGATAATGTGTCGGAGTGGGGTGACATATCTATCTGTTGGCCTGGAATCAGGATAATGTGTCCTAGTGGGGTGACATATCTATCTGTTGGCCTGGAATCAGGATAATGTGTCAGAGTGGGGTGACATATCTATCTGTTGGTCCGGAATCAGGATAATGTGTCGGAGTGGGGTGACATATCTATCTGTTGGTCTGGAATCAGGATAATGTGTCGGAGTGGGGTGACATATCTATCTGTTGGCCTGGAATCAGGATATTGTGTCAGAGTGGGGTGACATATCTATCTGTTGGCCTGGAATCAGGATAATGTGTCGGAGTGGGGTGACATATCTATCTCTAGGCCTGGAATCAGAATAATGTATCGGAGTGGAGTGACATATCTATCTGTAGGCCTGGAATCAGGATAATGTGTCGGAGTGGGGTGACATATCTATCTGTTGGCCTGGAATCAGGATAATGTGTCGGAGTGGGGTGACATATCTATCTGTTGGTCCGGAATCAGGATAATGTGTCGGAGTGGGGTGACATATCTTTCTGTAGGCCTGGAATCAGGATAATGTGTCGGAGAGGCGTGACATATCTATCTGTAGGCCTGGAATCAGGATAATGTGTCGGAGTGGGTTCACAAATCTATCTGTAGGCCTGGAATCAGGATAATGTGTCGGAGTGGGGGTGACATATCTATCTGTAGGCCTGGAATCAGGATAATGTGTCGGAGTGGGGTGACATATCTATCTGTAGGCCTGGAATCAGGATAATGTGTCGGAGTGAAGTGACATATCTATCTGTTGGCCTGGAATCAGGATAATGTGTCGGAGTGGGGTGACATATCTCTCTGTTGGCCTGGAATCAGGATAATGTGTCGGAGTGGGGTGACATATCTATCTGTTGGCCTGGAATCAGGATAATGTGTCCTAGTGGGGTGACATATCTATCTGTTGGCCTGGAATCAGGATAATTTGTCAGAGTGGGGTGACATATCTATCTGTTGGCCTGGAATCAGGATAATGTGTCAGAGTGGGGTGACATATCTATCTGTTGGCCTGGAATCAGGATAATGTGTCGGAGTGGGGTGACATATCTATCTGTTGGCCTGGAATCAGGATAATGTGTCCTAGTGGGGTGACATATCTATCTGTTGGCCTGGAATCAGGATAATGTGTCAGAGTGGGGTGACATATCTATCTGTTGGTCCGGAATCAGGATAATGTGTCGGAGTGGGGTGACATATCTATCTGTTGGTCTGGAATCAGGATAATGTGTCGGAGTGGGGTGACATATCTATCTGTTGGCCTGGAATCAGGATATTGTGTCAGAGTGGGGTGACATATCTATCTGTTGGCCTGGAATCAGGATAATGTGTCGGAGTGGGGTGACATATCTATCTCTAGGCCTGGAATCAGAATAATGTGTCGGAGTGGAGTGACATATCTATCTGTAGGCCTGGAATCAGGATAATGTGTCGGAGTGGGGTGACATATCTATCTGTTGGCCTGGAATCAGGATAATGTGTCGGAGTGGGGTGACATATCTATCTGTTGGTCCGGAATCAGGATAATGTGTCGGAGTGGGGTGACATATCTTTCTGTAGGCCTGGATCAGGATAATGTGTCGGAGTGGGGGTGACATATCTATCTGTAGGCCTGGAATCAGGATAATGTGTCGGAGTGGGGTGACATATCTATCTGTAGGCCTGGAATCAGGATAATGTGTCGGAGTGGGGTGACATATCTATCTGTAGGCCTGGAATCAGGATAATGTGTCGGAGTGGGGTGACATATCTATCTGTAGGCCTGGAATCAGGATAATGTGTCGGAGTGGGGTGACATATCTATCTGTTGGCCTGGAATCAGGATAATGTGTCGGAATGGGGTGACATATCTCTCTGTTGGCCTGGAATCAGGATAATGTGTCGGAGTGGGGTGACATATCTATCTGTTGGCCTGGAATCAGGATAATGTGTCCTAGTGGGGTGACATATCTATCTGTTGGCCTGGAATCAGGATAATGTGTCAGAGTGGGGTGACATATCTATCTGTTGGCCTGGAATCAGGATAATGTGTCAGAGTGGGGTGACATATCTATCTGTTGGCCTGGAATCAGGATAATGTGTCGGAGTGGGGTGACATATCTATCTGTTGGCCTGGAATCAGGATAATGTGTCAGAGTGGGGTGACATATCTATCTGTTGGCCTGGAATCAGGATAATGTGTCAGAGTGGGGTGACATATCTATCTGTTGGCCTGGAATCAGGATAATGTGTCAGAGTGGGGTGACATATCTATCTGTTGGTCCGGAATCAGGATAATGTGTCGGAGTGGGGTGACATATCTATCTGTTGGTCTGGAATCAGGATAATGTGTCGGAGTGGGGTGACATATCTATCTGTTGGCCTGGAATCAGGATATTGTGTCAGAGTGGGGTGACATATCTATCTGTTGGCCTGGAATCAGGATAATGTGTCCTATTGGGGTGACATATCTATCTGTTGGCCTGGAATCAGGATAATGTGTCGGAGTGGGGTGACATATCTATCTGTTGGCCTGGAATCAGGATATTGTGTCAGAGTGGGGTGACATATCTATCTGTTGGCCTGGAATCAGGATAATGTGTCGGAGTGGGGTGACATATCTATCTCTAGGCCTGGAATCAGAATAATGTGTCGGAGTGGAGTGACATATCTATCTGTAGGCCTGGAATCAGGATAATGTGTCGGAGTGGGGTGACATATCTATCTGTTGGCCTGGAATCAGGATAATGTGTCGGAGTGGGGTGACATATCTATCTGTTGGTCCGGAATCAGGATAATGTGTCGGAGTGGGGTGACATATCTTTCTGTAGGCCTGGAATCAGGATAATGTGTCGGAGTGGCGTGACATATCTATCTGTAGGCCTGGAATCAGGATAATGTGTCGGAGTGGGTTCACAAATCTATCTGTAGGCCTGGAATCAGGATAATGTGTCGGAGTGGGGGTGACATATCTATCTGTAGGCCTGGAATCAGGATAATGTGTCGGAGTGGGGTGACATATCTATCTGTAGGCCTGGAATCAGGATAATGTGTCGGAGTGGGGTGACATATCTATCTGTTGGCCTGGAATCAGGATAATGTGTCGGAGTGGGGTGACATATCTCTCTGTTGGCCTGGAATCAGGATAATGTGTCGGAGTGGGGTGACATATCTATCTGTTGGCCTGGAATCAGGATAATGTGTCCTAGTGGGGTGACATATCTATCTGTTGGCCTGGAATCAGGATAATGTGTCAGAGTGGGGTGACATATCTATCTGTTGGCCTGGAATCAGGATAATGTGTCAGAGTGGGGTGACATATCTATCTGTTGGCCTGGAATCAGGATAATGTGTCGGAGTGGGGTGACATATCTATCTGTTGGCCTGGAATCAGGATAATGTGTCAGAGTGGGGTGACATATCTATCTGTTGGCCTGGAATCAGGATAATGTGTCAGAGTGGGGTGACATATCTATCTGTTGGCCTGGAATCAGGATAATGTGTCAGAGTGGGGTGACATATCTATCTGTTGGTCCGGAATCAGGATAATGTGTCGGAGTGGGGTGACATATCTATCTGTTGGTCTGGAATCAGGATAATGTGTCGGAGTGGGGTGACATATCTATCTGTTGGCCTGGAATCAGGATATTGTGTCAGAGTGGGGTGACATATCTATCTGTTGGCCTGGAATCAGGATAATGTGTCCTATTGGGGTGACATATCTATCTGTTGGCCTGGAATCAGGATAATGTGTCGGAGTGGGGTGACATATCTATCTGTAGGCCTGGAATCAGGATAATGTGTCCGAGTGGAGTGACATATCTATCTGTAGGCCTGGAATCAGGATAATGTGTCGGAGTGGGGTGACATATCTATCTGTTGGTCCGGAATCAGTATAATGTGTCAGAGTGGGGTGACATATCTATCTGTAGGCCTGGAATCAGGATAATGTGTCGGAGTGGGGTGGCATATCTATCTCTAGGCCTGGAATCAGAATAATGTGTCGGAGTGGAGTGACATATCTATCTGTAGGCCTGGAATCAGGATAATGTGTCGGAGTGGGGTGACATATCTATCTGTTGGTCCGGAATCAGGATAATGTGTCGGAGTGGGGTGACATATCTTTCTGTAGGCCTGGAATCAGGATAATGTGTCGGAGTGGGGTGACATATCTATCTGTTGGCCTGGAATCAGGATAATGTGTCGGAGTGGGGTGACATATCTCTCTGTTGGCCTGGAATCAGGATAATGTGTCGGAGTGGGGTGACATATCTATCTGTTGGCCTGGAATCAGGATAATGTGTCCTAGTGGGGTGACATATCTATCTGTTGGCCTTGAATCAGGATAATGTGTCAGAGTGGGCTGACATATCTATCTGTTGGCCTGGAATCAGGATAATGTGTCAGAGTGGGGTGACATATCTATCTGTTGGCCTGGAATCAGGATAATGTGTCGGAGTGGGGTGACATATCTATCTGTTTGCCTGGAATCAGGATAATGTGTCCTAGTGGGGTGACATATCTATCTGTTGGCCTTGAATCAGGATAATGTGTCAGAGTGGGCTGACATATCTATCTGTTGGCCTGGAATCAGGATAATGTGTCAGAGTGGGGTGACATATCTATCTGTTGGCCTGGAATCAGGATAATGTGTCGGAGTGGGGTGACATATCTATCTGTTGGCCTGGAATCAGGATAAAGTGTCCTAGTGGGGTGACATATCTATCTGTTGGTCTGGAATCAGGATAATGTGTCGGAGTGGGGTGACATATATATCTGTTGGCCTGGAATCAGGATAATGTGTCCGAGTGGAGTGACATATCTATATGTAGGCCTGGAATCAGGATAATGTGTCGGAGTGGGGTGACATATCTATCTGTTGGTCCGGAATCAGTATAATGTGTCAGAGTGGGGTGACATATCTATCTGTAGGCCTGGAATCAGGATAATGTGTCGGAGTGGGGTGACATATCTATCTCTAGGCCTGGAATCAGAATAATGTGTCGGAGTGGAGTGACATATCTATCTGTAGGCCTGGAATCAGGATAATGTGTCGGAGTGGGGTGACATATCTATTTGTTGGCCTGGAATCAGGATAATGTGTCGGAGTGGGGTGACATATCTATCTGTTGGTCCGGAATCAGGATAATGTGTCGGAGTGGGGTGACATATCTTTCTGTAGGCCTGGAATCAGGATAATGTGTCGGAGTGGCGTGATATATCTATCTGTTGGCCTGGAATCAGGATAATGTGTCCGAGTGGGATGACATATCTATCTGTTGGTCCGGAATCAGGATAATGTGTCGGAGTGGGGTGACATATCTATCTGTTGGCCTGGAATCAGGATAATGTGTCGGAGTGGGGTGACATATCTATCTGTAGGCCTGGAATCAGGATAATGTGTCGGAGTGGGGGTGACATATCTATCTGTTGGCCTGGAATCAGGATAATGTGTCGGAGTGGGGTGACATATCTATCTGTAGGCCTGGAATCAGGATAATGTGTCGGAGTGGGGTGACATATCTATCTGTTGGCCTGGAATCAGGATAATGTGTCCTAGTGGGGTGACATATCTATCTGTTGGCCTGGAATCAGGATAATGTGTCAGAGTGGGGTGACATATCTATCTGTTGGTCCGGAATCAGGATAATGTGTCGAAGTGGGGTGACATATCTATCTGTTGGTCTGGAATCAGGATAATGTGTCGGAGTGGGGTGACATATCTATCTGTTGGCCTGGAATCAGGATATTGTGTCAGAGTGGGGTGACATATCTATCTGTTGGCCTGGAATCAGGATAATGTGTCGGAGTGGGGTGACATATCTATCTCTAGGCCTGGAATCAGAATAATGTGTCGGAGTGGAGTGACATATCTATCTGTAGGCCTGGAATCAGGATAATGTGTCGGAGTGGGGTGACATATCTATCTGTTGGCCTGGAATCAGGATAATGTTTCGGAGTGGGGTGACATATCTATCTGTTGGTCCGGAATCAGGATAATGTGTCGGAGTGGGGTGACATATCTTTCTGTAGGCCTGGAATCAGGATAATGTGTCGGAGTGGCGTGACATATCTATCTGTAGGCCTGGAATCAGGATAATGTGTCGGAGTGGGTTCACAAATCTATCTGTAGGCCTGGAATCAGGATAATGTGTCGGAGTGGGGGTGACATATCTATCTGTTGGCCTGGAATCAGGATAATGTGTCGGAGTGGGGTGACATATCTATCTGTAGGCCTGGAATCAGGATAATGTGTCGGAGTGGGGTGACATATCTATCTGTTGGCCTGGAATCAGGATAATGTGTCGGAGTGGGGTGACATATCTCTCTGTTGGCCTGGAATCAGGATAATGTGTCGGAGTGGGGTGACATATCTATCTGTTGGCCTGGAATCAGGATAATGTGTCCTAGTGGGGTGACATATCTATCTGTTGGCCTGGAATCAGGATAATGTGTCAGAGTGGGGTGACATATCTATCTGTTGGCCTGGAATCAGGATAATGTGTCAGAGTGGGGTGACATATCTATCTGTTGGCCTGGAATCAGGATAATGTGTCGGAGTGGGGTGACATATCTATCTGTTGGCCTGGAATCAGGATAATGTGTCAGAGTGGGGTGACATATCTATCTGTTGGCCTGGAATCAGGATAATGTGTCAGAGTGGGGTGACATATCTATCTGTTGGCCTGGAATCAGGATAATGTGTCAGAGTGGAGTGACATATCTATCTGTTGGTCCGGAATCAGGATAATGTGTCGGAGTGGGGTGACATATCTATCTGTTGGTCTGGAATCAGGATAATGTGTCGGAGTGGGGTGACATATCTATCTGTTGGCCTGGAATCAGGATATTGTGTCAGAGTGGGGTGACATATCTATCTGTTGGCCTGGAATCAGGATAATGTGTCCTATTGGGGTGACATATCTATCTGTTGGCCTGGAATCAGGATAATGTGTCGGAGTGGGGTGACATATCTATCTGTAGGCCTGGAATCAGGATAATGTGTCGGAGTGGGGTGACATATCTATCTCTAGGCCTGGAATTAGGATAATGTGTCGGAGTGGGGTGACATATCTATCTGTAGGCCTGGAATCAGAATAATGTGTCGGAGTGGAGTGACATATCTATATGTAGGCCTGGAATCAGGATAATGTGTCGGAGTGGGGTGACATATCTATCTGTAGGCCTGGAATCAGGATAATGTGTCGGAGTGGGGTGACATATCTATCTGTTGGCCTGGAATCAGGATAATGTGTCCGAGTGGGATGACATATCTATCTGTTGGTCCGGAATCAGGATAATGTGTCGGAGTGGGGTGACATATCTATCTGTTGGCCTGGAATCAGGATAATGTGTCGGAGTGGGGTGACATATCTATCTGTAGGCCTGGAATCAGGATAATGTGTCGGAGTGGGGTGACATATCTATCTGTTGGCCTGGAATCAGGATAATGTGTCCTAGTGGGGTGACATATCTATCTGTTGGCCTGGAATCAGGATAATGTGTCAGAGTGGGGTGACATATCTATCTGTTGGTCCGGAATCAGGATAATGTGTCGGAGTGGGGTGACATATCTATCTGTTGGTCTGGAATCAGGATAATGTGTCGGAGTGGGGTGACATATCTATCTGTTGGCCTGGAATCAGGATATTGTGTCAGAGTGGGGTGACATATCTATCTGTTGGCCTGGAATCAGGATAATGTGTCGGAGTGGGGTGACATATCTATCTCTAGGCCTGGAATCAGAATAATGTGTCGGAGTGGAGTGACATATCTATCTGTAGGCCTGGAATCAGGATAATGTGTCGGAGTGGGGTGACATATCTATCTGTTGGCCTGGAATCAGGATAATGTGTCGGAGTGGGGTGACATATCTATCTGTTGGTCCGGAATCAGGATAATGTGTCGGAGTGGGGTGACATATCTTTCTGTAGGCCTGGAATCAGGATAATGTGTCGGAGTGGCGTGACATATCTATCTGTAGGCCTGGAATCAGGATAATGTGTCGGAGTGGGTTCACAAATCTATCTGTAGGCCTGGAATCAGGATAATGTGTCGGAGTGGGGGTGACATATCTATCTGTAGGCCTGGAATCAGGATAATGTGTCGGAGTGGGGTGACATATCTATCTGTAGGCCTGGAATCAGGATAATGTGTCGGAGTGGGGTGACATATCTATCTGTTGGCCTGGAATCAGGATAATGTGTCGGAGTGGGGTGACATATCTCTCTGTTGGCCTGGAATCAGGATAATGTGTCGGAGTGGGGTGACATATCTATATGTTGGCCTGGAATCAGGATAATGTGTCCTAGTGGGGTGACATATCTATCTGTTGGCCTGGAATCAGGATAATGTGTCAGAGTGGGGTGACATATCTATCTGTTGGCCTGGAATCAGGATAATGTGTCAGAGTGGGGTGACATATCTATCTGTTGGCCTGGAATCAGGATAATGTGTCGGAGTGGGGTGACATATCTATCTGTTGGCCTGGAATCAGGATAATGTGTCAGAGTGGGGTGACATATCTATCTGTTGGCCTGGAATCAGGATAATGTGTCAGAGTGGGGTGACATATCTATCTGTTGGCCTGGAATCAGGATAATGTGTCAGAGTGGGGTGACATATCTATCTGTTGGTCCGGAATCAGGATAATGTGTCGGAGTGGGGTGACATATCTATCTGTTGGTCTGGAATCAGGATAATGTGTCGGAGTGGGGTGACATATCTATCTGTTGGCCTGGAATCAGGATATTGTGTCAGAGTGGGGTGACATATCTATCTGTTGGCCTGGAATCAGGATAATGTGTCCTATTGGGGTGACATATCTATCTGTTGGCCTGGAATCAGGATAATGTGTCGGAGTGGGGTGACATATCTATCTGTAGGCCTGGAATCAGGATAATGTGTCGGAGTGGGGTGACATATCTATCTCTAGGCCTGGAATTAGGATAATGTGTCGGAGTGGGGTGACATATCTATCTGTAGGCCTGGAATCAGAATAATGTGTCGGAGTGGAGTGACATATCTATATGTAGGCCTGGAATCAGGATAATGTGTCGGAGTGGGGTGACATATCTATCTGTAGGCCTGGAATCAGGATAATGTGTCGGAGTGGGGTGACATATCTATCTGTTGGCCTGGAATCAGGATAATGTGTCCGAGTGGGATGACATATCTATCTGTTGGTCCGGAATCAGGATAATGTGTCGGAGTGGGGTGACATATCTATCTGTTGGCCTGGAATCAGGATAATGTGTCGGAGTGGGGTGACATATCTATCTGTAGGCCTGGAATCAGGATAATGTGTCGGAGTGGGGTGACATATCTCTCTGTTGGCCTGGAATCAGGATAATGTGTCGGAGTGGGGTGACATATCTATCTGTTGGCCTGGAATCAGGATAATGTGTCCTAGTGGGGTGACATATCTATCTGTTGGCCTTGAATCAGGATAATGTGTCAGAGTGGGCTGACATATCTATCTGTTGGCCTGGAATCAGGATAATGTGTCAGAGTGGGGTGACATATCTATCTGTTGGCCTGGAATCAGGATAATGTGTCGGAGTGGGGTGACATATCTATCTGTTGGCCTGGAATCAGGATAATGTGTCCTAGTGGGGTGACATATCTATCTGTTGGCCTGGAATCAGGATAATGTGTCGGAGTGGGGTGACATATCTATCTGTTGGCCTGGAATCAGGATAAAGTGTCCTAGTGGGGTGACATATCTATCTGTTGGTCTGGAATCAGGATAATGTGTCGGAGTGGGGTGACATATATATCTGTTGGCCTGGAATCAGGATAATGTGTCCGAGTGGAGTGACATATCTATCTGTAGGCCTGGAATCAGGATAATGTGTCGGAGTGGGGTGACATATCTATCTGTTGGTCCGGAATCAGTATAATGTGTCAGAGTGGGGTGACATATCTATCTGTAGGCCTGGAATCAGGATAATGTGTCGGAGTGGGGTGACATATCTATCTCTAGGCCTGGAATCAGAATAATGTGTCGGAGTGGAGTGACATATCTATCTGTAGGCCTGGAATCAGGATAATGTGTCGGAGTGGGGTGACATATCTATCTGTTGGCCTGGAATCAGGATAATGTGTCGGAGTGGGGTGACATATCTATCTGTTGGTCCGGAATCAGGATAATATGTCGGAGTGGGGTGACATATCTTTCTGTAGGCCTGGAATCAGAATAATGTGTCGGAGTGGCGTGACATATCTATCTGTTGGCCTGGAATCAGGATAATGTGTCCGAGTGGGATGACATATCTATCTGTTGGTCCGGAATCAGGATAATGTGTCGGAGTGGGGTGACATATCTATCTGTTGGCCTGGAATCAGGATAATGTGTCGGAGTGTGGTGACATATCTATCTGTAGGCCTGGAATCAGGATAATGTGTCGGAGTGGGGGTGACATATCTATCTGTTGGCCTGGAATCAGGATAATGTGTCGGAGTGGGGTGACATATCTATCTGTAGTCCTGGAATCAGGATAATGTGTCGGAGTGGGGTGACATATCTATCTGTTGGCCTGGAATCAGGATAATGTGTCCTAGTGGGGTGACATATCTATCTGTTGGCCTGGAATCAGGATAATGTGTCAGAGTGGGGTGACATATCTATCTGTTGGTCCGGAATCAGGATAATGTGTCGGAGTGGGGTGACATATCTATCTGTTGGTCTGGAATCAGGATAATGTGTCGGAGTGGGGTGACATATCTATCTGTTGGCCTGGAATCAGGATATTGTGTCAGAGTGGGGTGACATATCTATCTGTTGGCCTGGAATCAGGATAATGTGTCCTATTGGGGTGACATATCTATCTGTTGGCCTGGAATCAGGATAATGTGTCAGAGTGGGGTGACATATCTATCTGTTGGCCTGGAATCAGGATAATGTGTCGGAGTGGGGTGACATATCTATCTCTAGGCCTGGAATCAGGATAATGTGTCGGAGTGGGGTGACATATCTATCTGTAGGCCTGGAATCAGAATAATGTGTCGGAGTGGAGTGACATATCTATCTGTAGGCCTGGAATCAGGATAATGTGTCGGAGTGGGGTGACATATCTATCTGTAGGCCTGGAATCAGGATAATGTGTCGGAGTGGGGTGACATATCTATCTGTTGGCCTGGAATCAGGATAATGTGTCCGAGTGGGATGACATATCTATCTGTTGGTCCGGAATCAGGATAATGTGTCGGAGTGGGGTGACATATCTATCTGTTGGCCTGGAATCAGGATAATGTGTCGGAGTGGGGTGACATATCTATCTGTAGGCCTGGAATCAGGATAATGTGTCGGAGTGGGGTGACATATCTATCTGTTGGTCCGGAATCAGGATAATGTGTCGGAGTGGGGTGACATATCTTTCTGTAGGCCTGGAATCAGGATAATGTGTCGGAGTGGCGTGACATATCTATCTGTTGGCCTGGAATCAGGATAATGTGTCCGAGTGGGATGACATATCTATCTGTTGGTCCGGAATCAGGATAATGTGTCGGAGTGGGGTGACATATCTATCTGTTGGCCTGGAATCAGGATAATGTGTCGGAGTGGGGTGACATATCTATCTGTAGGCCTGGAATCAGGATAATGTGTCGGAATGGGGGTGACATATCTATCTGTTGGCCTGGAATCAGGATAATGTGTCGGAGTGGGGTGACATATCTATCTGTTGGCCTGGAATCAGGATAATGTGTCCTAGTGGGGTGATATATCTATCTGTTGGCCTGGAATCAGGATAATGTGTCAGAGTGGGGTGACATATCTATCTGTTGGTCCGGAATCAGGATAATGTGTCGGAGTGGGGTGACATATCTATCTGTTGTTCTGGAATCAGGATAATGTGTCGGAGTGGGGTGACATATCTATCTGTTGGCCTGGAATCAGGATATTGTGTCAGAGTGGGGTGACATATCTATCTGTTGGCCTGGAATCAGGATAATGTGTCCTATTGGGGTGACATATCTATCTGTTGGCCTGGAATCAGGATAATGTGTCGGAGTGGGGTGACATATCTATCTGTAGGCCTGGAATCAGGATAATGTGTCGGAGTGGGGTGACATATCTATCTGTTGGCCTGGAATCAGGATAATGTTTCGGATTGGAGTGACATATCTATCTGTAGGCCTGGAATCAGGATAATGTGTCCTATTGGGGTGACATATCTATCTGTTGGCCTGGAATCAGGATAATGTGTCGGAGTGGGGTGACATATCTATCTGTAGGCCTGGAATCAGGATAATGTGTCGGAGTGGGGTGACATATCTATCTGTAGGCCTGGAATCAGGATAATGTGTCGGAGTGGGGTGACATATCTATCTGTTGGCCTGGAATCAGGATAATGTGTCCGAGTGGGATGACATATCTATCTGTTGGTCCGGAATCAGGATAATGTGTCGGAGTGGGGTGACATATCTATCTGTTGGCCTGGAATCAGGATAATGTGTCGGAGTGGGGTGACATATCTATCTGTTGGCCTGGAATCAGGATAATGTGTCGGAGTGGGGTGACATATCTATCTGTAGGCCTGGAATCAGGATAATGTGTCGGAGTGGGTTCACAAATCTATCTGTAGGCCTGGAATCAGGATAATGTGTCGGAGTGGGGGTGACATATCTATCTGTAGGCCTGGAATCAGGATAATGTGTCGGAGTGGGGTGACATATCTATCTGTAGGCCTGGAATCAGGATAATGTGTCGGAGTGGGGTGACATATCTATCTGTTGGCCTGGAATCAGGATAATGTGTCGGAGTGGGGTGACATATCTCTCTGTTGGCTGGAATCAGGATAATGTGTCGGAGTGGGGTGACATATCTATCTGTTGGCCTGGAATCAGGATAATGTGTCCTAGTGGGGTGACATATCTATCTGTTGGCCTGGAATCAGGATAATGTGTCAGAGTGGGGTGACATATCTATATGTTGGCCTGGAATCAGGATAATGTGTCAGAGTGGGGTGACATATCTATCTGTTGGCCTGGAATCAGGATAATGTGTCGGAGAGGGGTGACATATCTATCTGTTGGCCTGGAATCAGGATAATGTGTCCTAGTGGGGTTACATATCTATCTGTTGGCCTGGAATCAGGATAATGTATCGGAGTGGGGTGACATATCTATCTGTAGGCCTGGAATCAGGATAATGTGTCGGAGTGGGGTGACATATCTATCTGTTGGTCTGGAATCAGGATAATGTGTCGGAGTGGGGTGACATATCTATCTGTTGGTCCGGAATCATGATAATGTGTCGGAGTGGGGTGACATATCTTTCTGTAGGCCTGGAATCAGGATAATGTGTCGGAGTGGAGTGACATATCTATCTGTTGGTCCGGAATCAGGATAATGTGTCGGAGTGGGGTGACATATCTTTCTGTAGGCCTGGAATCAGGATAATGTGTCGGAGTGGCGTGACATATCTATCTGTTGGCCTGGAATCAGGATAATGTGTCGGAGTGGGGTGACATATCTCTCTGTTGGCCTGGAATCAGGATAATGTGT
Source organism: Bathymodiolus septemdierum (assembly GCA_963383655.1). Lineage (NCBI taxonomy): Eukaryota > Metazoa > Mollusca > Bivalvia > Mytilida > Modiolidae > Bathymodiolus > Bathymodiolus septemdierum. Next base: position 2,568,906 of record OY726525.1, on the reverse strand, counting down.
CGGAGTGGGGTGACATATCTATCTGTTGGCCTGGAATCAGGATAATGTGTCCTAGTGGGGTGACATATCTATCTGTTGGCCTGGAATCAGGATAATGTGTCAGAGTGGGGTGACATATCTATCTGTTGGCCTGGAATCAGGATAATGTGTCGGAGTGGGGTGACATATCTTTCTGTAGGCCTGGAATCAGGATAATGTGTCGGAGTGGCGTGACATATCTATCTGTTGGCCTGGAATCAGGATAATGTGTCCGAGTGGGATGACATATCTATCTGTTGGTCCGGAATCAGGATAATGTGTCGGAGTGGGGTGACATATCTATCTGTTGGCCTGGAATCAGGATAATGTGTCGGAGTGTGGTGACATATCTATCTGTAGGCCTGGAATCAGGATAATGTGTCGGAGTGGGGGTGACATATCTATCTGTTGGCCTGGAATCAGGATAATGTGTCGGAGTGGGGTGACATATCTATCTGTAGGCCTGGAATCAGGATAATGTGTCGGAGTGGGGTGACATATCTATCTGTTGGCCTGGAATCAGGATAATGTGTCCTAGTGGGGTGACATATCTATCTGTTGGCCTGGAATCAGGATAATGTGTCAGAGTGGGGTGACATATCTATCTGTTGGTCCGGAATCAGGATAATGTGTCGGAGTGGGGTGACATATCTATCTGTTGGTCTGGAATCAGGATAATGTGTCGGAGTGGGGTGACATATCTATCTGTTGGCCTGGAATCAGGATATTGTGTCAGAGTGGGGTGACATATCTATCTGTTGGCCTGGAATCAGGATAATGTGTCCTATTGGGGTGACATATCTATCTGTTGGCCTGGAATCAGGATAATGTGTCGGAGTGGGGTGACATATCTATCTGTTGGCCTGGAATCAGGATAATGTGTCGGAGTGGGGTGACATATCTATCTCTAGGCCTGGAATCAGGATAATGTGTCGGAGTGGGGTGACATATCTATCTGTAGGCCTGGAATCAGAATAATGTGTCGGAGTGGAGTGACATATCTATCTGTAGGCCTGGAATCAGGATAATGTGTCGGAGTGGGGTGACATATCTATCTGTAGGCCTGGAATCAGGATAATGTGTCGGAGTGGGGTGACATATCTATCTGTTGGCCTGGAATCAGGATAATGTGTCCGAGTGGGATGACATATCTATCTGTTGGTCCGGAATCAGGATAATGTGTCGGAGTGGGGTGACATATCTATCTGTTGGCCTGGAATCAGGATAATGTGTCGGAGTGGGGTGACATATCTTTCTGTAGGCCTGGAATCAGGATAATGTGTCGGAGTGGCGTGACATATCTATCTGTTGGCCTGGAATCAGGATAATGTGTCGGAGTGGGATGACATATCTATCTGTTGGTCCGGAATCAGGATAATGTGTCGGAGTGGGGTGACATATCTATCTGTTGGCCTGGAATCAGGATAATGTGTCGGAGTGTGGTGACATATCTATCTGTAGGCCTGGAATCAGGATAATGTGTCGGAGTGGGGGTGACATATCTATCTGTTGGCCTGGAATCAGGATAATGTGTCGGAGTGGGGTGACATATCTATCTGTAGGCCTGGAATCAGGATAATGTGTCGGAGTGGGGTGACATATCTATCTGTTGGCCTGGAATCAGGATAATGTGTCCTAGTGGGGTGACATATCTATCTGTTGGCCTGGAATCAGGATAATGTGTCAGAGTGGGGTGACATATCTATCTGTTGGTCCGGAATCAGGATAATGTGTCGGAGTGGGGTGACATATCTATCTGTTGGTCTGGAATCAGGATAATGTGTCGGAGTGGGGTGACATATCTATCTGTTGGCCTGGAATCAGGATATTGTGTCAGAGTGGGGTGACATATCTATCTGTTGGCCTGGAATCAGGATAATGTGTCCTATTGGGGTGACATATCTATCTGTTGGCCTGGAATCAGGATAATGTGTCGGAGTGGGGTGACATATCTATCTGTTGGCCTGGAATCAGGATAATGTGTCGGAGTGGGGTGACATATCTATCTCTAGGCCTGGAATCAGGATAATGTGTCGGAGTGGGGTGACATATCTATCTGTAGGCCTGGAATCAGAATAATGTGTCGGAGTGGAGTGACATATCTATCTGTAGGCCTGGAATCAGGATAATGTGTCGGAGTGGGGTGACATATCTATCTGTAGGCCTGGAATCAGGATAATGTGTCGGAGTGGGGTGACATATCTATCTGTTGGCCTGGAATCAGGATAATGTGTCCGAGTGGGATGACATATCTATCTGTTGGTCCGGAATCAGGATAATGTGTCGGAGTGGGGTGACATATCTATCTGTTGGCCTGGAATCAGGATAATGTGTCGGAGTGGGGTGACATATCTATCTGTAGGCCTGGAATCAGGATAATGTGTCGGAGTGGGGTGACATATCTATCTGTTGGCCTGGAATCAGGATAATGTGTCGGAGTGTGGTGACATATCTATCTGTAGGCCTGGAATCAGGATAATGTGTCGGAGTGGGGGTGACATATCTATCTGTTGGCCTGGAATCAGGATAATGTGTCGGAGTGGGGTGACATATCTATCTGTAGGCCTGGAATCAGGATAATGTGTCGGAGTGGGGTGACATATCTATCTGTTGGCCTGGAATCAGGATAATGTGTCCTAGTGGGGTGACATATCTATCTGTTGGCCTGGAATCAGGATAATGTGTCAGAGTGGGGTGACATATCTATCTGTTGGTCCGGAATCAGGATAATGTGTCGGAGTGGGGTGACATATCTATCTGTTGGTCTGGAATCAGGATAATGTGTCGGAGTGGGGTGACATATCTATCTGTTGGCCTGGAATCAGGATATTGTGTCAGAGTGGGGTGACATATCTATCTGTTGGCCTGGAATCAGGATAATGTGTCCTATTGGGGTGACATATCTATATGTTGGCCTGGAATCAGGATAATGTGTCGGAGTGGGGTGACATATCTATCTGTTGGCCTGGAATCAGGATAATGTGTCGGAGTGGGGTGACATATCTATCTCTAGGCCTGGAATCAGGATAATGTGTCGGAGTGGGGTGACATATCTATCTGTAGGCCTGGAATCAGAATAATGTGTCGGAGTGGAGTGACATATCTATCTGTAGGCCTGGAATCAGGATAATGTGTCGGAGTGGGGTGACATATCTATCTGTAGGCCTGGAATCAGGATAATGTGTCGGAGTGGGGTGACATATCTATCTGTTGGCCTGGAATCAGGATAATGTGTCCGAGTGGGATGACATATCTATCTGTTGGTCCGGAATCAGGATAATGTGTCGGAGTGGGGTGACATATCTATCTGTTGGCCTGGAATCAGGATAATGTGTCGGAGTGGGGTGACATATCTATCTGTAGGCCTGGAATCAGAATAATGTGTCGGAGTGGAGTGACATATCTATCTGTAGGCCTGGAATCAGGATAATGTGTTGGAGTGGGGTGACATATCTATCTGTTGGCCTGGAATCAGGATAATGTGTCGGAGTGGGGTGACATATCTATCTGTTGGTCCGGAATCAGGATAATGTGTCGGAGTGGGGTGACATATCTTTCTGTAGGCCTGGAATCAGGATAATGTGTCGGAGTGGAGTGACATATCTATCTGTTGGTCCGGAATCAGGATAATGTGTCGGAGTGGGGTGACATATCTTTCTGTAGGCCTGGAATCAGGATAATGTGTCGGAGTGGCGTGACATATCTATCTGTTGGCCTGGAATCAGGATAATGTGTCGGAGTGGGGTGACATATCTCTCTGTTGGCCTGGAATCAGGATAATGTGTCGGAGTGGGGTGACATATCTATCTGTTGGCCTGGAATCAGGATAATGTGTCCTAGTGGGGTGACATATCTATCTGTTGGCCTGGAATCAGGATAATGTGTCAGAGTGGGGTGACATATCTATCTGTTGGCCTGGAATCAGGATAATGTGTCGGAGTGGGGTGACATATCTTTCTGTAGGCCTGGAATCAGGATAATGTGTCGGAGTGGCGTGACATATCTATCTGTTGGCCTGGAATCAGGATAATGTGTCCGAGTGGGATGACATATCTATCTGTTGGTCCGGAATCAGGATAATGTGTCGGAGTGGGGTGACATATCTATCTGTTGGCCTGGAATCAGGATAATGTGTCGGAGTGTGGTGACATATCTATCTGTAGGCCTGGAATCAGGATAATGTGTCGGAGTGGGGGTGACATATCTATCTGTTGGCCTGGAATCAGGATAATGTGTCGGAGTGGGGTGACATATCTATCTGTTGGCCTGGAATCAGGATAATGTGTCGGAGTGGGGTGACATATCTATCTGTTGGCCTGGAATCAGGATAATGTGTCCTAGTGGGGTGACATATCTATCTGTTGGCCTGGAATCAGGATAATGTGTCAGAGTGGGGTGACATATCTATCTGTTGGTCCGGAATCAGGATAATGTGTCGGAGTGGGGTGACATATCTATCTGTTGGCCTGGAATCAGGATATTGTGTCAGAGTGGGGTGACATATCTATCTGTTGGCCTGGAATCAGGATAATGTGTCCTATTGGGGTGACATATCTATCTGTTGGCCTGGAATCAGGATAATGTGTCGGAGTGGGGTGACATATCTATCTGTTGGCCTGGAATCAGGATAATGTGTCGGAGTGGGGTGACATATCTATCTCTAGGCCTGGAATCAGGATAATGTGTCGGAGTGGGGTGACATATCTATCTGTAGGCCTGGAATCAGAATAATGTGTCGGAGTGGAGTGACATATCTATCTGTAGGCCTGGAATCAGGATAATGTGTCGGAGTGGGGTGACATATCTATCTGTAGGCCTGGAATCAGGATAATGTGTCGGAGTGTGGTGACATATCTATCTGTAGGCCTGGAATCAGGATAATGTGTCGAAGTGGGGGTGACATATCTATCTGTTGGCCTGGAATCAGGATAATGTGTCGGAGTGGGGTGACATATCTATCTGTAGGCCTGGAATCAGGATAATGTGTCGGAGTGTGGTGACATATCTATCTGTAGGCCTGGAATCAGGATAATGTGTCGGAGTGGGGGTGACATATCTATCTGTTGGCCTGGAATCAGGATAATGTGTCGGAGTGGGGTGACATATCTATCTGTAGGCCTGGAATCAGGATAATGTGTCGGAGTGGGGTGACATATCTATCTGTTGGCCTGGAATCAGGATAATGTGTCCTAGTGGGGTGACATATCTATCTGTTGGCCTGGAATCAGGATAATGTGTCAGAGTGGGGTGACATATCTATCTGTTGGTCCGGAATCAGGATAATGTGTCGGAGTGAGGTGACATATCTATCTGTTGGTCTGGAATCAGGATAATGTGTCAGAGTGGGGTGACATATCTATCTGTTGGCCTGGAATCAGGATATTGTGTCAGAGTGGGGTGACATATCTATCTGTTGGCCTGGAATCAGGATAATGTGTCCTATTGGGGTGACATATCTATCTGTTGGCCTGGAATCAGGATAATGTGTCGGAGTGGGGTGACATATCTATCTGTTGGCCTGGAATCAGGATAATGTGTCGGAGTGGGGTGACATATCTATCTGTAGGCCTGGAATCAGAATAATGTGTCGGAGTGGAGTGACATATCTATCTGTAGGCCTGGAATCAGGATAATGTGTCGGAGTGGGGTGACATATCTATCTGTAGGCCTGGAATCAGGATAATGTGTCGGAGGGGGGTGACATATCTATCTGTTGGCCTGGAATCAGGATAATGTGTCCGAGTGGGATGACATATCTATCTGTTGGTCCGGAATCAGGATAATGTGTCGGAGTGGGGTGACATATCTATCTGTTGGCCTGGAATCAGGATAATGTGTCGGAGTGGGGTGACATATCTATCTGTAGGCCTGGAATCAGGATAATGTGTCGGAGTGGGGTGACATATCTATCTGTTGGTCCGGAATCAGGATAATGTGTCGGAGTGGGGTGACATATCTTTCTGTAGGCCTGGAATCAGGATAATGTGTCGGAGTGGCGTGACATATCTATCTGTTGGCCTGGAATCAGGATAATGTGTCCGAGTGGGATGACATATCTATCTGTTGGTCCGGAATCAGGATAATGTGTCGGAGTGGGGTGACATATCTATCTGTTGGCCTGGAATCAGGATAATGTGTCGGAGTGGGGTGACATATCTATCTGTAGGCCTGGAATCAGGATAATGTGTCGGAGTGGGGGTGACATATCTATCTGTTGGCCTGGAATCAGGATAATGTGTCGGAGTGGGGTGACATATCTATCTGTTGGCCTGGAATCAGGATAATGTGTCCTAGTGGGGTGATATATCTATCTGTTGGCCTGGAATCAGGATAATGTGTCAGAGTGGGGTGACATATCTATCTGTTGGTCCGGAATCAGGATAATGTGTCGGAGTGGGGTGACATATCTATCTGTTGGCCTGGAATCAGGATATTGTGTCAGAGTGGGGTGACATATCTATCTGTTGGCCTGGAATCAGGATAATGTGTCCTATTGGGGTGACATATCTATCTGTTGGCCTGGAATCAGGATAATGTGTCGGAGTGGGGTGACATATCTATCTGTTGGTCCGGAATCAGGATAATGTGTCGGAGTGGGGTGACATATCTTTCTGTAGGCCTGGAATCAGGATAATGTGTCGGAGTGGAGTGACATATCTATCTGTTGGTCCGGAATCAGGATAATGTGTCGGAGTGGGGTGACATATCTTTCTGTAGGCCTGGAATCAGGATAATGTGTCGGAGTGGCGTGACATATCTATCTGTTGGCCTGGAATCAGGATAATGTGTCGGAGTGGGGTGACATATCTCTCTGTTGGCCTGGAATCAGGATAATGTGTCGGAGTGGGGTGACATATCTATCTGTTGGCCTGGAATCAGGATAATGTGTCCTAGTGGGGTGACATATCTATCTGTTGGCCTGGAATCAGGATAATGTGTCAGAGTGGGGTGACATATCTATCTGTTGGCCTGGAATCAGGATAATGTGTCGGAGTGGGGTGACATATCTTTCTGTAGGCCTGGAATCAGGATAATGTGTCGGAGTGGCGTGACATATCTATCTGTTGGCCTGGAATCAGGATAATGTGTCCGAGTGGGATGACATATCTATCTGTTGGTCCGGAATCAGGATAATGTGTCGGAGTGGGGTGACATATCTATCTGTTGGCCTGGAATCAGGATAATGTGTCGGAGTGTGGTGACATATCTATCTGTAGGCCTGGAATCAGGATAATGTGTCGGAGTGGGGGTGACATATCTATCTGTTGGCCTGGAATCAGGATAATGTGTCGGAGTGGGGTGACATATCTATCTGTTGGCCTGGAATCAGGATAATGTGTCGGAGTGGGGTGACATATCTATCTGTTGGCCTGGAATCAGGATAATGTGTCCTAGTGGGGTGACATATCTATCTGTTGGCCTGGAATCAGGATAATGTGTCAGAGTGGGGTGACATATCTATCTGTTGGTCCGGAATCAGGATAATGTGTCGGAGTGGGGTGACATATCTATCTGTTGGCCTGGAATCAGGATATTGTGTCAGAGTGGGGTGACATATCTATCTGTTGGCCTGGAATCAGGATAATGTGTCCTATTGGGGTGACATATCTATCTGTTGGCCTGGAATCAGGATAATGTGTCGGAGTGGGGTGACATATCTATCTGTTGGCCTGGAATCAGGATAATGTGTCGGAGTGGGGTGACATATCTATCTCTAGGCCTGGAATCAGGATAATGTGTCGGAGTGGGGTGACATATCTATCTGTAGGCCTGGAATCAGAATAATGTGTCGGAGTGGAGTGACATATCTATCTGTAGGCCTGGAATCAGGATAATGTGTCGGAGTGGGGTGACATATCTATCTGTAGGCCTGGAATCAGGATAATGTGTCGGAGTGTGGTGACATATCTATCTGTAGGCCTGGAATCAGGATAATGTGTCGAAGTGGGGGTGACATATCTATCTGTTGGCCTGGAATCAGGATAATGTGTCGGAGTGGGGTGACATATCTATCTGTAGGCCTGGAATCAGGATAATGTGTCGGAGTGTGGTGACATATCTATCTGTAGGCCTGGAATCAGGATAATGTGTCGGAGTGGGGGTGACATATCTATCTGTTGGCCTGGAATCAGGATAATGTGTCGGAGTGGGGTGACATATCTATCTGTAGGCCTGGAATCAGGATAATGTGTCGGAGTGGGGTGACATATCTATCTGTTGGCCTGGAATCAGGATAATGTGTCCTAGTGGGGTGACATATCTATCTGTTGGCCTGGAATCAGGATAATGTGTCAGAGTGGGGTGACATATCTATCTGTTGGTCCGGAATCAGGATAATGTGTCGGAGTGAGGTGACATATCTATCTGTTGGTCTGGAATCAGGATAATGTGTCAGAGTGGGGTGACATATCTATCTGTTGGCCTGGAATCAGGATATTGTGTCAGAGTGGGGTGACATATCTATCTGTTGGCCTGGAATCAGGATAATGTGTCCTATTGGGGTGACATATCTATCTGTTGGCCTGGAATCAGGATAATGTGTCGGAGTGGGGTGACATATCTATCTGTTGGCCTGGAATCAGGATAATGTGTCGGAGTGGGGTGACATATCTATCTGTAGGCCTGGAATCAGAATAATGTGTCAGAGTGGAGTGACATATCTATCTGTAGGCCTGGAATCAGGATAATGTGTCGGAGTGGGGTGACATATCTATCTGTAGGCCTGGAATCAGGATAATGTGTCGGAGGGGGGTGACATATCTATCTGTTGGCCTGGAATCAGGATAATGTGTCCGAGTGGGATGACATATCTATCTGTTGGTCCGGAATCAGGATAATGTGTCGGAGTGGGGTGACATATCTATCTGTTGGCCTGGAATCAGGATAATGTGTCGGAGTGGGGTGACATATCTATCTGTAGGCCTGGAATCAGGATAATGTGTCGGAGTGGGGTGACATATCTATCTGTTGGTCCGGAATCAGGATAATGTGTCGGAGTGGGGTGACATATCTTTCTGTAGGCCTGGAATCAGGATAATGTGTCGGAGTGGCGTGACATATCTATCTGTTGGCCTGGAATCAGGATAATGTGTCCGATTGGGATGACATATCTATCTGTTGGTCCGGAATCAGGATAATGTGTCGGAGTGGGGTGACATATCTATCTGTTGGCCTGGAATCAGGATAATGTGTCGGAGTGGGGTGACATATCTATCTGTAGGCCTGGAATCAGGATAATGTGTCGGAGTGGGGGTGACATATCTATCTGTTGGCCTGGAATCAGGATAATGTGTCGGAGTGGGGTGACATATCTATCTGTTGGCCTGGAATCAGGATAATGTGTCCTAGTGGGGTGATATATCTATCTGTTGGCCTGGAATCAGGATAATGTGTCAGAGTGGGGTGACATATCTATCTGTTGGTCCGGAATCAGGATAATGTGTCGGAGTGGGGTGACATATCTATCTGTTGGCCTGGAATCAGGATAATGTGTCCTAGTGGGGTGACATATCTATCTGTTGGCCTGGAATCAGGATAATGTGTCCTATTGGGGTGACATATCTATCTGTTGGCCTGGAATAAGGATAATGTGTCGGAGTGGGGTGACATATCTATCTGTAGGCCTGGAATCAGGATAATGTGTCGGAGTGGGGTGACATATCTATCTGTTGGCCTGGAATCAGGATAATGTGTCGGAGTGGAGTGACATATCTATCTGTAGGCCTGGAATCAGGATAATGTGTCCTATTGGGGTGACATATCTATCTGTTGGCCTGGAATCAGGATAATGTGTCGGAGTGGGGTGACATATCTATCTGTAGGCCTGGAATCAGGATAATGTGTCGGAGTGGGGTGACATATCTATCTGTAGGCCTGGAATCAGGATAATGTGTCGGAGTGGGGTGACATATCTATCTGTTGGCCTGGAATCAGGATAATGTGTCCGAGTGGGATGACATATCTATCTGTTGGTCCGGAATCAGGATAATGTGTCGGAGTGGGGTGACATATCTATCTGTTGGCCTGGAATCAGGATAATGTGTCGGAGTGGGGTGACATATCTATCTGTAGGCCTGGAATCAGGATAATGTGTCGGAGTGGGGTGACATATCTATCTGTAGGCCTGGAATCAGGATAATGTGTCGGAGTGGGTTCACAAATCTATCTGTAGGCCTGGAATCAGGATAATGTGTCGGAGTGGGGGTGACATATCTATCTGTAGGCCTGGAATCAGGATAATGTGTCGGAGTGGGGTGACATATCTATCTGTAGGCCTGGAATCAGGATAATGTGTCGGAGTGGGGTGACATATCTATCTGTTGGCCTGGAATCAGGATAATGTGTCGGAGTGGGGTGACATATCTCTCTGTTGGCTGGAATCAGGATAATGTGTCCTAGTGGGGTGACATATCTATCTGTTGGCCTGGAATCAGGATAATGTGTCAGAGTGGGGTGACATATCTATCTGTTGGCCTGGAATCAGGATAATGTGTCAGAGTGGGGTGACATATCTATCTGTTGGCCTGGAATCAGGATAATGTGTCGGAATGGGGTGACATATCTATCTGTTGGCCTGGAATCAGGATAATGTGTCCTAGTGGGGTTACATATCTATCTGTTGGCCTGGAATCAGGATAATGTGTCGGAGTGGGGTGACATATCTATCTGTAGGCCTGGAATCAGGATAATGTGTCGGAGTGGGGTGACATATCTATCTGTTGGCCTGGAATCAGGATAATGTGTCGGAGTGGGGTGACATATCTATCTGTTGGTCCGGAATCAGGATAATGTGTCGGAGTGGGGTGACATATCTTTCTGTAGGCCTGGAATCAGGATAATGTGTCGGAGTGGAGTGACATATCTATCTGTTGGTCCGGAATCAGGATAATGTGTCGGAGTGGGGTGACATATCTTTCTGTAGGCCTGGAATCAGGATAATGTGTCGGAGTGGCGTGACATATCTATCTGTTGGCCTGGAATCAGGATAATGTGTCGGAGTGGGGTGACATATCTCTCTGTTGGCCTGGAATCAGGATAATGTGTCGGAGTGGGGTGACATATCTATCTGTTGGCCTGGAATCAGGATAATGTGTCCTAGTGGGGTGACATATCTATCTGTTGGCCTGGAATCAGGATAATGTGTCAGAGTGGGGTGACATATCTATCTGTAGGCCTGGAATCAGGATAATGTGTCAGAGTGGGGTGACATATCTATCTGTAGGCCTGGAATCAGGATAATGTGTCGGAGTGGGGTGACATATCTATCTGTTGGCCTGGAATCAGGATAATGTGTCCTAGTGGGGTGACATATCTATCTGTTGGCCTGGAATCAGGATAATGTGTCGGAGTGGGGTGACATATCTATCTGTTGGCCTGGAATCAGGATAAAGTGTCCTAGTGGGGTGACATATCTATCTGTTGGTCTGGAATCAGGATAATGTGTCGGAGTGGGGTGACATATATATCTGTTGGCCTGGAATCAGGATAATGTGTCCGAGTGGAGTGACATATCTATCTGTAGGCCTAGAATCAGGATAATGTGTCGGAGTGGGGTGACATATCTATCTGTTGGTCCGGAATCAGTATAATGTGTCAGAGTGGGGTGACATATCTATCTGTAGGCCTGGAATCAGGATAATGTGTCGGAGTGGGGTGACATATCTATCTCTAGGCCTGGAATCAGAATAATGTGTCGGAGTGGAGTGACATATCTATCTGTAGGCCTGGAATCAGGATAATGTGTCGGAGTGGGGTGACATATCTATCTGTTGGCCTGGAATCAGGATAATGTGTCGGAGTGGGGTGACATATCTATCTGTTGGTCCGGAATCAGGATAATGTGTCGGAGTGGGGTGACATATCTTTCTGTAGACCTGGAATCAGGATAATGTGTCGGAGTGGCGTGACATATCTATCTGTAGGCCTGGAATCAGGATAATGTGTCGGAGTGGGTTCACAAATCTATCTGTAGGCCTGGAATCAGGATAATGTGTCGGAGTGGGGGTGACATATCTATCTGTAGGCCTGGAATCAGGATAATGTGTCGGAGTGGGGTGACATATCTATCTGTAGGCCTGGAATCTGTATAATGTGTCGGAGTGGGGTGACATATCTATCTGTTGGCCTGGAATCAGGATAATGTGTCGGAGTGGGGTGACATATCTCTCTGTTGGCCTGGAATCAGGATAATGTGTCGGAGTGGGGTGACATATCTATCTGTTGGCCTGGAATCAGGATAATTTGTCCTAGTGGGGTGACATATCTATCTGTTGGCCTGGAATCAGGATAATGTGTCAGAATGGGGTGACATATCTATCTGTTGGCCTGGAATCAGGATAATGTGTCAGAGTGGGGTGACATATCTATCTGTTGGCCTGGAATCAGGATAATGTGTCGGAGTGGGGTGACATATCTATCTGTTGGCCTGGAATCAGGATAATGTGTCCTAGTGGGGTGACATATCTATCTGTTGGCCTGGAATCAGGATAATGTGTCGGAGTGGGGTGACATATCTATCTCTTGGCCTGGAATCAGGATAAAGTGTCCTAGTGGGTTGACCTATCTATCTGTTGGTCTGGAATCAGGATAATGTGTCGGAGTGGGGTGACATATATATCTGTTGGCCTGGAATCAGGATAATGTGTCCGAGTGGAGTGACATATCTATCTGTAGGCCTGGAATCAGGATAATGTGTCCGAGTGGGGTGACATATCTATCTGTTGGTCCGGAATCAGTATAATGTGTCAGAGTGGGGTGACATATCTATCTGTAGGCCTGGAATCAGGATAATGTGTCGGAGTGGGGTGACATATCTATCTCTAGGCCTGGAATCAGAATAATGTGTCGGAGTGGAGTGACATATCTATCTGTAGGCCTGGAATCAGGATAATGTGTCGGAGTGGGGTCACATATCTATCTGTTGGCCTGGAATCAGGATAATGTGTCGGAGTGGGGTGACATATCTATCTGTTGGTCCGGAATCAGGATAATGTGTCGGAGTGGGGTGACATATCTTTCTGTAGGCCTGGAATCAGGATAATGTGTCGGAGTGGCGTGACATATCTATCTGTAGGCCTGGAATCAGGATAATGTGTCGGAGTGGGTTCACAAATCTATCTGTAGGCCTGGAATCAGGATAATGTGTCGGAGTGGGGGTGACATATCTATCTGTAGGCCTGGAATCAGGATAATGTGTCGGAGTGGGGTGACATATCTTTCTGTAGGCCTGGAATCAGGATAATGTGTCGGAGTGGGGTGACATATCTATCTGTTGGCCTGGAATCAGGATAATGTGTCGGAGTGGGGTGACATATCTATCTGTTGGCCTTGAATCAGGATAATGTGTCGGAGTGGGGTGACATATCTATCTGTTGGTCCGGAATCAGGATAATGTGTCCTAGTGGGGTGACATATCTATCTGTTGGCCTGGAATCAGGATAATGTGTCAGAGTGGGGTGACATATCTATCTGTTGGCCTGGAATCAGGATAATGTGTCAGAGTGGGGTGACATATCTATCTGTTGGCCTGGAATCAGGATAATGTGTCGGAGTGGGGTGACATATCTATCTGTTGGCCTGGAATCAGGATAATGTGTCCTAGTGGGATGACATATCTATCTGTTGGCCTGGAATCAGGATAATGTGTCGGAGTGGGGTGACATATCTATCTCTTGGCCTGGAATCAGGATAAAGTGTCCTAGTGGGGTGACATATCTATCTGTTGGTCTGGAATCAGGATAATGTGTCGGAGTGGGGTGACATATATATCTGTTGGCCTGGAATCAGGATAATGTGTCCGAGTGGAGTGACATATCTATCTGTAGGCCTGGAATCAGGATAATGTTACCGAGTGGGGTGACATATCTATCTGTTTGTCCGGAATCAGTATAATGTGTCAGAGTGGGGTGACATATCTATCTGTAGGCCTGGAATCAGGATAATGTGTCGGAGTGGTGTGACATATCTATCTCTAGGCCTGGAATCAGAATAATGTGTCGGAGTGGAGTGACATATCTATCTGTAGGCCTGGAATCAGGATAATGTGTCGGAGTGGGGTGACATATCTATCTGTTGGCCTGGAATCAGGATAATGTGTCGGAGTGGGGTGACATATCTATCTGTTGGTCCGGAATCAGGATAATGTGTCGGAGTGGGGTGACATATCTTTCTGTAGGCCTGGAATCAGGATAATGTGTCGGAGTGGCGTGACATATCTATCTGTTGGCCTGGAATCAGGATAGTGTGTCGGAGTGGGGTGACATATCTCTCTGTTGGCCTGGAATCAGGATAATGTGTCGGAGTGGGGTGACATATCTATCTGTTGGCCTGGAATCAGGATAATGTGTCCTAGTGGGGTGACATATCTATCTGTTGGCCTTGAATCAGGATAATGTGTCAGAGTGGGGTGACATATCTATCTGTTGGCCTGGAATCAGAATAATGTGTCAGAGTGGGGTGACATATCTATCTGTTGGCCTTGAATCAGGATAATGTGTCAGAGTGGGGTGACATATCTATCTGTTGGCCTGGAATCAGGATAATGTGTCCGAGTGGGGTGACATATCTATCTGTTTGTCCGGAATCAGTATAATGTGTCAGAGTGGGTTGACATATCTATCTGTAGGCCTGGAATCAGGATAATGTGTCGGAGTGGGGTGACATATCTATCTCTAGGCCTGGAATCAGAATAATGTGTCGGAGTGGAGTGACATATCTATCTGTAGGCCTGGAATCAGGATAATGTGTCGGAGTGGGGTGACATATCTATCTGTTGGCCTGGAATCAGGATAATGTGTCGGAGTGGGGTGACATATCTATCTGTTGGTCCGGAATCAGGATAATGTGTCGGAGTGGGGTGACATATCTTTCTGTAGGCCTGGAATCAGGATAATGTGTCGGAGTGGCGTGACATATCTATCTGTTGGCCTGGAATCAGGATAGTGTGTCGGAGTGGGGTGACATATCTCTCTGTTGGCCTGGAATCAGGATAATGTGTCGGAGTGGGGTGACATATCTATCTGTTGGCCTGGAATCAGGATAATGTGTCCTAGTGGGGTGACATATCTATCTGTTGGCCTTGAATCAGGATAATGTGTCAGAGTGGGGTGACATATCTATCTGTTGGCCTGGAATCAGAATAATGTGTCAGAGTGGGGTGACATATCTATCTGTTGGCCTGGAATCAGGATAATGTGTCCTAGTGGGGTGACATATCTATCTGTTGGCCTGGAATCAGGATAATGTGTCGGAGTGGGGTGACATATCTATCTGTTGGCCTGGAATCAGGATAAAGTGTCCTAGTGGGGTGACATATCTATCTGTTGGTCTGGAATCAGGATAATGTGTCGGAGTGGGGTGACATATATATCTGTTGGCCTGGAATCAGGATAATGTGTCCGAGTGGAGTTACATATCTATCTGTTGGCCTGGAATCAGGATAATGTGTCGGAGTGGGGTGACATATCTATCTCTTGGCCTGGAATCAGGATAAAGTGTCCTAGTGGGGTGACATATCTATCTGTTGGTCTGGAATCAGGATAATGTGTCGGAGTGGGGTGACATATATATCTGTTGGCCTGGAATCAGGATAATGTGTCCGAGTGGAGTGACATATCTATCTGTAGGCCTGGAATCAGGATAATGTGTCCGAGTGGGGTGACATATCTATCTGTTGGTCCGGAATCAGTATAATGTGTCAGAGTGGGGTGACATATCTATCTGTAGGCCTGGAATCAGGATAATGTGTCGGAGTGGGGTGACATATCTATCTCTAGGCCTGGAATCAGAATAATGTGTCGGAGTGGAGTGACATATCTATCTGTAGGCCTGGAATCAGGATAATGTGTCGGAGTGGGGTGACATATCTATCTGTTGGCCTGGAATCAGGATAATGTGTCGGAGTGGGGTGACATATCTATCTGTTGGTCCGGAATCAGGATAATGTGTCGGAGTGGGGTGACATATCTTTCTGTAGGCCTGGAATCAGGATAATGTGTCGGAGTGGCGTGACATATCTATCTGTTGGCCTGGAATCAGGATAGTGTGTCGGAGTGGGGTGACATATCTCTCTGTTGGCCTGGAATCAGGATAATGTGTCGGAGTGGGGTGACATATCTATCTGTTGGCCTGGAATCAGGATAATGTGTCCTAGTGGGGTGACATATCTATCTGTTGGCCTTGAATCAGTATAATGTGTCAGAGTGGGGTGACATATCTATCTGTTGGCCTGGAATCAGAATAATGTGTCAGAGTGGGGTGACATATCTATCTGTTGGCCTGGAATCAGGATAATGTGTCCTAGTGGGGTGACATATCTATCTGTTGGCCTGGAATCAGGATAATGTGTCCTAGTGGGGTGACATATCTATCTGTTGGCCTGGAATCAGGATAATGTGTCGGAGTGGGGTGACATATCTATCTGTTGGCCTGGAATCAGGATAGTGTGTCGGAGTGGGGTGACATATCTCTCTGTTGGCCTGGAATCAGGATAATGTGTCGGAGTGGGGTGACATATCTATCTGTTGGCCTGGAATCAGGATAAAGTGTCCTAGTGGGGTTACATATCTATCTGTTGGTCTGGAATCAGGATAATGTGTCGGAGTGGGGTGACATATATATCTGTTGGCCTGGAATCAGGATAATGTGTCCGAGTGGAGTTACATATCTATCTGTTGGCCTGGAATCAGGATAATGTGTCGGAGTGGGGTGACATATCTATCTCTTGGCCTGGAATCAGGATAAAGTGTCCTAGTGGGGTGACATATCTATCTGTTGGTCTGGAATCAGGATAATGTGTCGGAGTGGGGTGACATATATATCTGTTGGCCTGGAATCAGGATAATGTGTCCGAGTGGAGTGACATATCTATCTGTAGGCCTGGAATCAGGATAATGTGTCCGAGTGGGGTGACATATCTATCTGTTGGTCCGGAATCAGTATAATGTGTCAGAGTGGGGTGACATATCTATCTGTAGGCCTGGAATCAGGATAATGTGTCGGAGTGGGGTGACATATCTATCTCTAGGCCTGGAATCAGAATAATGTGTCGGAGTGGAGTGACATATCTATCTGTTGGCCTGGAATCAGGATAATGTGTCGGAGTGGGGTGACATATCTATCTGTTGGCCTGGAATCAGGATAATGTGTCGGAGTGGGGTGACATATCTATCTGTTGGTCCGGAATCAGGATAATGTGTCGGAGTGGGGTGACATATCTTTCTGTAGGCCTGGAATCAGGATAATGTGTCGGAGTGGCGTGACATATCTATCTGTTGGCCTGGAATCAGGATAATGTGTCGGAGTGGGGTGACATATCTCTCTGTTGGCCTGGAATCAGGATAATGTGTCGGAGTGGGTTGACATATCTATCTGTTGGCCTGGAATCAGGATAATGTGTCCTAGTGGGGTGACATATATATCTCTTGGCCTTGAATCAGGATAATGTGTCAGAGTGGGGTGACATATCTATCTGTTGGCCTGGAATCAGGATAATGTGCCAGAGTGGGGTGACATATCTATCTGTTGGCCTGGAATCAGGATAATGTGTCGGAGTGGGGTGACATATCTATCTGTTGGCCTGGAATCAGGATAATGTGTCCTAGTGGGGTGACATATCTATCTGTTGGCCTGGAATCAGGATAATGTGTCGGAGTGGGGTGACATATCTATCTCTTGGCCTGGAATCAGGATAAAGTGTCCTAGTGGGGTGACATATCTATCTGTTGGTCTGGAATCAGGATAATGTGTCGGAGTGGGGTGACATATATATCTGTTGGCCTGGAATCAGGATAATGTGTCCGAGTGGAGTGACATATCTATCTGTAGGCCTGGAATCAGGATAATGTGTCCGAGTGGGGTGACATATCTATCTGTTGGTCCGGAATCAGGATAATGTGTCGGAGTGGGGTGACATATCTATCTCTAGGCCTGGAATCAGAATAATGTGTCGGAGTGGAGTGACATATCTATCTGTAGGCCTGGAATCAGGATAATGTGTCGGAGTGGGGTGACATATCTATCTGTTGGCCTGGAATCAGGATAATGTGTCGGAGTGGGGTGACATATCTATCTGTTGGTCCGGAATCAGGATAATGTGTCGGAGTGGGGTGACATATCTTTCTGTAGGCCTGGAATCAAGATAATGTGTCGGAGTGGCGTGACATATCTATCTGTTGGCCTGGAATCAGGATAATGTGTCGGAGTGGGGTGACATATCTCTCTGTTGGCCTGGAATCAGGATAATGTGTCGGAGTGGGGTGACATATCTATCTGTTGGCCTGGAATCAGGATAATGTGTCCTAGTGGGGTGACATATCTATCTGTTGGCCTTGAATCAGGATAATGTGTCAGAGTGGGGTGACATATCTATCTGTTGGCCTGGAATCAGGATAATGTGTCAGAGTGGGTTGACATATCTATCTGTTGGCCTGGAATCAGGATAATGTGTCAGAGTGGGGTGACATATCTATCTGTTGGCCTGGAATCAGGATAATGTGTCCTAGTGGGGTGACATATCTATCTGTTGGCCTGGAATCAGGATAATGTGTCGGAGTGGGGTGACATATCTATTTGTTGGCCTGGAATCAGGATAATGTGTCGGAGTGGGGGTGACATATCTATCTGTTGGTCCGGAATCAGGATAATGTGTCGGAGTGGGGTGACATATCTTTCTGTAGGCCTGGAATCAGGATAATGTGTCGGAGTGGAGTGACATATCTATCTGTTGGTCTGGAATCAGGATAATGTGTCGGAGTGGGGTGACATATCTTTCTGTAGGCCTGGAATCAGGATAATGTGTCGGAGTGGCGTGACATATCTATCTGTTGGCCTGGAATCAGGATAATGTGTCGGAGTGGGGTGACATATCTCTCTGTTGGCCTGGAATCAGGATAATGTGTCGGAGTGGGGTGACATATCTATCTGTTGGCCTGGAATCAGGATAATGTGTCCTAGTGGGGTGACATATCTATCTGTTGGCCTGGAATCAGGATAATGTGTCCTAGTGGGGTGACATATCTATCTGTTGGCCTGGAATCAGGATAATGTGTCAGAGTGGGGTGACATATCTATCTGTTGGCCTGGAATCAGGATAATGTGTCGGAGTGGGGTGACATATCTATCTGTTGGCCTGGAATCAGGATAATGTGTCCTAGTGGGGTGACATATCTATCTGTTGGCCTGGAATCAGGATAATGTGTCGGAGTGGGGTGACATATCTATCTGTTGGCCTGGAATCAGGATAAAGTGTCCTAGTGGGGTGACATATCTATCTGTTGGTCTGGAATCAGGATAATGTGTCGGAGTGGGGTGACATATATATCTGTTGGCCTGGAATCAGGATAATGTGTCCGAGTGGAGTGACATATCTATCTGTAGGCCTAGAATCAGGATAATGTGTCGGAGTGGGGTGACATATTTATCTGTTGGTCCGGAATCAGGATAATGTGTCAGAGTGGGGTGACATATCTATCTGTAGGCCTGGAATCAGGATAATGTGTCGGAGTGGGGTGACATATCTATCTCTAGGCCTGGAATCAGAATAATGTGTCGGAGTGGAGTGACATATCTATCTGTAGGCCTGGAATCAGGATAATGTGTCGGAGTGGGGTTGACATATCTATCTGTTGGCCTGGAATCAGGATAATGTGTCCTAGTGGGGTGACATATCTATCTGTTGGCCTTGAATCAGGATAATGTGTCAGAGTGGGCTGACATATCTATCTGTTGGCCTGGAATCAGGATAATGTGTCGGAGTGGGGTGACATATCTATCTGTAGGCCTGGAATCAGGATAATGTGTCGGAGTGGGGTGACATATCTATCTGTTGGCCTGGAATCAGGATAATGTGTCCTAGTGGGGTGATATATCTATCTGTTGGCCTGGAATCAGGATAATGTGTCAGAGTGGGGTGACATATCTATCTGTTGGTCCGGAATCAGGATAATGTGTCGGAGTGGGGTGACATATCTATCTGTAGGCCTGGAATCAGGATAATGTGTCGGAGTGGGGTGACATATCTATCTGTAGGCCTGAAATCAGGATAATGTGTCGGAGTGGGTTCACAAATCTATCTGTAGGCCTGGAATCAGGATAATGTGTCGGAGTGGGGGTGACATATCTATCTGTAGGCCTGGAATCAGGATAATGTGTCGGAGTGGGGTGACATATCTATCTGTAGGCCTGGAATCAGGATAATGTGTCGGAGTGGGGTGACATATCTATCTGTTGGCCTGGAATCAGGATAATGTGTCGGAGTGGGGTGACATATCTCTCTGTTGGCTGGAATCAGGATAATGTGTCGGAGTGGGGTGACATATCTATCTGTTGGCCTGGAATCAGGATAATGTGTCCTAGTGGGGTGACATATCTATCTGTTGGCCTGGAATCAGGATAATGTGTCAGAGTGGGGTGACATATCTATCTGTTGGCCTGGAATCAGGATAATGTGTCAGAGTGGGGTGACATATCTATCTGTTGGCCTGGAATCAGGATAATGTGTCGGAGTGGGGTGACATATCTATCTGTTGGCCTGGAATCAGGATAATGTGTCCTAGTGGGGTGACATATCTATCTGTTGGCCTGGAATCAGGATAATGTGTCGGAGTGGGGTGACATATCTATCTGTTGGCCTGGAATCAGGATAATGTGTCGGAGTGGGGTGACATATATATCTGTTGGCCTGGAATCAGGATAATGTGTCCGAGTGGAGTGACATATCTATCTGTAGGCCTGGAATCAGGATAATGTGTCCGAGTGGGGTGACATATCTATCTGTTGGTCCGGAATCAGTATAATGTGTCAGAGTGGGGTGATATATCTATCTGTAGGCCTGGAATCAGGATAATGTGTCAGAGTGGGGTGACATATCTATCTCTAGGCCTGGAATCAGAATAATGTGTCGGAGTGGAGTGACATATCTATCTGTAGGCCTGGAATCTTAATAATGTGTCGGAGTGGGGTGACATATCTTTCTGTAGGCCTGGAATCAGGATAATGTGTTGGAGTGGAGTGACATATCTATCTGTTGGTCCGGAATCAGGATAATGTGTCGGAGTGGGGTGATATATCTCTCTGTTGGCCTGGAATCAGGATAATGTGTCGGAGTGGGGTGACATATCTATCTGTTGGCCTGGAATCAGGATAATGTGTCCTAGTGGGGTGACATATCTATCTGTTGGCCTGGAATCAGGATAATGTGTCGGAGTGGGGTGACATATCTATCTGTTGGCCTGGAATCAGGATAAAGTGTCCTAGTGGGGTGACATATCTATCTGTTGGTCTGGAATCAGGATAATGTGTCCGAGTGGAGTGACATATCTATCTGTAGGCCTAGAATCAGGATAATGTGTCGGAGTGGGGTGACATATCTATCTGTTGGTCCGGAATCAGTATAATGTGTCAGAGTGGGGTGACATATCTATCTGTAGGCCTGGAATCAGGATAATGTGTCGGAGTGGGGTGACATATCTATCTCTAGGCCTGGAATCAGAATAATGTGTCGGAGTGGAGTGACATATCTATCTGTAGGCCTGGAATCAGGATAATGTGTCGGAGTGGGGTGACATATCTATCTGTTGGCCTGGAATCAGGATAATGTGTCGGAGTGGGGTGACATATCTATCTGTTGGTCCGGAATCAGGATAATGTGTCGGAGTGGGGTGACATATCTTTCTGTAGGCCTGGAATCAGGATAATGTGTCGGAGTGGCGTGACATATCTATCTGTAGGCCTGGAATCAGGATAATGTGTCGGAGTGGGTTCACAAATCTATCTGTAGGCCTGGAATCAGGATAATGTGTCGGAGTGGGGGTTACATATCTATCTGTTGGCCTGGAATCAGGATAATGTGTCGGAGTGGGGTGACATATCTATCTGTAGGCCTGGAATCAGGATAATGTGTCGGAGTGGGGTGACATATCTATCTGTTGGCCTGGAATCAGGATAATGTGTCGGAGTGGGGTGACATATCTCTCTGTTGGCCTGGAATCAGGATAATGTGTCGGAGTGGGGTGACATATCTATCTGTTGGCCTGGAATCAGGATAATGTGTCCTAGTGGGGTGACATATCTATCTGTTGGCCTGGAATCAGGATAATGTGTCAGAGTGGGGTGACATATCTATCTGTTGGCCTGGAATCAGGATAATGTGTCAGAGTGGGGTGACATATCTATCTGTTGGCCTGGAATCAGGATAATGTGTCGGAGTGGGGTGACATATCTATCTGTTGGCCTGGAATCAGGATAATGTGTCAGAGTGGGGTGACATATCTATCTGTTGGCCTGGAATCAGGATAATGTGTCAGAGTGGGGTGACATATCTATCTGTTGGCCTGGAATCAGGATAATGTGTCAGAGTGGGGTGACATATCTATCTGTTGGTCCGGAATCAGGATAATGTGTCGGAGTGGGGTGACATATCTATCTGTTGGTCTGGAATCAGGATAATGTGTCGGAGTGGGGTGACATATCTATCTGTTGGCCTGGAATCAGGATATTGTGTCAGAGTGGGGTGACATATCTATCTGTTGGCCTGGAATCAGGATAATGTGTCCTATTGGGGTGACATATCTATCTGTTGGCCTGGAATCAGGATAATGTGTCGGAGTGGGGTGACATATCTATCTGTAGGCCTGGAATCAGGATAATGTGTCGGAGTGGGGTGACATATCTATCTCTAGGCCTGGAATCAGGATAATGTGTCGGAGTGGGGTGACATATCTATCTATAGGCCTGGAATCAGAATAATGTGTCGGAGTGGAGTGACATATCTATCTGTAGGCCTGGAATCAGGATAATGTGTCGGAGTGGGGTGACATATCTATCTGTTGGCCTGGAATCAGGATAATGTGTCGGAGTGGGGTGACATATCTATCTGTTGGCCTGGAATCAGGATAATGTGTCCGAGTGAGATGACATATCTATCTGTTGGTCCGGAATCAGGATAATGTGTCCGAGTGGGGTGACATATCTATCTGTTGGCCTGGAATCAGGATAATGTGTCGGAGTGGGGTGACATATCTATCTGTAGGCCTGGAATCAGGATAATGTGTCGGAGTGGGGTGACATATCTATCTGTAGGCCTGGAATCAGGATAATGTGTCGGAGTGGAGTGACATATCTATCTCTAGGCCTGGAATCTTAATAATGTGTCGGAGTGGGGTGACATATCTTTCTGTAGGCCTGGAATCAGGATAATGTGTTGGAGTGGAGTGACATATCTATCTGTTGGTCCGGAATCAGGATAATGTGTCGGAGTGGGGTGACATATCTCTCTGTTGGCCTGGAATCAGGATAATGTGTCGGAGTGGGGTGACATATCTATCTGTTGGCCTGGAATCAGGATAATGTGTCCTAGTGGGGTGACATATCTATCTGTTGGCCTGGAATCAGGATAATGTGTCGGAGTGGGGTGACATATCTATCTGTTGGCCTGGAATCAGGATAAAGTGTCCTAGTGGGGTGACATATCTATCTGTTGGTCTGGAATCAGGATAATGTGTCCGAGTGGAGTGACATATCTATCTGTAGGCCTAGAATCAGGATAATGTGTCGGAGTGGGGTGACATATCTATCTGTTGGTCCGGAATCAGTATAATGTGTCAGAGTGGGGTGACATATCTATCTGTAGGCCTGGAATCAGGATAATGTGTCGGAGTGGGGTGACATATCTATCTCTAGGCCTGGAATCAGAATAATGTGTCGGAGTGGAGTGACATATCTATCTGTAGGCCTGGAATCAGGATAATGTGTCGGAGTGGGGTGACATATCTATCTGTTGGCCTGGAATCAGGATAATGTGTCGGAGTGGGGTGACATATCTATCTGTTGGTCCGGAATCAGGATAATGTGTCGGAGTGGGGTGACATATCTTTCTGTAGGCCTGGAATCAGGATAATGTGTCGGAGTGGCGTGACATATCTATCTGTAGGCCTGGAATCAGGATAATGTGTCGGAGTGGGTTCACAAATCTATCTGTAGGCCTGGAATCAGGATAATGTGTCGGAGTGGGGGTTACATATCTATCTGTAGGCCTGGAATCAGGATAATGTGTCGGAGTGGGGTGACATATCTATCTGTAGGCCTGGAATCAGGATAATGTGTCGGAGTGGGGTGACATATCTATCTGTTGGCCTGGAATCAGGATAATGTGTCGGAGTGGGGTGACATATCTCTCTGTTGGCCTGGAATCAGGATAATGTGTCGGAGTGGGGTGACATATCTATCTGTTGGCCTGGAATCAGGATAATGTGTCCTAGTGGGGTGACATATCTATCTGTTGGCCTGGAATCAGGATAATGTGTCAGAGTGGGGTGACATATCTATCTGTTGGCCTGGAATCAGGATAATGTGTCAGAGTGGGGTGACATATCTATCTGTTGGCCTGGAATCAGGATAATGTGTCGGAGTGGGGTGACATATCTATCTGTTGGCCTGGAATCAGGATAATGTGTCAGAGTGGGGTGACATATCTATCTGTTGGCCTGGAATCAGGATAATGTGTCAGAGTGGGGTGACATATCTATCTGTTGGCCTGGAATCAGGATAATGTGTCAGAGTGGGGTGACATATCTATCTGTTGGTCCGGAATCAGGATAATGTGTCGGAGTGGGGTGACATATCTATCTGTTGGTCTGGAATCAGGATAATGTGTCGGAGTGGGGTGACATATCTATCTGTTGGCCTGGAATCAGGATACTGTGTCAGAGTGGGGTGACATATCTATCTGTTGGCCTGGAATCAGGATAATGTGTCCTATTGGGGTGACATATCTATCTGTTGGCCTGGAATCAGGATAATGTGTCGGAGTGGGGTGACATATCTATCTGTAGGCCTGGAATCAGGATAATGTGTCGGAGTGGGGTGACATATCTATCTCTAGGCCTGGAATCAGGATAATGTGTCGGAGTGGGGTGACATATCTATCTGTAGGCCTGGAATCAGAATAATGTGTCGGAGTGGAGTGACATATCTATCTGTAGGCCTGGAATCAGGATAATGTGTCGGAGTGGGGTGATATATCTATCTGTTGGCCTGGAATCAGGATAATGTGTCGGAGTGGGGTGACATATCTATCTGTTGGCCTGGAATCAGGATAATGTGTCCGAGTGAGATGACATATCTATCTGTTGGTCCGGAATCAGGATAATGTGTCCGAGTGGGGTGACATATCTATCTGTTGGCCTGGAATCAGGATAATGTGTCGGAGTGGGGTGACATATCTATCTGTAGGCCTGGAATCAGGATAATGTGTCGGAGTGGGGTGACATATCTATCTGTAGGCCTGGAATCAGGATAATGTGTCGGAGTGGGGTGACATATCTATCTGTTGGCCTGGAATCAGGATAATGTGTCCTAGTGGGGTGATATATCTATCTGTTGGCCTGGAATCAGGATAATGTGTCAGAGTGGGGTGACATATCTATCTGTTGGTCCGGAATCAGGATAATGTGTCGGAGTGGGGTGACATATCTATCTGTTGGCCTGGAATCAGGATAATGTGTCCTAGTGGGGTGACATATCTATCTGTTGGCCTGGAATCAGGATAATGTGTCAGAGTGGGGTGACATATCTATCTGTTGGCCTGGAATCAGGATAATGTGTCAGAGTGGGGTGACATATCTATCTGTTGGCCTGGAATCAGGATAATGTGTCGGAGTGGGGTGACATATCTATCTGTTGGCCTGGAATCAGGATAATGTGTCCTAGTGGGGTGACATATCTATCTGTTGGCCTGGAATCAGGATAATGTGTCGGAGTGGGGTGACATATCTATCTGTTGGCCTGGAATCAGGATAAAGTGTCGTAGTGGGGTGACATATCTATCTGTTGGTCTGGAATCAGGATAATGTGTCGGAGTGGGGTGACATATATATCTGTTGGCCTGGAATCAGGATAATGTGTCCGAGTGGAGTGACATATCTATCTGTAGGCCTAGAATCAGGATAATGTGTCGGAGTGGGGTGACATATCTATCTGTTGGTCCGGAATCAGGATAATGTGTCAGAGTGGGGTGACATATCTATCTGTAGGCCTGGAATCAGGATAATGTGTCGGAGTGGAGTGACATATCTATCTGTAGGCCTGGAATCAGGATAATGTGTCGGAGTGGGGTGACATATCTATCTGTTGGCCTGGAATCAGGATAATGTGTCGGAGTGGGGTGACATATCTATCTGTTGGTCCGGAATCAGGATAATGTGTCGGAGTGGGGTGACATATCTTTCTGTAGGCCTGGAATCAGGATAATGTGTCGGAGTGGCGTGACATATCTATCTGTAGGCCTGGAATCAGGATAATGTGTCGGAGTGGGTTCACAAATCTATCTGTAGGCCTGGAATCAGGATAATGTGTCGGAGTGGGGGTGACATATCTATCTGTAGGCCTGGAATCAGGATAATGTGTCGGAGTGGGGTGACATATCTATCTGTAGGCCTGGAATCAGGATAATGTGTCGGAGTGGGGTGACATATCTATCTGTAGGCCTGGAATCAGGATAATGTGTCGGAGTGGGGTGACATATCTATCTGTAGGCCTGGAATCAGGATAATGTGTCGGAGTGGGGTGACATATCTATCTGTTGGCCTGGAATCAGGATAATGTGTCGGAGTGGGGTGACATATCTATCTGTAGGCCTGGAATCAGGATAATGTGTCGGAGTGGGGTGACATATCTATCTGTAGGCCTGGAATCAGGATAATGTGTCGGAGTGGGGTGACATATCTATCTGTTGGCCTGGAATCAGGATAATGTGTCGGAGTGGGGTGACATATCTATCTGTAGGCCTGGAATCAGGATAATGTGTCGGAGTGGGGTGACATATCTATCTGTAGGCCTGGAATCAGGATAATGTGTCGGAGTGGGTTCACAAATCTATCTGTAGGCCTGGAATCAGGATAATGTGTCGGAGTGGGGGTGACATATCTATCTGTAGGCCTGGAATCAGGATAATGTGTCGGAGTGGGGTGACATATCTATCTGTAGGCCTGGAATCAGGATAATGTTACGGAGTGGGGTGACATATCTATCTGTTGGCCTGGAATCAGGATAATGTGTCGGAGTGGGGTGACATATCTCTCTGTTGGCTGGAATCAGGATAATGTGTCGGAGTGGGGTGACATATCTATCTGTTGGCCTGGAATCAGGATAATGTGTCCTAGTGGGGTGACATATCTATCTGTTGGCCTGGAATCAGGATAATGTGTCAGAGTGGGGTGACATATCTATCTGTTGGCCTGGAATCAGGATAATGTGTCAGAGTGGGGTGACATATCTATCTGTTGGCCTGGAATCAGGATAATGTGTCGGAGTGGGGTGACATATCTATCTGTTGGCCTGGAATCATGATAATGTGTCGGAGTGGGTTCACAAATCTATCTGTAGGCCTGGAATCAGGATAATGTGTCGGAGTGGGGGTGACATATCTATCTGTAGGCCTGGAATCAGGATAATGTGTCGGAGTGGGGTGACATATCTATCTGTAGGCCTGGAATCAGGATAATGTGTCGGAGTGGGTTCACAAATCTATCTGTAGGCCTGGAATCAGGATAATGTGTCGGAGTGGGGGTGACATATCTATCTGTAGGCCTGGAATCAGGATAATGTGTCGGAGTGGGGTGACATATCTATCTGTAGGCCTGGAATCAGGATAATGTGTCGGAGTGGGGTGACATATCTATCTGTTGGCCTGGAATCAGGATAATGTGTCGGAGTGGGGTGACATATCTATCTGTTGGCCTGGAATCAGGATAATGTGTCCTAGTGGGGTGACATATCTATCTGTTGGTCTGGAATCAGGATAATGTGTCGGAGTGGGGTGACATATATATCTGTTGGCCTGGAATCAGGATAATGTGTCCGAGTGGAGTGACATATCTATCTGTAGGCCTGGAATCAGGATAATGTGTCCGAGTGGGGTGACATATCTATCTGTTGGTCCGAATCAGTATAATGTGTCAGAGTGGGGTGATATATCTATCTGTAGGCCTGGAATCAGGATAATGTGTCAGAGTGGGGTGATATATCTATCTCTAGGCCTGGAATCAGAATAATGTGTCGGAGTGGAGTGACATATCTATCTGTAGGCCTGGAATCTTAATAATGTGTCGGAGTGGGGTGACATATCTTTCTGTAGGCCTGGAATCAGGATAATGTGTTGGAGTGGAGTGACATATCTATCTGTTGGTCCGGAATCAGGATAATGTGTCGGAGTGGGGTGACATATCTCTCTGTTGGCCTGGAATCAGGATAATGTGTCGGAGTGGGGTGACATATCTATCTGTTGGCCTGGAATCAGGATAATGTGTCGGAGTGGGGTGACATATCTATCTGTTGGCCTGGAATCAGGATAATGTGTCGGAGTGGGGTGACATATCTATCTGTTGGCCTGGAATCAGGATAAAGTGTCCTAGTGGGGTGACATATCTATCTGTTGGTCTGGAATCAGGATAATGTGTCCGAGTGGAGTGACATATCTATCTGTAGGCCTAGAATCAGGATAATGTGTCGGAGTGGGGTGACATATCTATCTGTTGGTCCGGAATCAGTATAATGTGTCAGAGTGGGGTGACATATCTATCTGTAGGCCTGGAATCAGGATAATGTGTCGGAGTGGGGTGACATATCTATCTCTAGGCCTGGAATCAGAATAATGTGTCGGAGTGGAGTGACATATCTATCTGTATGCCTGGAATCAGGATAATGTGTCGGAGTGGGGTGACATATCTATCTGTTGGCCTGGAATCAGGATAATGTGTCGGAGTGGGGTGACATATCTATCTGTTGGTCCGGAATCAGGATAATGTGTCGGAGTGGGGTGACATATCTTTCTGTAGGCCTGAAATCAGGATAATGTGTCGGAGTGGCGTGACATATCTATCTGTAGGCCTGGAATCAGGATAATGTGTCGGAGTGGGTTCACAAATCTATCTGTAGGCCTGGAATCAGGATAATGTGTCGGAGTGGGGGTGACATATCTATCTGTAGGCCTGGAATCAGGATAATGTGTCGGAGTGGGGTGACATATCTATCTGTAGGCCTGGAATCAGGATAATGTGTCGGAGTGGGGTGACATATCTATCTGTTGGCCTGGAATCAGGATAATGTGTCGGAGTGGGGTGACATATCTCTCTGTTGGCCTGAAATCAGGATAATGTGTCGGAGTGGGGTGACATATCTATCTGTTGGTCTGGAATCAGGATAATGTGTCCTAGTGGGGTGACATATCAATCTGTTGGCCTGGAATCAGGATAATGTGTCAGAGTGGGGTGACATATCTATCTGTTGGCCTGAAATCAGGATAATGTGTCAGAGTGGGGTGACATATCTATCTGTTGGCCTGGAATCAGGATAATGTGTCGGAGTGGGGTGACATATCTATCTGTTGGCCTGGAATCAGGATAATGTGTCAGAGTGGGGTGACATATCTATCTGTTGGCCTGGAATCAGGATAATGTGTCAGAGTGGGGTGACATATCTATCTGTTGGCCTGGAATCAGGATAATGTGTCAGAGTGGGGTGACATATCTATCTGTTGGTCCGGAATCAGGATAATGTGTCGGAGTGGGGTGACATATCTATCTGTTGGGCTGGAATCAGGATAATGTGTCGGAGTGGGGTGACATATCTATCTGTTGGCCTGGAATCAGGATATTGTGTCAGAGTGGGGTGACATATCTATCTGTTGGCCTGGAATCAGGATAATGTGTCCTATTGGGGTGACATATCTATCTGTTGGCCTGGAATCAGGATAATGTGTCGGAGTGGGGTGACATATCTATCTGTAGGCCTGGAATCAGGATAATGTGTCGGAGTGGGGTGACATATCTATCTCTAGGCCTGGAATCAGGATAATGTGTCGGAGTGGGGTGACATATCTATCTGTAGGCCTGGAATCAGAATAATGTGTCGGAGTGGAGTGACATATCTATCTGTAGGCCTGGAATCAGGATAATGTGTCGGAGTGGGGTGACATATCTATCTGTAGGCCTGGAATCAGGATAATGTGTCGGAGTGGGGTGACATATCTACCTGTTGGCCTGGAATCAGGATAATGTGTCCTAGTGGGGTGACATATCTCTCTGTTGGCCTGGAATCAGGATAATGTGTCGGAGTGGGGTGACATATCTATCTGTTGGCCTGGAATCAGGATAAAGTGTCCTAGTGGGGTGACATATCTATCTGTTGGTCTGGAATCAGGATAATGTGTCGGAGTGGGGTGACATATATATCTGTTGGCCTGGAATCAGGATAATGTGTCCGAGTGGAGTGACATATCTATCTGTAGGCCTGGAATCAGGATAATGTGTCGGAGTGGGGTGACATATCTATCTGTTGGTCCGGAATCAGTATAATGTGTCAGAGTGGGGTGACATATCTATCTGTAGGCCTGGAATCAGGATAATGTGTCGGAGTGGGGTGACATATCTATCTCTAGGCCTGGAAACAGAATAATGTGTCGGAGTGGAGTGACATATCTATCTGTAGGCCTGGAATCAGGATAATGTGTCGGAGTGGGGTGACATATCTATCTGTTGGCCTGGAATCAGGATAATGTGTCGGAGTGGGGTGACATATCTATATGTTGGTCCGGAATCAGGATAATGTGTCGGAGTGGGGTGACATATCTTTCTGTAGGCCTGGAATCAGGATAATGTGTCGGAGTGGCGTGACATATCTATCTGTTGGCCTGGAATCAGGATAATGTGTCCGAGTGGGATGACATATCTATCTGTTGGTCCGGAATCAGGATAATGTGTCGGAGTGGGGTGACATATCTATCTGTTGGCCTGGAATCAGGATAATGTGTCGGAGTGTGGTGACATATCTATCTGTAGGCCTGGAATCAGGATAATGTGTCGGAGTGGGGGTGACATATCTATCTGTTGGCCTGGAATCAGGATAATGTGTCGGAGTGGGGTGACATATCTATCTGTAGGCCTGGAATCAGGATAATGTGTCGGAGTGGGGTGACATATCTATCTGTTGGCCTGGAATCAGGATAATGTGTCCTAGTGGGGTGACATATCTATCTGTTGGCCTGGAATCAGGATAATGTGTCAGAGTGGGGTGACATATCTATCTGTTGGTCCGGAATCAGGATAATGTGTCGGAGTGGGGTGACATATCTATCTGTTGGTCTGGAATCAGGATAATGTGTCGGAGTGGGGTGACATATCTATCTGTTGGCCTGGAATCAGGATATTGTGTCAGAGTGGGGTGACATATCTATCTGTTGGCCTGGAATCAGGATAATGTGTCCTATTGGGTTGACATATCTATCTGTTGGCCTGGAATCAGGATAATGTGTCGGAGTGGGGTGACATATCTATCTGTAGGCCTGGAATCAGGATAATGTGTCGGAGTGGGGTGACATATCTATCTCTAAGCCTGGAATCAGGATAATGTGTCGGAGTGGGGTGACATATCTATCTGTAGGCCTGGAATCAGAATAATGTGTCGGAGTGGAGTGACATATCTATCTGTAGGCCTGGAATCAGGATAATGTGTCGGAGTGGGGTGACATATCTATCTGTTGGCCTGGAATCAGGATAATGTGTCCGAGTTGGATGACATATCTATCTGTTGTTCCGGAATCAGGATAATGTGTCGGAGTGGGGTGACTTATCTATCTGTTGGCCTGGAATCAGGATAATGTGTCGGAGTGGGGTGACATATCTATCTGTAGGCCTGGAATCAGGATAATGTGTCGGAGTGGCGTGACATATCTATCTGTTGGCCTGGAATCAGGATAATGTGTCCGAGTGGGATGACATATCTATCTGTTGGTCCGGAATCAGGATAATGTGTCGGAGTGGGGTGACATATCTATCTGTTGGCCTGGAATCAGGATAATGTGTCGGAGTGGGGTGACATATCTATCTGTAGGCCTGGAATCAGGATAATGTGTCGGAGTGGGGGTGACATATCTATCTGTTGGCCTGGAATCAGGATAATGTGTCGGAGTGGGGTGACATATCTATCTGTAGGCCTGGAATCAGGATAATGTGTCGGAGTGGGGTGACATATCTATCTGTTGGCCTGGAATCAGGATAATGTGTCAGAGTGGGGTGACATATCTATCTGTTGGTCCGGAATCAGGATAATGTGTCGGAGTGGGGTGACATATCTATCTGTTGGTCTGGAATCAGGATAATGTGTCGGAGTGGGGTGACATATCTATCTGTTGGCCTGGAATCAGGATATTGGGTCAGAGTGGGGTGACATATCTATCTGTTGGCCTGGAATCAGGATAATGTGTCCTATTGGGGTGACATATCTATCTGTTGGCCTGGAATCAGGATAATGTGTCGGAGTGGGGTGACATATCTATCTGTTGGCCTGGAATCAGGATAATGTGTCGGAGTGGGGGTGACATATCTATCTGTAGGCCTGGAATCAGGATAATGTGTCGGAGTGGGGTGACATATCTATCTGTAGGCCTGGAATCAGAATAATGTGTCGGAGTGGAGTGACATATCTATCTGTAGGCCTGGAATCAGGATAATGTGTCCTATTGGGGTGACATATCTATCTGTTGGCCTGGAATCAGGATAATGTGTCGGAGTGGGGTGACATATCTATCTGTAGGCCTGGAATCAGGATAATGTGTCGGAGTGGGGTGACATATCTATCTGTAGGC
Organism: Bathymodiolus septemdierum; assembly: GCA_963383655.1. Lineage (NCBI taxonomy): Eukaryota > Metazoa > Mollusca > Bivalvia > Mytilida > Modiolidae > Bathymodiolus > Bathymodiolus septemdierum. The sequence goes on along the minus strand of OY726525.1, from coordinate 2,536,253 downwards.
CTGGAATCAGGATAATGTGTCGGAGTGGGGTGACATATCTATCTGTTGGCCTGGAATCAGGATAATGTGTCCGAGTGGGATGACATATCTATCTGTTGGTCCGGAATCAGGATAATGTGTCGGAGTGGGGTGACATATCTATCTGTTGGCCTGGAATCAGGATAATGTGTCGGAGTGGGGTGACATATCTATCTGTAGGCCTGGAATCAGGATAATGTGTCGGAGTGGGGTGGCATATCTATCTGTAGGCCTGGAATCAGGATAATGTGTCGGAGTGGGTTCACAAATCTATCTGTAGGCCTGGAATCAGGATAATGTGTCGGAGTGGGGGTGACATATCTATCTGTAGGCCTGGAATCAGGATAATGTGTCGGAGTGGGGTGACATATCTATCTGTAGGCCTGGAATCAGGATAATGTGTCGGAGTGGGGTGACATATCTATCTGTTGGCCTGGAATCAGGATAATGTGTCGGAGTGGGGTGACATATCTCTCTGTTGGCTGGAATCAGGATAATGTGTCGGAGTGGGGTGACATATCTATCTGTTGGCCTGGAATCAGGATAATGTGTCCTAGTGGGGTGACATATCTATCTGTTGGCCTGGAATCAGGATAATGTGTCAGAGTGGGGTGACATATCTATCTGTTGGCCTGGAATCAGGATAATGTGTCAGAGTGGGGTGACATATCTATCTGTTGGCCTGGAATCAGGATAATGTGTCGGAGTGGGGTGACATATCTATCTGTTGGCCTGGAATCAGGATAATGTGTCCTAGTGGGGTGACATATCTATCTGTTGGCCTGGAATCAGGATAATGTGTCGGAGTGGGGTGACATATCTATCTGTTGGCCTGGAATCAGGATAATGTGTCCTAGTGGGGTGACATATCTATCTGTTGGTCTGGAATCAGGATAATGTGTCGGAGTGGGGTGACATATATATCTGTTGGCCTGGAATCAGGATAATGTGTCCGAGTGGAGTGACATATCTATCTGTAGGCCTGGAATCAGGATAATGTGTCGGAGTGGGGTGACATATCTATCTGTTGGTCCGGAATCAGTATAATGTGTCAGAGTGGGGTGACATATCTATCTGTAGGCCTGGAATCAGGATAATGTGTCGGAGTGGGGTGACATATCTATCTCTAGGCTTGGAATCAGAATAATGTGTCGGAGTGGAGTGACATATCTATCTGTAGGCCTGGAATCAGGATAATGTGTCGGAGTGGGGTGACATATCTATCTGTTGGCCTGGAATCAGGATAATGTGTCGGAGTGGGGTGACATATCTATCTGTTGGTCCGGAATCAGGATAATGTGTCGGAGTGGGGTGACATATCTTTCTGTAGGCCTGGAATCAGGATAATGTGTCGGAGTGGAGTGACATATCTATCTGTTGGTCCGGAATCAGGATAATGTGTCGGAGTGGGGTGACATATCTTTCTGTAGGCCTGGAATCAGGATAATGTGTCGGAGTGGCGTGACATATCTATCTGTTGGCCTGGAATCAGGATAATGTGTCGGAGTGGGGTGACATATCTCTCTGTTGGCCTGGAATCAGGATAATGTGTCGGAGTGGGGTGACATATCTATCTATTTATCCTGGAATCAGGATAATGTGTCCTAGTGGGGTGACATATCTATCTGTTGGCCTGGAATCAGGATAATGTGTCAGAGTGGGGTGACATATCTATCTGTTGGCCTGGAATCAGGATAATGTGTCAGAGTGGGGTGACATATCTATCTGTAGGCCTGGAATCAGGATAATGTGTCGGAGTGGGGTGACATATCTATCTGTTGGCCTGGAATCAGGATAATGTGTCCTAGTGGGGTGACATATCTATCTGTTGGCCTGGAATCAGGATAATGTGTCGGAGTGGGGTGACATATCTATCTGTTGGCCTGGAATCAGGATAAAGTGTCCTAGTGGGGTGACATATCTATCTGTTGGTCTGGAATCAGTATAATGTGTCAGAGTGGGGTGACATATCTATCTGTAGGCCTGGAATCAGGATAATGTGTCGGAGTGGGGTGACATATCTATCTCTAGGCCTGGAATCAGAATAATGTGTCGGAGTGGAGTGACATATCTATCTGTAGGCCTGGAATCAGGATAATGTGTCGGAGTGGGGTGACATATCTATCTGTTGGCCTGGAATCAGGATAATGTGTCGGAGTGGGGTGACATATCTATCTGTTGGTCCGGAATCAGGATAATGTGTCGGAGTGGGGTGACATATCTTTCTGTAGGCCTGGAATCAGGATAATGTGTCGGAGTGGCGTGACATATCTATCTGTTGGCCTGGAATCAGGATAATGTGTCGGAGTGGGTTCACAAATCTATCTGTAGGCCTGGAATCAGGATAATGTGTCGGAGTGGGGGTGACATATCTATCTGTAGGCCTGGAATCAGGATAATGTGTCGGAGTGGGATGACATATCTATCTGTAGGCCTGGAATCAGGATAATGTGTCGGAGTGGGGTGACATATCTCTCTGTTGGCATGGAATCAGGATAATGTGTCGGAGTGGGGTGACATATCTATCTGTTGGCCTGGAATCAGGATAATGTGTCAGAGTGGGGTGACATATCTATCTGTTGGCCTGGAATCAGGATAATGTGTCAGAGTGGGGTGACATATCTATCTGTTGGCCTGGAATCAGGATAATGTGTCAGAGTGGGGTGACATATCTATCTGTTGGCCTGGAATCAGGATAATGTGTCGGAGTGGGGTGACATATCTATCTGTTGGCCTGGAATCAGGATAATGTGTCCTAGTGGGGTGACATATCTATCTGTTGGCCTGGAATCAGGATAATGTGTCGGAGTGGGGTGACATATCTATCTCTTGGCCTGGAATCAGGATAAAGTGTCCTAGTGGGGTGACCTATCTATCTGTTGGTCTGGAATCAGGATAATGTGTCGGAGTGGGGTGACATATATATCTGTTGGCCTGGAATCAGGATAATGTGTCCGAGTGGAGTGACATATCTATCTGTAGGCCTGGAATCAGGATAATGTGTCCGAGTGGGGTGACATATCTATCTGTTGGTCCGGAATCAGTATAATGTGTCAGAGTGGGGTGACATATCTATCTGTAGGCCTGGAATCAGGATAATGTGTCGGAGTGGGGTGACATATCTATCTCTAGGCCTGGAATCAGAATAATGTGTCGGAGTGGAGTGACATATCTATCTGTAGGCCTGGAATCAGGATAATGTGTCGGAGTGGGGTGACATATCTATCTGTTGGCCTGGAATCAGGATAATGTGTCGGAGTGGGGTGACATATCTATCTGTTGGTCCGGAATCAGGATAATGTGTCGGAGTGGGGTGACATATCTTTCTGTAGGCCTGGAATCAGGATAATGTGTCGGAGTGGCGTGACATATCTATCTGTAGGCCTGGAATCAGGATAATGTGTCGGAGTGGGTTCACAAATCTATCTGTAGGCCTGGAATCAGGATAATGTGTCGGAGTGGGGGTGACATATCTATCTGTTGGCCTGGAATCAGGATAATGTGTCGGAGTGGGGTGACATATCTATCTGTAGGCCTGGAATCAGGATAATGTGTCGGAGTGGGGTGACATATCTATCTGTTGGCCTGGAATCAGGATAATGTGTCGGAGTGGGGTGACATATCTATCTGTTGGCCTTGAATCAGGATAATGTGTCGGAGTGGGGTGACATATCTATCTGTTGGTCCGGAATCAGGATAATGTGTCCTAGTGGGGTGACATATCTATCTGTTGGCCTGGAATCAGGATAATGTGTCAGAGTGGGGTGACATATCTATCTGTTGGCCTGGAATCAGGATAATGTGTCAGAGTGGGGTGACATATCTATCTGTTGGCCTGGAATCAGGATAATGTGTCGGAGTGGGGTGACATATCTATCTGTTGGCCTGGAATCAGGATAATGTGTCCTAGTGGGGTGACATATCTATCTGTTGGCCTGGAATCAGGATAATGTTTCGGAGTGGGGTGACATATCTATCTCTTGGCCTGGAATCAGGATAAAGTGTCCTAGTGGGGTGACATATCTATCTGTTGGTCTGGAATCAGGATAATGTGTCGGAGTGGCGTGACATATCTATCTGTTGGCCTGGAATCAGGATAATGTGTCGGAGTGGGGTGACATATCTCTCTGTTGGCCTGGAATCAGGATAATGTGTCGGAGTGGGGTGACATATCTATCTATTTATCCTGGAATCAGGATAATGTGTCCTAGTGGGGTGACATATCTATCTGTTGGCCTGGAATCAGGATAATGTGTCAGAGTGGGGTGACATATCTATCTGTTGGCCTGGAATCAGGATAATGTGTCAGAGTGGGGTGACATATCTATCTGTAGGCCTGGAATCAGGATAATGTGTCGGAGTGGGGTGACATATCTATCTGTTGGCCTGGAATCAGGATAATGTGTCCTAGTGGGGTGACATATCTATCTGTTGGCCTGGAATCAGGATAATGTGTCGGAGTGGGGTGACATATCTATCTGTTGGCCTGGAATCAGAATAATGTGTCGGAGTGGAGTGGCATATCTATCTGTAGGCCTGGAATCAGGATAATGTGTCGGAGTGGGGTGACATATCTATCTGTTGGCCTGGAATCAGGATAATGTGTCGGAGTGGGGTGACATATCTATCTGTTGGTCCGGAATCAGGATAATGTGTCGGAGTGGGGTGACATATCTTTCTGTAGGCCTGGAATCAGGATAATGTGTCGGAGTGGCGTGACATATCTATCTGTAGGCCTGGAATCAGGATAATGTGTCGGAGTGGGTTCACAAATCTATCTGTAGGCCTGGAATCAGGATAATGTGTCGGAGTGGGGGTGACATATCTATCTGTAGGCCTGGAATCAGGATAATGTGTCGGAGTGGGGTGACATATCTATCTGTAGGCCTGGAATCAGGATAATGTGTCGGAGTGGGGTGACATATCTATCTGTTGGCCTGGAATCAGGATAATGTGTCGGAGTGGAGTGACATATCTCTCTGTTGGCATGGAATCAGGATAATGTGTCGGAGTGGGGGTGACATATCTATCTGTAGGCCTGGAATCAGGATAATGTGTCGGAGTGGGGTGACATATCTATCTGTAGGCCTGGAATCAGGATAATGTGTCGGAGTGGGGTGACATATCTATCTGTTGGCCTGGAATCAGGATAATGTGTCGGAGTGGAGTGACATATCTCTCTGTTGGCATGGAATCAGGATAATGTGTCGGAGTGGGGTGACATATCTATCTGTTGGCCTGGAATCAGGATAATGTGTCCTAGTGGGGTGACATATCTATCTGTTGGCCTGGAATCAGGATAATGTGTCAGAGTGGGGTGACATATCTATCTGTTGGCCTGGAATCAGGATAATGTGTCAGAGTGGGGTGACATATCTATCTGTTGGCCTGGAATCAGGATAATGTGTCGGAGTGGGGTGACATATCTATCTGTTGGCCTGGAATCAGGATAATGTGTCCTAGTGGGGTGACATATCTATCTGTTGGCCTGGAATCAGGATAATGTGTCGGAGTGGGGTGACATATCTATCTCTTGGCCTGGAATCAGGATAAAGTGTCCTAGTGGGGTGACCTATCTATCTGTTGGTCTGGAATCAGGATAATGTGTCGGAGTGGGGTGACATATATATCTGTTGGCCTGGAATCAGGATAATGTGTCCGAGTGGAGTGACATATCTATCTGTAAGCCTGGAATCAGGATAATGTGTCCGAGTGGGGTGACATATCTATCTGTTGGTCCGGAATCAGTATAATGTGTCAGAGTGGGGTTACATATCTATCTGTAGGCCTGGAATCAGGATAATGTGTCGGAGTGGGGTGACATATCTATCTCTAGGCCTGGAATCAGAATAATGTGTCGGAGTGGAGTGACATATCTATCTGTAGGCCTGGAATCAGGATAATGTGTCGGAGTGGGGTGACATATCTATCTGTTGGCCTAGAATCAGGATAATGTGTCGGAGTGGGGTGACATATCTATCTGTTGGTCCGGAATCAGGATAATGTGTCGGAGTGGGGTGACATATCTTTCTGTAGGCCTGGAATCAGGATAATGTGTCGGAGTGGCGTGACATATCTATCTGTAGGCCTGGAATCAGGATAATGTGTCGGAGTGGGTTCACAAATCTATCTGTAGGCCTGGAATCAGGATAATGTGTCGGAGTGGGGGTGACATATCTATCTGTTGGCCTGGAATCAGGATAATGTGTCGGAGTGGGGTGACATATCTATCTGTAGGCCTGGAATCAGGATAATGTGTCGGAGTGGGGTGACATATCTATTTGTTGGCCTGGAATCAGGATAATGTGTCGGAGTGGGGTGACATATCTATCTGTTGGCCTTGAATCAGGATAATGTGTCGGAGTGGGGTGACATATCTATCTGTTGGTCCGGAATCAGGATAATGTGTCCTAGTGGGGTGACATATCTATCTGTTGGCCTGGAATCAGGATAATGTGTCAGAGTGGGGTGACATATCTATCTGTTGGCCTGGAATCAGGATAATGTGTCAGAGTGGGGTGACATATCTATCTGTTGGCCTGGAATCAGGATAATGTGTCGGAGTGGGGTGACATATCTATCTGTTGGCCTGGAATCAGGATAATGTGTCCTAGTGGGGTGACATATCTATCTGTTGGCCTGGAATCAGGATAATGTGTCGGAGTGGGGTGACATATCTATCTCTTGGCCTGGAATCAGGATAAAGTGTCCTAGTGGGGTGACATATCTATCTGTTGGTCTGGAATCAGGATAATGTGTCGGAGTGGGGTGACATATATATCTGTTGGCCTGGAATCAGGATAATGTGTCCGAGTGGAGTGACATATCTATCTGTAGGCCTGGAATCAGGATAATGTGTCCGAGTGGGGTGACATATCTATCTGTTTGTCCGGAATCAGTATAATGTGTCAGAGTGGGGTGACATATCTATCTGTAGGCCTGGAATCAGGATAATGTGTCGGAGTGGGGTGACATATCTATCTCTAGGCCTGGAATCAGGATAATGTGTCGGAGTGGGGTGACATATCTATCTGTTGGCCTGGAATCAGGATAATGTGTCGGAGTGGGGTGACATATCTATCTGTTGGTCCGGAATCAGGATAATGTGTCGGAGTGGGGTGACATATCTTTCTGTAGGCCTGGAATCAGGATAATGTGTCGGAGTGGCGTGACATATCTATCTGTTGGCCTGGAATCAGGATAGTGTGTCGGAGTGGGGTGACATATCTCTCTGTTGGCCTGGAATCAGGATAATGTGTCGGAGTGGGGTGACATATCTATCTGTTGGCCTGGAATCAGGATAATGTGTCCTAGTGGGGTGACATATCTATCTGTTGGCCTGGAATCAGAATAATGTGTCAGAGTGGGGTGACATATCTATCTGTTGGCCTGGAATCAGGATAATGTGTCCTAGTGGGGTGACATATCTATCTGTTGGCCTGGAATCAGGATAATGTGTCGGAGTGGGGTGACATATCTATCTGTTGGCCTGGAATCAGGATAAAGTGTCCTAGTGGGGTGACATATCTATCTGTTGGTCTGGAATCAGGATAATGTGTCGGAGTGGGGTGACATATATATCTGTTGGCCTGGAATCAGGATAATGTGTCCGAGTGGAGTGACATATCTATCTGTAGGCCTGGAATCAGGATAATGTGTCGGAGTGGGGTGACATATCTATCTGTAGGCCTGGAATCAGGATAATGTGTCGGAGTGGGGTGACATATCTATCTCTAGGCCTGGAATCAGAATAATGTGTCGGAGTGGAGTGACATATCTATCTGTAGGCCTGGAATCAGGATAATGTGTCGGAGTGGGGTGACATATCTATCTGTTGGCCTGGAATCAGGATAATGTGTCGGAGTGGGGTGACATATCTATCTGTTGGTCCGGAATCAGGATAATGTGTCGGAGTGGGGTGACATATCTTTCTGTAGGCCTGGAATCAGGATAATGTGTCGGAGTGGCGTGACATATCTATCTGTTGGCCTGGAATCAGGATAATGTGTCCGAGTGGGATGACATATCTATCTGTTGGTCCGGAATCAGGATAATGTGTCGGAGTGGGGTGACATATCTATCTGTTGGCCTGGAATCAGGATAATGTGTCGGAGTGGGGTTGACATATCTATCTGTTGGCCTGGAATCAGGATAATGTGTCGGAGTGGGGTGACATATCTATCTGTAGGCCTGGAATCAGGATAATGTGTCGGAGTGGGGTGACATATCTATCTGTTGGCCTGGAATCAGGATAATGTGTCCTAGTGGGGTGACATATCTATCTGTTGGCCTGGAATCAGGATAATGTGTCAGAGTGGGGTGACATATCTATCTGTTGGTCCGGAATCAGGATAATGTGTCGGAGTGGGGTGACATATCTATCTGTTGGTCTGGAATCAGGATAATGTGTCGGAGTGGGGTGACATATCTATCTGTTGGCCTGGAATCAGGATATTGTGTCAGAGTGGGGTGACATATCTATCTGTTGGCCTGGAATCAGGATAATGTGTCCTATTGGGGTGACATATCTATCTGTTGGCCTGGAATCAGGATAATGTGTCGGAGTGGGGGTGACATATCTATCTGTAGGCCTGGAATCAGGATAATGTGTCGGAGTGGGGTGATATATCTATCTGTAGGCCTGGAATCAGGATAATGTGTCGGAGTGGGGTGATATATCTATCTGTTGGCCTGGAATCAGGATAATGTGTCCTATTGGGGTGACATATCTATCTGTTGGCCTGGAATCAGGATAATGTGTCCTAGTGGGGTGACATATCTATCTGTTGGCCTGGAATCAGGATAATGTGTCAGAGTGGGGTGACATATCTATCTGTTGGCCTGGAATCAGGATAATGTGTCAGAGTGGGGTGACATATCTATCTGTTGGCCTGGAATCAGGATAATGTGTCGGAGTGGGGTGACATATCTATCTCTTGGCCTGGAATCAGGATAAAGTGTCCTAGTGGGGTGACATATCTATCTGTTGGTCTGGAATCAGGATAATGTGTCGGAGTGGGGTGACATATATATCTGTTGGCCTGGAATCAGGATAATGTGTCCGAGTGGAGTGACATATCTATCTGTAGGCCTGGAATCAGGATAATGTGTCCGAGTGGGGTGACATATCTATCTGTTGGTCCGGAATCAGTATAATGTGTCAGAGTGGGGTGACATATCTATCTGTAGGCCTGGAATCAGGATAATGTGTCGGAGTGGGGTGACATATCTATCTCTAGGCCTGGAATCAGAATAATGTGTCGGAGTGGAGTGACATATCTATCTGTAGGCCTGGAATCAGGATAATGTGTCGGAGTGGGGTGACATATCTATCTGTTGGCCTGGAATCAGGATAATGTGTCGGAGTGGGGTGACATATCTATCTGTTGGTCCGGAATCAGGATAATGTGTCGGAGTGGGGTGACATATCTTTCTGTAGGCCTGGAATCAGGATAATGTGTCGGAGTGGCGTGACATATCTATCTGTTGGCCTGGAATCAGGATAATGTGTCGGAGTGGGGTGACATATCTCTCTGTTGGCCTGGAATCAGGATAATGTGTCGGAGTGGGGTGACATATCTATCTGTTGGCCTGGAATCAGGATAATGTGTCCTAGTGGGGTGACATATATATCTGTTGGCCTTGAATCAGGATAATGTGTCAGAGTGGGGTGACATATCTATCTGTTGGCCTGGAATCAGGATAATGTGTCAGAGTGGGGTGACATATCTATCTGTTGGCCTGGAATCAGGATAATGTGTCGGAGTGGGGTGACATATCTATCTGTTGGCCTGGAATCAGGATAATGTGTCCTAGTGGGGTGACATATCTATCTGTTGGCCTGGAATCAGGATAATGTGTCGGAGTGGGGTGACATATCTATCTCTTGGCCTGGAATCAGGATAAAGTGTCCTAGTGGGGTGACATATCTATCTGTTGGTCTGGAATCAGGATAATGTGTCGGAGTGGGGTGACATATATATCTGTTGGCCTGGAATCAGGATAATGTGTCGGAGTGGGGTGACATATCTATCTGTTGGCCTGGAATCAGGATAATGTGTCGGAGTGGGGTGACATATCTATCTGTTGGCCTGGAATCAGGATAAAGTGTCCTAGTGGGGTGACATATCTATCTGTTGGTCTGGAATCAGGATAATGTGTCGGAGTGGGGTGACATATATATCTGTTGGCCTGGAATCAGGATAATGTGTCCGAGTGGAGTGACATATCTATCTGTAGGCCTAGAATCAGGATAATGTGTCGGAGTGGGGTGACATATCTATCTGTTGGTCCGGAATCAGGATAATGTGTCGGAGTGGGGTGACATATCTTTCTGTAGGCCTGGAATCAGGATAATGTGTCGGAGTGGCGTGACATATCTATCTGTAGGCCTGGAATCAGGATAATGTGTCGGAGTGGGTTCACAAATCTATCTGTAGGCCTGGAATCAGGATAATGTGTCGGAGTGGGGGTGACATATCTATCTGTAGGCCTGGAATCAGGATAATGTGTCGGAGTGGGGTGACATATCTATCTGTAGGCCTGGAATCAGGATAATGTGTCGGAGTGGGGTGACATATCTATCTGTTGGCCTGGAATCAGGATAATGTGTCGGAGTGGAGTGACATATCTCTCTGTTGGCATGGAATCAGGATAATGTGTCGGAGTGGGGGTGACATATCTATCTGTAGGCCTGGAATCAGGATAATGTGTCGGAGTGGGGTGACATATCTATCTGTAGGCCTGGAATCAGGATAATGTGTCGGAGTGGGGTGACATATCTATCTGTTGGCCTGGAATCAGGATAATGTGTCGGAGTGGAGTGACATATCTCTCTGTTGGCATGGAATCAGGATAATGTGTCGGAGTGGGGTGACATATCTATCTGTTGGCCTGGAATCAGGATAATGTGTCCTAGTGGGGTGACATATCTATCTGTTGGCCTGGAATCAGGATAATGTGTCAGAGTGGGGTGACATATCTATCTGTTGGCCTGGAATCAGGATAATGTGTCAGAGTGGGGTGACATATCTATCTGTTGGCCTGGAATCAGGATAATGTGTCGGAGTGGGGTGACATATCTATCTGTTGGCCTGGAATCAGGATAATGTGTCCTAGTGGGGTGACATATCTATCTGTTGGCCTGGAATCAGGATAATGTGTCGGAGTGGGGTGACATATCTATCTCTTGGCCTGGAATCAGGATAAAGTGTCCTAGTGGGGTGACCTATCTATCTGTTGGTCTGGAATCAGGATAATGTGTCGGAGTGGGGTGACATATATATCTGTTGGCCTGGAATCAGGATAATGTGTCCGAGTGGAGTGACATATCTATCTGTAAGCCTGGAATCAGGATAATGTGTCCGAGTGGGGTGACATATCTATCTGTTGGTCCGGAATCAGTATAATGTGTCAGAGTGGGGTTACATATCTATCTGTAGGCCTGGAATCAGGATAATGTGTCGGAGTGGGGTGACATATCTATCTCTAGGCCTGGAATCAGAATAATGTGTCGGAGTGGAGTGACATATCTATCTGTAGGCCTGGAATCAGGATAATGTGTCGGAGTGGGGTGACATATCTATCTGTTGGCCTAGAATCAGGATAATGTGTCGGAGTGGGGTGACATATCTATCTGTTGGTCCGGAATCAGGATAATGTGTCGGAGTGGGGTGACATATCTTTCTGTAGGCCTGGAATCAGGATAATGTGTCGGAGTGGCGTGACATATCTATCTGTAGGCCTGGAATCAGGATAATGTGTCGGAGTGGGTTCACAAATCTATCTGTAGGCCTGGAATCAGGATAATGTGTCGGAGTGGGGGTGACATATCTATCTGTTGGCCTGGAATCAGGATAATGTGTCGGAGTGGGGTGACATATCTATCTGTAGGCCTGGAATCAGGATAATGTGTCGGAGTGGGGTGACATATCTATTTGTTGGCCTGGAATCAGGATAATGTGTCGGAGTGGGGTGACATATCTATCTGTTGGCCTTGAATCAGGATAATGTGTCGGAGTGGGGTGACATATCTATCTGTTGGTCCGGAATCAGGATAATGTGTCCTAGTGGGGTGACATATCTATCTGTTGGCCTGGAATCAGGATAATGTGTCAGAGTGGGGTGACATATCTATCTGTTGGCCTGGAATCAGGATAATGTGTCAGAGTGGGGTGACATATCTATCTGTTGGCCTGGAATCAGGATAATGTGTCGGAGTGGGGTGACATATCTATCTGTTGGCCTGGAATCAGGATAATGTGTCCTAGTGGGGTGACATATCTATCTGTTGGCCTGGAATCAGGATAATGTGTCGGAGTGGGGTGACATATCTATCTCTTGGCCTGGAATCAGGATAAAGTGTCCTAGTGGGGTGACATATCTATCTGTTGGTCTGGAATCAGGATAATGTGTCGGAGTGGGGTGACATATATATCTGTTGGCCTGGAATCAGGATAATGTGTCCGAGTGGAGTGACATATCTATCTGTAGGCCTGGAATCAGGATAATGTGTCCGAGTGGGGTGACATATCTATCTGTTTGTCCGGAATCAGTATAATGTGTCAGAGTGGGGTGACATATCTATCTGTAGGCCTGGAATCAGGATAATGTGTCGGAGTGGGGTGACATATCTATCTCTAGGCCTGGAATCAGGATAATGTGTCGGAGTGGGGTGACATATCTATCTGTTGGCCTGGAATCAGGATAATGTGTCGGAGTGGGGTGACATATCTATCTGTTGGTCCGGAATCAGGATAATGTGTCGGAGTGGGGTGACATATCTTTCTGTAGGCCTGGAATCAGGATAATGTGTCGGAGTGGCGTGACATATCTATCTGTTGGCCTGGAATCAGGATAGTGTGTCGGAGTGGGGTGACATATCTCTCTGTTGGCCTGGAATCAGGATAATGTGTCGGAGTGGGGTGACATATCTATCTGTTGGCCTGGAATCAGGATAATGTGTCCTAGTGGGGTGACATATCTATCTGTTGGCCTGGAATCAGAATAATGTGTCAGAGTGGGGTGACATATCTATCTGTTGGCCTGGAATCAGGATAATGTGTCCTAGTGGGGTGACATATCTATCTGTTGGCCTGGAATCAGGATAATGTGTCGGAGTGGGGTGACATATCTATCTGTTGGCCTGGAATCAGGATAAAGTGTCCTAGTGGGGTGACATATCTATCTGTTGGTCTGGAATCAGGATAATGTGTCGGAGTGGGGTGACATATATATCTGTTGGCCTGGAATCAGGATAATGTGTCCGAGTGGAGTGACATATCTATCTGTAGGCCTGGAATCAGGATAATGTGTCGGAGTGGGGTGACATATCTATCTGTAGGCCTGGAATCAGGATAATGTGTCGGAGTGGGGTGACATATCTATCTCTAGGCCTGGAATCAGAATAATGTGTCGGAGTGGAGTGACATATCTATCTGTAGGCCTGGAATCAGGATAATGTGTCGGAGTGGGGTGACATATCTATCTGTTGGCCTGGAATCAGGATAATGTGTCGGAGTGGGGTGACATATCTATCTGTTGGTCCGGAATCAGGATAATGTGTCGGAGTGGGGTGACATATCTTTCTGTAGGCCTGGAATCAGGATAATGTGTCGGAGTGGCGTGACATATCTATCTGTTGGCCTGGAATCAGGATAATGTGTCCGAGTGGGATGACATATCTATCTGTTGGTCCGGAATCAGGATAATGTGTCGGAGTGGGGTGACATATCTATCTGTTGGCCTGGAATCAGGATAATGTGTCGGAGTGGGGTTGACATATCTATCTGTTGGCCTGGAATCAGGATAATGTGTCGGAGTGGGGTGACATATCTATCTGTAGGCCTGGAATCAGGATAATGTGTCGGAGTGGGGTGACATATCTATCTGTTGGCCTGGAATCAGGATAATGTGTCCTAGTGGGGTGACATATCTATCTGTTGGCCTGGAATCAGGATAATGTGTCAGAGTGGGGTGACATATCTATCTGTTGGTCCGGAATCAGGATAATGTGTCGGAGTGGGGTGACATATCTATCTGTTGGTCTGGAATCAGGATAATGTGTCGGAGTGGGGTGACATATCTATCTGTTGGCCTGGAATCAGGATATTGTGTCAGAGTGGGGTGACATATCTATCTGTTGGCCTGGAATCAGGATAATGTGTCCTATTGGGGTGACATATCTATCTGTTGGCCTGGAATCAGGATAATGTGTCGGAGTGGGGGTGACATATCTATCTGTAGGCCTGGAATCAGGATAATGTGTCGGAGTGGGGTGATATATCTATCTGTAGGCCTGGAATCAGGATAATGTGTCGGAGTGGGGTGATATATCTATCTGTTGGCCTGGAATCAGGATAATGTGTCCTATTGGGGTGACATATCTATCTGTTGGCCTGGAATCAGGATAATGTGTCCTAGTGGGGTGACATATCTATCTGTTGGCCTGGAATCAGGATAATGTGTCAGAGTGGGGTGACATATCTATCTGTTGGCCTGGAATCAGGATAATGTGTCAGAGTGGGGTGACATATCTATCTGTTGGCCTGGAATCAGGATAATGTGTCGGAGTGGGGTGACATATCTATCTCTTGGCCTGGAATCAGGATAAAGTGTCCTAGTGGGGTGACATATCTATCTGTTGGTCTGGAATCAGGATAATGTGTCGGAGTGGGGTGACATATATATCTGTTGGCCTGGAATCAGGATAATGTGTCCGAGTGGAGTGACATATCTATCTGTAGGCCTGGAATCAGGATAATGTGTCCGAGTGGGGTGACATATCTATCTGTTGGTCCGGAATCAGTATAATGTGTCAGAGTGGGGTGACATATCTATCTGTAGGCCTGGAATCAGGATAATGTGTCGGAGTGGGGTGACATATCTATCTCTAGGCCTGGAATCAGAATAATGTGTCGGAGTGGAGTGACATATCTATCTGTAGGCCTGGAATCAGGATAATGTGTCGGAGTGGGGTGACATATCTATCTGTTGGCCTGGAATCAGGATAATGTGTCGGAGTGGGGTGACATATCTATCTGTTGGTCCGGAATCAGGATAATGTGTCGGAGTGGGGTGACATATCTTTCTGTAGGCCTGGAATCAGGATAATGTGTCGGAGTGGCGTGACATATCTATCTGTTGGCCTGGAATCAGGATAATGTGTCGGAGTGGGGTGACATATCTCTCTGTTGGCCTGGAATCAGGATAATGTGTCGGAGTGGGGTGACATATCTATCTGTTGGCCTGGAATCAGGATAATGTGTCCTAGTGGGGTGACATATATATCTGTTGGCCTTGAATCAGGATAATGTGTCAGAGTGGGGTGACATATCTATCTGTTGGCCTGGAATCAGGATAATGTGTCAGAGTGGGGTGACATATCTATCTGTTGGCCTGGAATCAGGATAATGTGTCGGAGTGGGGTGACATATCTATCTGTTGGCCTGGAATCAGGATAATGTGTCCTAGTGGGGTGACATATCTATCTGTTGGCCTGGAATCAGGATAATGTGTCGGAGTGGGGTGACATATCTATCTCTTGGCCTGGAATCAGGATAAAGTGTCCTAGTGGGGTGACATATCTATCTGTTGGTCTGGAATCAGGATAATGTGTCGGAGTGGGGTGACATATATATCTGTTGGCCTGGAATCAGGATAATGTGTCGGAGTGGGGTGACATATCTATCTGTTGGCCTGGAATCAGGATAATGTGTCGGAGTGGGGTGACATATCTATCTGTTGGCCTGGAATCAGGATAAAGTGTCCTAGTGGGGTGACATATCTATCTGTTGGTCTGGAATCAGGATAATGTGTCGGAGTGGGGTGACATATATATCTGTTGGCCTGGAATCAGGATAATGTGTCCGAGTGGAGTGACATATCTATCTGTAGGCCTAGAATCAGGATAATGTGTCGGAGTGGGGTGACATATCTATCTGTTGGTCCGGAATCAGTATAATGTGTCAGAGTGGGGTGACATATCTATCTGTTGGCCTGGAATCAGGATAATGTGTCGGAGTGGGGTGACATATCTATCTCTAGGCCTGGAATCAGAATAATGTGTCGGAGTGGAGTGACATATCTATCTGTAGGCCTGGAATCAGGATAATGTGTCGGAGTGGGGTGACATATCTATCTGTTGGCCTGGAATCAGGATAATGTGTCGGAGTGGGGTGACATATCTATCTGTTGGTCCGGAATCAGGATAATGTGTCGGAGTGGGGTGACATATCTTTCTG
The DNA here is from genome assembly GCA_963383655.1 of Bathymodiolus septemdierum. Taxonomy (NCBI): domain Eukaryota; kingdom Metazoa; phylum Mollusca; class Bivalvia; order Mytilida; family Modiolidae; genus Bathymodiolus; species Bathymodiolus septemdierum. The sequence continues at coordinate 2,519,994 of OY726525.1, read as the reverse complement.
TAGGCCTGGAATCAGGATAATGTGTCGGAGTGGCGTGACATATCTATCTGTAGGCCTGGAATCAGGATATTGTGTCGGAGTGGGTTCACAAATCTATCTGTAGGCCTGGAATCAGGATAATGTGTCGGAGTGGGGGTGACATATCTATCTGTAGGCCTGGAATCAGGATAATGTGTCGGAGTGGGGTGACATATCTATCTGTAGGCCAGGAATCAGGATAATGTGTCGGAGTGGGGTGACATATCTATCTGTTGGCCTGGAATCAGGATAATGTGTCGGAGTGGGGTGACATATCTCTCTGTTGGCCTGGAATCAGGATAATGTGTCGGAGTGGGGTGACATATCTATCTGTTGGCCTGGAATCAGGATAATGTGTCCTAGTGGGGTGACATATCTATCTGTTGGCCTGGAATCAGGATAATGTGTCAGAGTGGGGTGACATATCTATCTGTTGGCCTGGAATCAGGATAATGTGTCAGAGTGGGGTGACATATCTATCTGTTGGCCTGGAATCAGGATAATGTGTCGGAGTGGGGTGACATATCTATCTGTTGGCCTGGAATCAGGATAATGTGTCCTAGTGGGGTGACATATCTATCTGTTGGCCTGGAATCAGGATAATGTGTCGGAGTGGGGTGACATATCTATCTCTAGGCCTGGAATCAGAATAATGTGTCGGAGTGGAGTGACATATCTATCTGTAGGCCTGGAATCAGGATAATGTGTCGGAGTGGGGTGACATATCTATCTGTTGGCCTGGAATCAGGATAATGTGTCGGAGTGGGGTGACATATCTATCTGTTGGTCCGGAATCAGGATAATGTGTCGGAGTGGCGTGACATATCTATCTGTTGGCCTGGAATCAGGATAATGTGTCCGAGTGGGATGACATATCTATCTGTTGGTCCGGAATCAGGATAATGTGTCGGAGTGGGGTGACATATCTATCTGTTGGCCTGGAATCAGGATAATGTGTCGGAGTGGGGGTGACATATCTATCTGTTGGCCTGGAATCAGGATAATGTGTCGGAGTGGGGTGACATATCTATCTGTAGGCCTGGAATCAGGATAATGTGTCGGAGTGGGGTGACATATCTATCTGTTGGCCTGGAATCAGGATAATGTGTCCTAGTGGGGTGACATATCTATCTGTTGGCCTGGAATCAGGATAATGTGTCGGAGTGGGGTAACATATCTATCTGTTGGTCCGGAATCAGGATAATGTGTCGGAGTGGGGTGACATATCTATCTGTTGGTCTGGAATCAGGATAATGTGTCGGAGTGGGGTGACATATCTATCTGTTGGCCTGGAATCAGGATATTGTGTCAGAGTGGGGTGACATATCTATCTGTTGGCCTGGAATCAGGATAATGTGTCCTATTGGGGTGACATATCTATCTGTTGGCCTGGAATCAGGATAATGTGTCGGAGTGGGGGTGACATATCTATCTGTAGGCCTGGAATCAGGATAATGTGTCGGAGTGGGGTGACATATCTATCTGTAGGCCTGGAATCAGGATAATGTGTCGGAGTGGGGTGACATATCTATCTGTTGCCCTGGAATCAGGATAATGTGTCGGAGTGGGGTGACATATCTCTCTGTTGGCCTGGAATCAGGATAATGTGTCGGAGTGGGGTGACATATCTATCTGTTGGCCTGGAATCAGGATAATGTGTCCTAGTGGGGTGACATATCTATCTGTTGGCCTGGAATCAGGATAATGTGTCAGAGTGGGGTGACATATCTATCTGTAGGCCTGGAATCAGGATAATGTGTCGGAGTGGGGTGACATATCTATCTGTTGGCCTGGAATCAGGATAATGTGTCGGAGTGGGGTGACATATCTATCTGTAGGCCTGGAATCAGGATAATGTGTCGGAGTGGGGGTGACATATCTATCTGTTGGCCTGGAATCAGGATAATGTGTCGGAGTGGGGTGACATATCTATCTGTAGGCCTGGAATCAGGATAATGTGTCGGAGTGGGGTGACATATCTATCTGTTGGCCTGGAATCAGGATAATGTGTCCTAGTGGGGTGATATATCTATCTGTTGGCCTTGAATCAGGATAATGTGTCAGAGTGGGGTGACATATCTATCTGTTGGTCCGGAATCAGGATAATGTGTCGGAGTGGGGTGACATATCTATCTGTTGGTCTGGAATCAGGATAATGTGTCGGAGTGGGGTGACATATCTATCTGTTGGCCTGGAATCAGGATATTGTGTCAGAGTGGGGTGACATATCTATCTGTTGGCCTGGAATCAGGATAATGTGTCCTATTGGGGTGACATATCTATCTGTTGGCCTGGAATCAGGATAATGTGTCGGAGTGGGGTGACATATCTATCTGTAGGCCTGGAATCAGGATAATGTGTCGGAGTGGGGTGACATATCTATCTGTAGGCCTGGAATCAGGATAATGTGTCGGAGTGGGGTGACATATCTATCTGTAGGCCTGGAATCAGAATAATGTGTCGGAGTGGAGTGACATATCTATCTGTAGGCCTGGAATCAGGATAATGTGTCCTATTGGGGTGACATATCTATCTGTTGGCCTGGAATCAGGATAATGTGTCGGAGTGGGGTGACATATCTATCTGTAGGCCTGGAATCAGGATAATGTGTCGGAGTGGGGTGACATATCTATCTGTAGGCCTGGAATCAGGATAATGTGTCGGAGTGGGGTGACATATCTATCTGTTGGCCTGGAATCAGGATAATGTGTCCGAGTGGAGTGACATATCTATCTGTAGGCCTGGAATCAGGATAATGTGTTCGAGTGGGGTGACATATCTATCTGTTGGTCCGGAATCAGGATAATGTGTCGGAGTGGGGTGACATATCTATCTCTAGGCCTGGAATCAGAATAATGTGTCGGAGTGGAGTGACATATCTATCTGTAGGCCTGGAATCAGGATAATGTGTCGGAGTGGGGTGACATATCTATCTGTTGGCCTGGAATCAGGATAATGTGTCGGAGTGGGGTAACATATCTATCTGTTGGTCCGGAATCAGGATAATGTGTCGGAGTGGGGTGACATATCTTTCTGTAGGCCTGGAATCAGGATAATGTGTCGGAGTGGCGTGACATATCTATCTGTTGGCCTGGAATCAGGATAATGTGTCGGAGTGGGGTGACATATCTCTCTGTTGGCCTGGAATCAGGATAATGTGTCGGAGTGGGTTGAGATATCTATCTGTTGGCCTGGAATCAGGATAATGTGTCCTAGTGGGGTGACATATCTATCTGTTGGCCTTGAATCAGGATAATGTGTCAGAGTGGGGTGACATATCTATCTGTTGGCCTGGAATCAGGATAATGTGTCAGAGTGGGGTGACATATCTATCTGTAGGCCTTGAATCAGGATAATGTGTCAGAGTGGGGTGACATATCTATCTGTTGGCCTGGAATCAGGATAATGTGTCCTAGTGGGGTGACATATCTATCTGTTGGCCTGGAATCAGGATAAAGTGTCCTAGTGGGGTGACATATCTATCTGTTGGTCTGGAATCAGGATAATGTGTCGGAGTGGGGTGACATTTATATCTGTTGGCCTGGAATCAGGATAATGTGTCCGAGTGGAGTGACATATCTATCTGTAGGCCTAGAATCAGGATAATGTGTCGGAGTGGGGTGACATATCTATCTGTTGGTCCGGAATCAGTATAATGTGTCAGAGTGGGGTGACATATCTATCTGTAGGCCTGGAATCAGGATAATGTGTCGGAGTGGGGTGACATATCTATCTCAAGGCCTGGAATCAGGATAATGTGTCGGAGTGGGGTGACATATCTATCTGTTGGTCCGGAATCAGGATAATGTGTCGGAGTGGGGTGACATATCTTTCTGTAGGCCTGGAATCAGGATAATGTGTCGAAGTGGCGTGACATATCTATCTGTTGGCCTGGAATCAGGATAATGTGTCAGAGTGGGATGACATATCTATCTGTTGGTCCGGAATCAGGATAATGTGTCGGAGTGGGGTGACATATCTATCTGTTGGCCTGGAATCAGGATAATGTGTCGGAGTGGGGGTGACATATCTATCTGTTGGCCTGGAATCAGGATAATGTGTCGGAGTGGGGTGACATATCTATCTGTAGGCCTGGAATCAGGATAATGTGTCGGAGTGGGGTGACATATCTATCTGTTGGCCTGGAATCAGGATAATGTGTCCTAGTGGGGTGACATATCTATCTGTTGGCCTGGAATCAGGATAATGTGTCGGAGTGGGGTAACATATCTATCTGTTGGTCCGGAATCAGGATAATGTGTCGGAGTGGGGTGACATATTTATCTGTTGGTCTGGAATCAGGATAATGTGTCGGAGTGGGGTGACATATCTATCTGTTGGCCTGGAATCAGGATATTGTGTCAGAGTGGGGTGACATATCTATCTGTTGGCCTGGAATCAGGATAATGTGTCCTATTGGGGTGACATATCTATCTGTTGGCCTGGAATCAGGATAATGTGTCGGAGTGGGGGTGACATATCTATCTGTAGGCCTGGAATCAGGATAATGTGTCGGAGTGGGGTGACATATCTATCTGTAGGCCTGGAATCAGGATAATGTGTCGGAGTGGGGTGACATATCTATCTGTTGCCCTGGAATCAGGATAATGTGTCGGAGTGGGGTGACATATCTCTTTGTTGGCCTGGAATCAGGATAATGTGTCAGAGTGGGGTGACATATCTATCTGTTGGCCTGGAATCAGGATAATGTGTCCTAGTGGGGTGACATATCTATCTGTTGGCCTGGAATCAGGATAATGTGTCAGAGTGGGGTGACATATCTATCTGTAGGCCTGGAATCAGGATAATGTGTCGGAGTGGGGTGACATATCTATCTGTTGGCCTGGAATCAGGATAATGTGTCGGAGTGGGGTGACATATCTATCTGTAGGCCTGGAATCAGGATAATGTGTCGGAGTGGGGGTGACATATCTATCTGTTGGCCTGGAATCAGGATAATGTGTCGGAGTGGGGTGACATATCTATCTGTAGGCCTGGAATCAGGATAATGTGTCGGAGTGGGGTGACATATCTATCTGTTGGCCTGGAATCAGGATAATGTGTCCTAGTGGGGTGATATATCTATCTGTTGGCCTGGAATCAGGATAATGTGTCAGAGTGGGGTGACATATCTATCTGTTGGTCCGGAATCAGGATAATGTGTCGGAGTGGGGTGACATATCTATCTGTTGGTCTGGAATCAGGATAATGTGTCGGAGTGGGGTGACATATCTATCTGTTGGCCTGGAATCAGGATATTGTGTCAGAGTGGGGTGACATATCTATCTGTTGGCCTGGAATCAGGATAATGTGTCCTATTGGGGTGACATATCTATCTGTTGGCCTGGAATCAGCATAATGTGTCGGAGTGGGGTGACATATCTATCTGTAGGCCTGGAATCAGGATAATGTGTCGGAGTGGGGTGACATATCTATCTGTAGGCCTGGAATCAGGATAATGTGTCGGAGTGGGGTGACATATCTATCTGTAGGCCTGGAATCAGAATAATGTGTCGGAGTGGAGTGACATATCTATCTGTAGGCCTGGAATCAGGATAATGTGTCCTATTGGGGTGACATATCTATCTGTTGGCCTGGAATCAGGATAATGTGTCGGAGTGGGGTGACATATCTATCTGTAGGCCTGGAATCAGGATAATGTGTCGGAGTGGGGTGACATATCTATCTGTAGGCCTGGAATCAGGATAATGTGTCGGAGTGGGGTGACATATCTATCTGTTGGCCTGGAATCAGGATAATGTGTCCGAGTGGGATGACATATCTATCTGTTGGTCCGGAATCAGGATAATGTGTCGGAGTGGGGTGACATATCTATCTGTTGGCCTGGAATCAGGATAATGTGTCGGAGTGGGGTGACATATCTATCTGTAGGCCTGGAATCAGGATAATGTGTCGGAGTGGGGTGACATATCTATCTGTAGGCCTGGAATCAGGATAATGTGTCGGAGTGGGTTCACAAATCTATCTGTAGGCCTGGAATCAGGATAATGTGTCGGAGTGGGGGTGACATATCTATCTGTAGGCCTGGAATCAGGATAATGTGTCGGAGTGGGGTGACATATCTATCTGTAGGCCTGGAATCAGGATAATGTGTCGGAGTGGGGTGACATATCTATCTGTTGGCCTGGAATCAGGATAATGTGTCGGAGTGGGGTGACATATCTCTCTGTTAGCTGGAATCAGGATAATGTGTCGGAGTGGGGTGACATATCTATCTGTTGGCCTGGAATCAGGATAATGTGTCGGAGTGGGGTGACATATCTATCTGTTGGCCTGGAATCAGGATAATGTGTCAGAGTGGGGTGACATATCTATCTGTTGGCCTGGAATCAGGATAATGTGTCAGAGTGGGGTGACATATCTATCTGTTGGCCTGGAATCAGGATAATGTGTCGGAGTGGGGTGACATATCTATCTGTTGGCCTGGAATCAGAATAATGTGTCCTAGTGGAGTGACATATCTATCTGTTGGTCTGGAATCAGGATAATGTGTCGGAGTGGGGTGACATATATATCTGTTGGCCTGGAATCAGGATAATGTGTCCGAGTGGAGTGACATATCTATCTGTAGGCCTGGAATCAGGATAATGTGTCCGAGTGGGGTGATATATCTATCTGTTGGTCCGGAATCAGTATAATGTGTCAGAGTGGGGTGACATATCTATCTGTAGGCCTGGAATCAGGATAATGTGTCGGAGTGGGGTGACATATCTATCTGTAGGCCTGGAATCTTAATAATGTGTCGGAGTGGGGTGACATATCTATCTGTTGGCCTGGAATCAGGATAATGTGTCGGAGTGGGGTGACATATCTATCTGTTGGTCCGGAATCAGGATAATGTGTCGGAGTGGGGTGACATATCTTTCTGTAGGCCTGGAATCAGGATAATGTGTCGGAGTGGAGTGACATATCTATCTGTTGGTCCGGAATCAGGATAATGTGTCGGAGTGGGGTGACATATCTTTCTGTAGGCCTGGAATCAGGATAATGTGTCGGAGTGGCGTGACATATCTATCTGTTGGCCTGGAATCAGGATAATGTGTCGGAGTGGGGTGACATATCTCTCTGTTGGCCTGGAATCAGGATAATGTGTCGGAGTGGGGTGACATATCTATCTGTTGGCCTGGAATCAGGATAATGTGTCCTAGTGGGGTGACATATCTATCTGTTGGCCTGGAATCAGGATAATGTGTCAGAGTGGGGTGACATATCTATCTGTTGGCCTGGAATCAGGATAATGTGTCAGAGTGGGGTGACATATCTATCTGTAGGCCTGGAATCAGGATAATGTGTCGGAGTGGGGTGACATATCTATCTGTTGGCCTGGAATCAGGATAATGTGTCGGAGTGGGGTGACATATCTATCTGTTGGCCTGGAATCAGGATAATGTGTCGGAGTGGGGTGACATATCTATCTGTTGGCCTGGAATCAGGATAAAGTGTCCTAGTGGGGTGACATATCTATCTGTTGGTCTGGAATCAGGATAATGTGTCGGAGTGGGGTGACATATATATCTGTTGGCCTGGAATCAGGATAATGTGTCCGAGTGGAGTGACATATCTATCTGTAGGCCTAGAATCAGGATAATGTGTCGGAGTGGGGTGACATATCTATCTGTTGGTCCGGAATCAGGATAATGTGTCAGAGTGGGGTGACATATCTATCTGTAGGCCTGGAATCAGGATAATGTGTCGGAGTGGGGTGACATATCTATCTCTAGGCCTGGAATCAGAATAATGTGTCGGAGTGGAGTGACATATCTATCTGTAGGCCTGGAATCAGGATAATGTGTCGGAGTGCGGTGACATATCTATCTGTTGGCCTGGAATCAGGATAATGTGTCGGAGTGGGGTGACATATCTATCTGTTGGTCCGGAATCAGGATAATGTGTCGGAGTGGGGTGACATATCTTTCTGTAGGCCTGGAATCAGGATAATGTGTCGGAGTGGCGTGACATATCTATCTGTAGGCCTGGAATCAGGATATTGTGTCGGAGTGGGTTCACAAATCTATCTGTAGGCCTGGAATCAGGATAATGTGTCGGAGTGGGGGTGACATATCTATCTGTAGGCCTGGAATCAGGATAATGTGTCGGAGTGGGGTGACATATCTATCTGTAGGCCAGGAATCAGGATAATGTGTCGGAGTGGGGTGACATATCTATCTGTTGGCCTGGAATCAGGATAATGTGTCGGAGTGGGGTGACATATCTCTCTGTTGGCCTGGAATCAGGATAATGTGTCGGAGTGGGGTGACATATCTATCTGTTGGCCTGGAATCAGGATAAAGTGTCCTAGTGGGGTGACATATCTATCTGTTGGCCTGGAATCAGGATAATGTGTCAGAGTGGGGTGACATATCTATCTGTTGGCCTGGAATCAGGATAATGTGTCAGAGTGGGGTGACATATCTATCTGTTGGCCTGGAATCAGGATAATGTGTCGGAGTGGGGTGACATATCTATCTGTTGGCCTGGAATCAGGATAATGTGTCCTAGTGGGGTGACATATCTATCTGTTGGCCTGGAATCAGGATAATGTGTCGGAGTGGGGTGACATATCTATCTCTAGGCCTGGAATCAGAATAATGTGTCGGAGTGGAGTGACATATCTATCTGTAGGCCTGGAATCAGGATAATGTGTCGGAGTGGGGTGACATATCTATCTGTTGGCCTGGAATCAGGATAATGTGTCGGAGTGGGGTGACATATCTATCTGTTGGTCCGGAATCAGGATAATGTGTCGGAGTGGCGTGACATATCTATCTGTTGGCCTGGAATCATGATAATGTGTCCGAGTGGGATGACATATCTATCTGTTGGTCCGGAATCAGGATAATGTGTCGGAGTGGGGTGACATATCTATCTGTTGGCCTGGAATCAGGATAATGTGTCGGAGTGGGGGTGACATATCTATCTGTTGGCCTGGAATCAGGATAATGTGTCGGAGTGGGGTGACATATCTATCTGTAGGCCTGGAATCAGGATAATGTGTCGGAGTGGGGTGACATATCTATCTGTTGGCCTGGAATCAGGATAATGTGTCCTAGTGGGGTGACATATCTATCTGTTGGCCTGGAATCAGGATAATGTGTCGGAGTGGGGTAACATATCTATCTGTTGGTCCGGAATCAGGATAATGTGTCGGAGTGGGGTGACATATCTATCTGTTGGTCTGGAATCAGGATAATGTGTCGGAGTGGGGTGACATATCTATCTGTTGGCCTGGAATCAGGATATTGTGTCAGAGTGGGGTGACATATCTATCTGTTGGCCTGGAATCAGGATAATGTGTCCTATTGGGGTGACATATCTATCTGTTGGCCTGGAATCAGGATAATGTGTCGGAGTGGGGGTGACATATCTATCTGTAGGCCTGGAATCAGGATAATGTGTCGGAGTGGGGTGACATATCTATCTGTAGGCCTGGAATCAGGATAATGTGTCGGAGTGGGGTGACATATCTATCTGTTGCCCTGGAATCAGGATAATGTGTCGGAGTGGGGTGACATATCTCTCTGTTGGCCTGGAATCAGGATAATGTGTCGGAGTGGGGTGACATATCTATCTGTTGGCCTGGAATCAGGATAATGTGTCCTAGTGGGGTGACATATCTATCTGTTGGCCTGGAATCAGGATAATGTGTCAGAGTGGGGTGACATATCTATCTGTAGGCCTGGAATCAGGATAATGTGTCGGAGTGGGGTGACATATCTATCTGTTGGCCTGGAATCAGGATAATGTGTCGGAGTGGGGTGACATATCTATCTGTAGGCCTGGAATCAGGATAATGTGTCGGAGTGGGGGTGACATATCTATCTGTTGGCCTGGAATCAGGATAATGTGTCGGAGTGGGGTGACATATCTATCTGTAGGCCTGGAATCAGGATAATGTGTCGGAGTGGGGTGACATATCTATCTGTTGGCCTGGAATCAGGATAATGTGTCCTAGTGGGGTGATATATCTATCTGTTGACCTTGAATCAGGATAATGTGTCAGAGTGGGGTGACATATCTATCTGTTGGTCCGGAATCAGGATAATGTGTCGGAGTGGGGTGACATATCTATCTGTTGGTCTGGAATCAGGATAATGTGTCGGAGTGGGGTGACATATCTATCTGTTGGCCTGGAATCAGGATATTGTGTCAGAGTGGGGTGACATATCTATCTGTTGGCCTGGAATCAGGATAATGTGTCCTATTGGGGTGACATATCTATCTGTTGGCCTGGAATCAGGATAATGTGTCGGAGTGGGGTGACATATCTATCTGTAGGCCTGGAATCAGGATAATGTGTCGGAGTGGGGTGACATATCTATCTGTAGGCCTGGAATCAGGATAATGTGTCGGAGTGGGGTGACATATCTATCTGTAGGCCTGGAATCAGAATAATGTGTCGGAGTGGAGTGACATATCTATCTGTAGGCCTGGAATCAGGATAATGTGTCCTATTGGGGTGACATATCTATCTGTTGGCCTGGAATCAGGATAATGTGTCGGAGTGGGGTGACATATCTATCTGTAGGCCTGGAATCAGGATAATGTGTCGGAGTGGGGTGACATATCTATCTGTAGGCCTGGAATCAGGATAATGTGTCGGAGTGGGGTGACATATCTATCTGTTGGCCTGGAATCAGGATAATGTGTCCGAGTGGGATGACATATCTATCTGTTGGTCCGGAATCAGGATAATGTGTCGGAGTGGGGTGACATATCTATCTGTTGGCCTGGAATCAGGATAATGTGTCGGAGTGGGGTGACATATCTATCTGTAGGCCTGGAATCAGGATAATGTGTCGGAGTGGGGTGACATATCTATCTGTAGGCCTGGAATCAGGATAATGTGTCGGAGTGGGTTCACAAATCTATCTGTAGGCCTGGAATCAGGATAATGTGTCGGAGTGGGGGTGACATATCTATCTGTAGGCCTGGAATCAGGATAATGTGTCGGAGTGGGGTGACATATCTATCTGTAGGCCTGGAATCAGGATAATGTGTCGGAGTGGGGTGACATATCTATCTGTTGGCCTGGAATCAGGATAATGTGTCGGAATGGGGTGACATATCTCTCTGTTGGCTGGAATCAGGATAATGTGTCGGAGTGGGGTGACATATCTATCTGTTGGCCTGGAATCAGGATAATGTGTCGGAGTGGGGTGACATATCTATCTGTTGGCCTGGAATCAGGATAATGTGTCAGAGTGGGGTGACATATCTATCTGTTGGCCTGGAATCAGGATAATGTGTCAGAGTGGGGTGACATATCTATCTGTTGGCCTGGAATCAGGATAATGTGTCGGAGTGGGGTGACATATCTATCTGTTGGCCTGGAATCAGGATAATGTGTCCTAGTGGGGTGACATATCTATCTGTTGGCCTGGAATCAGGATAATGTGTCGGAGTGGGGTGACATATCTATCTGTTGGCCTGGAATCAGGATAATGTGTCCTAGTGGGGTGACATATCTATCTGTTGGTCTGGAATCAGGATAATGTGTCGGAGTGTGGTGACATATATATCTGTTGGCCTGGAATCAGGATAATGTGTCCGAGTGGAGTGACATATCTATCTGTAGGCCTGGAATCAGGATAATGTGTCGGAGTGGGGTGACATATCTATCTGTTGGTCCGGAATCAGTATAATGTGTCAGAGTGGGGTGACATATCTATCTGTAGGCCTGGAATCAGGATAATGTGTCGGAGTGGGGTGACATATCTATCTCTAGGCCTGGAATCAGAATAATGTGTCGGAGTGGAGTGACATATCTATCTGTAGGCCTGGAATCTTAATAATGTGTCGGAGTGGGGTGACATATCTATCTGTTGGCCTGGAATCAGGATAATGTGTCGGAGTGGGGTGACATATCTATCTGTTGGTCCGGAATCAGGATAATGTGTCGGAGTGGGGTGACATATCTTTCTGTAGGCCTGGAATCAGGATAATGTGTCGGAGTGGCGTGACATATCTATCTGTTGGCCTGGAATCAGGATAATGTGTCGGAGTGGGGTGACATATCTCTCTGTTGGCCTGGAATCAGGATAATGTGTCGGAGTGGGGTGACATATCTATCTGTTGGCCTGGAATCAGGATAATGTGTCCTAGTGGGGTGACATATCTATCTGTTGACCTGGAATCAGGATAATGTGTCAGAGTGGGGTGACATATCTATCTGTTGGCCTGGAATCAGGATAATGTGTCAGAGTGGGGTGACATATCTATCTGTAGGCCTGGAATCAGGATAATGTGTCGGAGTGGTGTGACATATCTATCTGTTGGCCTGGAATCAGGATAATGTGTCCTAGTGGGGTGACATATCTATCTGTTGGCCTGGAATCAGGATAATGTGTCGGAGTGGGGTGACATATCTATCTCTTGGCCTGGAATCAGGATAAAGTGTCCTAGTGGGGTGACATATCTATCTGTTGGTCTGGAATCAGGATAATGTGTCGGAGTGGGGTGACATATATATCTGTTGGCCTGGAATCAGGATAATGTGTCCGAGTGGGATGACATATCTATCTGTTGGTCCGGAATCAGGATAATGTGTCGGAGTGGGGTGACATATCTGTCTGTTGGCCTGGAATCAGGATAATGTGTCGGAGTGGGGGTGACATATCTATCTGTTGGCCTGGAATCAGGATAATGTGTCGGAGTGGGGTGACATATCTATCTGTAGGCCTGGAATCAGGATAATGTGTCGGAGTGGGGTGACATATCTATCTGTAGGCCTGGAATCAGGATAATGTGTCGGAGTGGGGTAACATATCTATCTGTTGGCCTGGAATCAGGATAATGTGTCCTATTGGGGTGACATATCTATCTGTTGGCCTGGAATCAGGATAATGTGTCGGAGTGGGGGTGACATATCTATCTGTAGGCCTGGAATCAGGATAATGTGTCGGAGTGGGGTGACATATCTATCTGTAGGCCTGGAATCAGGATAATGTGTCGGAGTGGGTGACATATCTATCTGTTGCCCTTGAATCAGGATAATGTGTCGGAGTGGGGTGACATATCTCTCTGTTGGCCTGGAATCAGGATAATGTGTCGGAGTGGGGTGACATATCTATCTGTTGGCCTGGAATCAGGATAATGTGTCCTAGTGGGGTGACATATCTATCTGTTGGCCTGGAATCAGGATAATGTGTCAGAGTGGGGTGACATATCTATCTGTAGGCCTGGAATCAGGATAATGTGTCGGAGTGGGGTGACATATCTATCTGTTGGCCTGGAATCAGGATAATGTGTCGGAGTGGGGTGACATATCTATCTGTAGGCCTGGAATCAGGATAATGTGTCGGAGTGGGGGTGACATATCTATCTGTTGGCCTGGAATCAGGATAATGTGTCGGAGTGGGGTGACATATCTATCTGTAGGCCTGGAATCAGGATAATGTGTCGGAGTGGGGTGACATATCTATCTGTTGGCCTGGAATCAGGATAATGTGTCCTAGTGGGGTGATATATCTATCTGTTGGCCTGGAATCAGGATAATGTGTCAGAGTGGGGTGACATATCTATCTGTTGGTCCGGAATCAGGATAATGTGTCGGAGTGGGGTGACATATCTATCTGTTGGTCTGGAATCAGGATAATGTGTCGGAGTGGGGTGACATATCTATCTGTTGGCCTGGAATCAGGATATTGTGTCAGAGTGGGGTGACATATCTATCTGTTGGCCTGGAATGAGGATAATGTGTCCTATTGGGGTGACATATCTATCTGTTGGCCTGGAATCAGCATAATGTGTCGGAGTGGGGTGACATATCTATCTGTAGGCCTGGAATCAGGATAATGTGTCGGAGTGGGGTGACATATCTATCTGTAGGCCTGGAATCAGGATAATGTGTCGGAGTGGGGTGACATATCTATCTGTAGGCCTGGAATCAGAATAATGTGTCGGAGTGGAGTGACATATCTATCTGTAGGCCTGGAATCAGGATAATGTGTCCTATTGGGGTGACATATCTATCTGTTGGCCTGGAATCAGGATAATGTGTCGGAGTGGGGTGACATATCTATCTGTAGGCCTGGAATCAGGATAATGTGTCGGAGTGGGGTGACATATCTATCTGTAGGCCTGGAATCAGGATAATGTGTCGGAGTGGGGTGACATATCTATCTGTTGGCCTGGAATCAGGATAATGTGTCCGAGTGGGATGACATATCTATCTGTTGGTCCGGAATCAGGATAATGTGTCGGAGTGGGGTGACATATCTATCTGTTGGCCTGGAATCAGGATAATGTGTCGGAGTGGGGTGACATATCTATCTGTAGGCCTGGAATCAGGATAATGTGTCGGAGTGGGGTGACATATCTATCTGTAGGCCTGGAATCAGGATAATGTGTCGGAGTGGGTTCACAAATCTATCTGTAGGCCTGGAATCAGGATAATGTGTCGGAGTGGGGGTGACATATCTATCTGTAGGCCTGGAATCAGGATAATGTGTCGGAGTGGGGTGACATATCTATCTGTTGGCCTGGAATCAGGATAATGTGTCGGAGTGGGGTGACATATCTCTCTGTTGGCTGGAATCAGGATAATGTGTCGGAGTGGGGTGACATATCTATCTGTTGGCCTGGAATCAGGATAATGTGTCAGAGTGGGGTGACATATCTATCTGTTGGCCTGGAATCAGGATAATGTGTCAGAGTGGGGTGACATATCTATCTGTTGGCCTGGAATCAGGATAATGTGTCGGAGTGGGGTGACATATCTATCTGTTGGCCTGGAATCAGGATAATGTGTCCTAGTGGGGTGACATATCTATCTGTTGGCCTGGAATCAGGATAATGTGTCGGAGTGGGGTGACATATCTATCTGTTGGCCTGGAATCAGGATAATGTGTCCTAGTGTGGTGACATATCTATCTGTTGGTCTGGAATCAGGATAATGTGTCGGAGTGGGGTGACATATATATCTGTTGGCCTGGAATCAGGATAATGTGTCCGAGTGGAGTGACATATCTATCTGTAGGCCTGGAATCAGGATAATGTGTCCGAGTGGGGTGACATATCTATCTGTTGGTCCGGAATCAGTATAATGTGTCAGAGTGGGGTGACATATCTATCTGTAGGCCTGGAATCAGGATAATGTGTCGGAGTGGGGTGACATATCTATCTCTAGGCCTGGAATCAGAATAATGTGTCGGAGTGGAGTGACATATCTATCTGTAGGCCTGGAATCTTAATAATGTGTCGGAGTGGGGTGACATATCTATCTGTTGGCCTGGAATCAGGATAATGTGTCGGAGTGGGGTGACATATCTATCTGTTGGTCCGGAATCAGGATAATGTGTCGGAGTGGGGTGACATATCTTTCTGTAGGCCTGGAATCAGGATAATGTGTCGGAGTGGAGTGACATATCTATCTGTTGGTCCGGAATCAGGATAATGTGTCGGAGTGGGGTGACATATCTTTCTGTAGGCCTGGAATCAGGATAATGTGTCGGAGTGGCGTGACATATCTATCTGTTGGCCTGGAATCAGGATAATGTGTCGGAGTGGGGTGACATATCTCTCTGTTGGCCTGGAATCAGGATAATGTGTCGGAGTGGGGTGACATATCTATCTGTTGGCCTGGAATCAGGATAATGTGTCCTAGTGGGGTGACATATCTATCTGTTGGCCTGGAATCAGGATAATGTGTCAGAGTGGGGTGACATATCTATCTGTTGGCCTGGAATCAGGATAATGTGTCAGAGTGGGGTGACATATCTATCTGTAGGCCTGGAATCAGGATAATGTGTCGGAGTGGGGTGACATATCTATCTGTTGGCCTGGAATCAGGATAATGTGTCCTAGTGGGGTGACATATCTATCTGTTGGCCTGGAATCAGGATAATGTGTCGGAGTGGGGTGACATATCTATCTGTTGGCCTGGAATCAGGATAAAGTGTCCTAGTGGGGTGACATATTTATCTGTTGGTCTGGAATCAGGATAATGTGTCGGAGTGGGGTGACATATATATCTGTTGGCCTGGAATCAGGATAATGTGTCCGAGTGGAATGACATATCTATCTGTAGGCCTAGAATCAGGATAATGTGTCTGAGTGGGGTGACATATCTATCTGTTGGTCCGGAATCAGTATAATGTGTCAGAGTGGGGTGACATATCTATCTGTAGGCCTGGAATCAGTATAATGTGTCGGAGTGGGGTGACATATCTATCTCTAGGCCTGGAATCAGAATAATGTGTCGGAGTGGAGTGACATATCTATCTGTAGGCCTGGAATCAGGATAATGTGTCGGAGTGGGGTGACATATCTATCTGTTGGCCTGGAATCAGGATAATGTGTCGGAGTGGGGTGACATATCTATCTGTTGGTCCGGAATCAGGATAATGTGTCGGAGTGGGGTGACATATCTTTCTGTAGGCCTGGAATCAGGATAATGTGTCGGAGTGGCGTGACATATCTATCTGTAGGCCTGGAATCAGGATAATGTGTCGGAGTGGGTTCACAAATCTATCTGTAGGCCTGGAATCAGGATAATGTGTCGGAGTGGGGGTGACATATCTATCTGTAGGCCTGGAATCAGGATAATGTGTCGGAGTGGGGTGACATATCTATCTGTAGGCCAGGAATCAGGATAATGTGTCGGAGTGGGGTGACATATCTATCTGTTGGCCTGGAATCAGGATAATGTGTCGGAGTGTGGTGACATATCTCTCTGTTGGCCTGGAATCAGGATAATGTGTCGGAGTGGGGTGACATATCTATCTGTTGGCCTGGAATCAGGATAATGTGTCCTAGTGGGGTGACATATCTATCTGTTGGCCTGGAATCAGGATAATGTGTCAGAGTGGGGTGACATATCTATCTGTTGGCCTGGAATCAGGATAATGTGTCAGAGTGGGGTGACATATCTATCTGTTGGCCTGGAATCAGGATAATGTGTCGGAGTGGGGTGACATATCTATCTGTTGGCCTGGAATCAGGATAATGTGTCCTAGTGGGGTGACATATCTATCTCTTGGCCTGGAATCAGGATAATGTGTCGGAGTGGGGTGACATATCTATCTCTTGGCCTGGAATCAGGATAAAGTGTCCTAGTGGGGTGACATATCTATCTGTTGGTCTGGAATCAGGATAATGTGTCGGAGTGGGGTGACATATCTATCTGTTGGCCTGGAATCAGGATAATGTGTCCGAGTGGAGTGACATATCTATCTGTTGGCCTGGAATCAGGATAATGTGTCCGAGTGGGGTGACATATCTATCTGTTGGTCCGGAATCAGTATAATGTGTCAGAGTGGGGTGACATATCTATCTGTAGGCCTGGAATCAGGATAATGTGTCGGAGTGGGGTGACATATCTATCTCTAGGCCTGGAATCAGAATAATGTGTCGGAGTGGAGTGACATATCTATCTGTAGGCCTGGAATCAGGATAATGTGTCGGAGTGGGGTGACATATCTATCTGTTGGCCTGGAATCAGGATAATGTGTCGGAGTGGGGTGACATATCTATCTGTTGGTCCGGAATCAGGATAATGTGTCGGAGTGGGGTGACATATCTTTCTGTAGGCCTGGAATCAGGATAATGTGTCGGAGTGGCGTGACATATTTATCTGTAGGCCTGGAATTAGGATAATGTGTCGGAGTGGGTTCACAAATCTATCTGTAGGCCTGGAATCAGGATAATGTGTCGAAGTGGGGGTGACATATCTATCTGTAGGCCTGGAATCAGGATAATGTGTCGGAGTGGGGTGACATATCTATCTGTAGGCCTGGAATCAGGATAATGTGTCGGAGTGGGGTGACATATCTATCTGTTGGCCTGGAATCAGGATAATGTGTCGGAGTGGGGTGACATATCTATCTGTTGGCCTGGAATCAGGATAATGTGTCGGAGTGGGGTGACATATCTATCTGTTGGTCCGGAATCAGGATAATGTGTCCTAGTGGGGTGACATATCTATCTGTTGGCCTGGAATCAGGATAATGTGTCAGAGTGGGGTGACATATCTATCTGTTGGCCTGGAATCAGGATAATGTGTCAGAGTGGGGTGACATATCTATCTGTTGACCTGGAATCAGGATAATGTGTCGGAGTGGGGTGACATATCTATCTGTTGGCCTGGAATCAGGATAATGTGTCCTAGTGGGGTGACATATCTATCTGTTGGCCTGGAATCAGGATAATGTGTCGGAGTGGGGTGACATATCTATCTCTTGGCCTGGAATCAGGATAAAGTGTCCTAGTGGGGTGACATATCTATCTGTTGGTCTGGAATCAGGATAATGTGTCGGAGTGGGGTGACATATATATCTGTTGGCCTGGAATCAGGATAATGTGTCCGAGTGGAGTGACATATCTATCTGTAGGCCTGGAATCAGGATAATGTGTCGGAGTGGGGTGACACATCTATCTCTAGGCCTGGAATCAGAATAATGTGTCGGAGTGGAGTGACATATCTATCTGTAGGCCTGGAATCAGGATAATATGTCGGAGTGGGGTGACATATCTATCTGTTGGCCTGGAATCAGGATAATGTGTCGGAGTGGGGTGACATATCTATCTGTTGGTCCGGAATCAGGATAATGTGTCGGAGTGGGGTGACATATCTTTCTGTTGGCCTGGAATCAGGATAATGTGTCGGAGTGGCGTGACATATCTATCTGTTGGCCTGGAATCAGGATAATGTGTCGGAGTGGGGTGACATATCTCTCTGTTGGCCTGGAATCAGGATAATGTGTCGGAGTGGGGTGACATATCTATCTGTTGGCCTGGAATCAGGATAATGTGTCCTAGTGGGGTGACATATCTATCTGTTGGCCTTGAATCAGGATAATGTGTCAGAGTGGGGTGACATATCTATCTGTTGGCCTGGAATCAGAATAATGTGTCAGAGTGGGGTGACATATCTATCTGTTGGCCTGGAATCAGGATAATGTGTCAGAGTGGGGTGACATATCTATCTGTTGGCCTGGAATCAGGATAATGTGTCCTAGTGGGGTGACATATCTATCTGTTGGCCTGGAATCAGGATAATGTGTCGGAGTGGGGTGACATATCTATCTGTTGGCCTGGAATCAGGATAAAGTGTCCTAGTGGGGTGACATATCTATCTGTTGGTCTGGAATCAGGATAATGTGTCGGAGTGGGGTGACATATATATCTGTTGGCCTGGAATCAGGATAATGTGTCCGAGTGGAGTGACATATCTATCTGTAGGCCTGGAATCAGGATAATGTGTCGGAGTGGGGTGACATATCTATCTGTTGGTCCGGAATCAGTATAATGTGTCAGAGTGGGGTGACATATCTATCTGTAGACCTGGAATCAGGATAATGTGTCGGAGTGGGGTGACATATCTATCTCTAGGCCTGGAATCAGAATAATGTGTCGGAGTGGAGTGACATATCTATCTGTAGGCCTGGAATCAGGATAATGTGTCGGAGTGGGGTGACATATCTATCTGTTGGCCTCGAATCAGGATAATGTGTCGGAGTGGGGTGACATATCTATCTGTTGGTCCGGAATCAGGATAATGTGTCGGAGTGGGGTGACATATCTTTCTGTAGGCCTGGAATCAGGATAATGTGTCGGAGTGGGGTGACATATCTATCTGTTGGCCTGGAATCAGGATAATGTGTCCTAGTGGGGTGACATATCTATCTGTTGGCCTGGAATCAGGATAATGTGTCGGAGTGGGGTGACATATCTATCTCTTGGCCTGGAATCAGGATAAAGTGTCCTAGTGGGGTGACATATCTATCTGTTGGTCTGGAATCAGGATAATGTGTCGGAGTGGGGTGACATATATATCTGTTGGCCTGGAATCAGGATAATGTGTCCGAGTGGAGTGACATATCTATCTGTAGGCCTGGAATCAGGATAATGTGTCCGAGTGGGGTGACATATCTATCTGTTGGTCCGGAATCAGTATAATGTGTCAGAGTGGGGTGACATATCTATCTGTAGGCCTGGAATCAGGATAATGTGTCGGAGTGGGGTGACATATCTATCTCTAGGCCTGGAATCAGAATAATGTGTCGGAGTGGAGTGACATATCTATCTGTAGGCCTGGAATCAGGATAATGTGTCGGAGTGGGGTGACATATCTATCTGTTGGCCTGGAATCAGGATAATGTGTCGGAGTGGGGTGACATATCTATCTGTTGGTCCGGAATCAGGATAATGTGTCGGAGTGGGGTGACATATCTTTCTGTAGGCCTGGAATCAGGATAATGTGTCGGAGTGGCGTGACATATCTATCTGTTGGCCTGGAATCAGGATAATGTGTCGGAGTGGGGTGACATATCTCTCTGTTGGCCTTGAATCAAGATAATGTGTCAGAGTGGGGTGACATATCTATCTGTTGGCCTGGAATCAGGATAATGTGTCAGAGTGGGGTGACATATCTATCTGTTGGCCTGGAATCAGGATAATGTGTCGGAGTGGGGTGACATATCTATCTCTTGGCCTGGAATCAGGATAAAGTGTCCTAGTGGGGTGACATATCTATCTGTTGGTCTGGAATCAGAATAATGTGTCGGAGTGGGGTGACATATATATCTGTTGGCCTGGAATCAGGATAATGTGTCCGAGTGGAGTGACATATCTATCTGTAGGCCTGGAATCAGGATAATGTGTCCGAGTGGGGTGACATATCTATCTGTTGGTCCGGAATCAGTATAATGTGTCAGAGTGGGGTGACATATCTATCTGTAGGCCTGGAATCAGGATAATGTGTCGGAGTGGGGTGACATATCTATCTGTTGGCCTGGAATCAGTATAATGTGTCCTAGTGGGGTGACATATCTATCTGTTGGCCTTGAATCAGGATAATGTGTCGGAGTGGCGTGACATATCTCTCTGTTTGCCTGGAATCAGGATAATGTGTCGGAGTGGGGTGACATATCTATCTGTTGGCCTGGAATCAGTATAATGTGTCCTAGTGGGGTGACATATCTATCTGTTGGCCTTGAATCAGGATAATGTGTCAGAGTGGGGTGACATATCTATCTGTTGGCCTGGAATCAGGATAATGTGTCAGAGTGGGGTGACATATCTATCTGTTGGCCTGGAATCAGGATAATGTGTCCTAGTGGGGTGACATATCTATCTGTTGGCCTGGAATCAGGATAATGTGTCGGAGTGGGGTGACATATCTATCTGTTGGCCTGGAATCAGGATAATGTGTCGGAGTGGGGTGACATATCTATCTGTTGGTCCGGAATCAGGATAATGTGTCCTAGTGGGGTGACATATCTATCTGTTGGCCTGGAATCAGGATAATGTGTCAGAGTGGGGTGACATATCTATCTGTTGGCCTGGAATCAGGATAATGTGTCAGAGTGGGGTGACATATCTATCTGTTGACCTGGAATCAGGATAATGTGTCGGAGTGGGGTGACATATCTATCTGTTGGCCTGGAATCAGGATAATGTGTCCTAGTGGGGTGACATATCTATCTGTTGGCCTGGAATCAGGATAATGTGTCGGAGTGGGGTGACATATCTATCTCTTGGCCTGGAATCAGGATAAAGTGTCCTAGT
Organism: Bathymodiolus septemdierum; assembly: GCA_963383655.1. Taxonomy (NCBI): domain Eukaryota; kingdom Metazoa; phylum Mollusca; class Bivalvia; order Mytilida; family Modiolidae; genus Bathymodiolus; species Bathymodiolus septemdierum. Next base: position 2,498,448 of record OY726525.1, on the reverse strand, counting down.
GGGGTGACATATCTATCTGTTGGTCTGGAATCAGGATAATGTGTCGGAGTGGGGTGACATATATATCTGTTGGCCTGGAATCAGGATAATGTGTCCGAGTGGAGTGACATATCTATCTGTAGGCCTGGAATCAGGATAATGTGTCGGAGTGGGGTGACACATCTATCTCTATGCCTGGAATCAGAATAATGTGTCGGAGTGGAGTGACATATCTATCTGTAGGCCTGGAATCAGGATAATATGTCGGAGTGGGGTGACATATCTATCTGTTGGCCTGGAATCAGGATAATGTGTCGGAGTGGGGTGACATATCTATCTGTTGGTCCGGAATCAGGATAATGTGTCGGAGTGGGGTGACATATCTTTCTGTTGGCCTGGAATCAGGATAATGTGTCGGAGTGGCGTGACATATCTATCTGTTGGCCTGGAATCAGGATAATGTGTCGGAGTGGGGTGACATATCTCTCTGTTGGCCTGGAATCAGGATAATGTGTCGGAGTGGGGTGACATATCTATCTGTTGGCCTGGAATCAGGATAATGTGTCCTAGTGGGGTGACATATCTATCTGTTGGCCTTGAATCAGGATAATGTGTCAGAGTGGGGTGACATATCTATCTGTTGGCCTGGAATCAGAATAATGTGTCAGAGTGGGGTGACATATCTATCTGTTGGCCTGGAATCAGGATAATGTGTCAGAGTGGGGTGACATATCTATCTGTTGGCCTGGAATCAGGATAATGTGTCCTAGTGGGGTGACATATCTATCTGTTGGCCTGGAATCAGGATAATGTGTCGGAGTGGGGTGACATATCTATCTGTTGGCCTGGAATCAGGATAAAGTGTCCTAGTGGGGTGACATATCTATCTGTTGGTCTGGAATCAGGATAATGTGTCGGAGTGGGGTGACATATATATCTGTTGGCCTGGAATCAGGATAATGTGTCCGAGTGGAGTGACATATCTATCTGTAGGCCTGGAATCAGGATAATGTGTCGGAGTGGGGTGACATATCTATCTGTTGGTCCGGAATCAGTATAATGTGTCAGAGTGGGGTGACATATCTATCTGTAGACCTGGAATCAGGATAATGTGTCGGAGTGGGGTGACATATCTATCTCTAGGCCTGGAATCAGAATAATGTGTCGGAGTGGAGTGACATATCTATCTGTAGGCCTGGAATCAGGATAATGTGTCGGAGTGGGGTGACATATCTATCTGTTGGCCTCGAATCAGGATAATGTGTCGGAGTGGGGTGACATATCTATCTGTTGGTCCGGAATCAGGATAATGTGTCGGAGTGGGGTGACATATCTTTCTGTAGGCCTGGAATCAGGATAATGTGTCGGAGTGGGGTGACATATCTATCTGTTGGCCTGGAATCAGGATAATGTGTCCTAGTGGGGTGACATATCTATCTGTTGGCCTGGAATCAGGATAATGTGTCGGAGTGGGGTGACATATCTATCTCTTGGCCTGGAATCAGGATAAAGTGTCCTAGTGGGGTGACATATCTATCTGTTGGTCTGGAATCAGGATAATGTGTCGGAGTGGGGTGACATATATATCTGTTGGCCTGGAATCAGGATAATGTGTCCGAGTGGAGTGACATATCTATCTGTAGGCCTGGAATCAGGATAATGTGTCCGAGTGGGGTGACATATCTATCTGTTGGTCCGGAATCAGTATAATGTGTCAGAGTGGGGTGACATATCTATCTGTAGGCCTGGAATCAGGATAATGTGTCGGAGTGGGGTGACATATCTATCTCTAGGCCTGGAATCAGAATAATGTGTCGGAGTGGAGTGACATATCTATCTGTAGGCCTGGAATCAGGATAATGTGTCGGAGTGGGGTGACATATCTATCTGTTGGCCTGAAATCAGGATAATGTGTCGGAGTGGGGTGACATATCTATCTGTTGGTCCGGAATCAGGATAATGTGTCGGAGTGGGGTGACATATCTTTCTGTAGGCCTGGAATCAGGATAATGTGTCGGAGTGGCGTGACATATCTATCTGTTGGCCTGGAATCAGGATAATGTGTCGGAGTGGGGTGACATATCTCTCTGTTGGCCTTGAATCAAGATAATGTGTCAGAGTGGGGTGACATATCTATCTGTTGGCCTGGAATCAGGATAATGTGTCAGAGTGGGGTGACATATCTATCTGTTGGCCTGGAATCAGGATAATGTGTCGGAGTGGGGTGACATATCTATCTCTTGGCCTGGAATCAGGATAAAGTGTCCTAGTGGGGTGACATATCTATCTGTTGGTCTGGAATCAGAATAATGTGTCGGAGTGGGGTGACATATATATCTGTTGGCCTGGAATCAGGATAATGTGTCCGAGTGGAGTGACATATCTATCTGTAGGCCTGGAATCAGGATAATGTGTCCGAGTGGGGTGACATATCTATCTGTTGGTCCGGAATCAGTATAATGTGTCAGAGTGGGGTGACATATCTATCTGTAGGCCTGGAATCAGGATAATGTGTCGGAGTGGGGTGACATATCTATCTGTTGGCCTGGAATCAGTATAATGTGTCCTAGTGGGGTGACATATCTATCTGTTGGCCTTGAATCAGGATAATGTGTCGGAGTGGCGTGACATATCTCTCTGTTTGCCTGGAATCAGGATAATGTGTCGGAGTGGGGTGACATATCTATCTGTTGGCCTGGAATCAGTATAATGTGTCCTAGTGGGGTGACATATCTATCTGTTGGCCTTGAATCAGGATAATGTGTCAGAGTGGGGTGACATATCTATCTGTTGGCCTGGAATCAGGATAATGTGTCAGAGTGGGGTGACATATCTATCTGTTGGCCTGGAATCAGGATAATGTGTCCTAGTGGGGTGACATATCTATCTGTTGGCCTGGAATCAGGATAATGTGTCGGAGTGGGGTGACATATCTATCTGTTGGCCTTGAATCAGGATAAAGTGTCCTAGTGGGGTGACATATCTATCTGTTGGTCTGGAATCAGGATAATGTGTCGGAGTGGGGTGACATATATATCTGTTGGCCTGGAATCAGGATAATGTGTCCGAGTGGAGTGACATATCTATCTGTAGGCCTGGAATCAGGATAATGTGTCGGAGTGGGGTGACATATCTATCTGTTGGTCCGGAATCAGTATAATGTGTCAGAGTGGGGTGACATATCTATCTGTAGACCTGGAATCAGGATAATGTGTCGGAGTGGGGTGACATATCTATCTCTAGGCCTGGAATCAGAATAATGTGTCGGAGTGGAGTGACATATCTATCTGTAGGCCTGGAATCAGGATAATATGTCGGAGTGGGGTGACATATCTATCTGTTGGCCTGGAATCAGGATAATGTGTCGGAGTGGGGTGACATATCTATCTGTTGGTCCGGAATCAGGATAATGTGTCGGAGTGGGGTGACATATCTTTCTGTAGGCCTGGAATCAGGATAATGTGTCGGAGTGGGGTGACATATCTATCTGTTGGCCTGGAATCAGGATAATGTGTCCTAGTGGGGTGACATATCTATCTGTTGGCCTGGAATCAGGATAATGTGTCGGAGTGGGGTGACATATCTATCTCTTGGCCTGGAATCAGGATAAAGTGTCCTAGTGGGGTGACATATCTATCTGTTGGTCTGGAATCAGGATAATGTGTCGGAGTGGGGTGACATATATATCTGTTGGCCTGGAATCAGGATAATGTGTCCGAGTGGAGTGACATATCTATCTGTAGGCCTGGAATCAGGATAATGTGTCCGAGTGGGGTGACATATCTATCTGTTGGTCCGGAATCAGTATAATGTGTCAGAGTGGGGTGACATATCTATCTGTAGGCCTGGAATCAGGATAATGTGTCGGAGTGGGGTGACATATCTATCTCTAGGCCTGGAATCAGAATAATGTGTCGGAGTGGAGTGACATATCTATCTGTAGGCCTGGAATCAGGATAATGTGTCTGAGTGGGGTGACATATCTATCTGTTGGCCTGGAATCAGGATAATGTGTCGGAGTGGGGTGACATATCTATCTGTTGGTCCGGAATCAGGATAATGTGTCGGAGTGGGGTGACATATCTTTCTGTAGGCCTGGAATCAGGATAATGTGTCGGAGTGGCGTGACATATCTATCTGTTGGCCTGGAATCAGGATAATGTGTCGGAGTGGGGTGACATATCTCTCTGTTGGCCTTGAATCAGGATAATGTGTCAGAGTGGGGTGACATATCTATCTGTTGGCCTGGAATCAGGATAATGTGTCAGAGTGGGGTGACATATCTATCTGTTGGCCTGGAATCAGGATAATGTGTCGGAGTGGGGTGACATATCTATCTCTTGGCCTGGAATCAGGATAAAGTGTCCTAGTGGGGTGACATATCTATCTGTTGGTCTGGAATCAGGATAATGTGTCGGAGTGGGGTGACATATATATCTGTTGGCCTGGAATCAGGATAATGTGTCCGAGTGGAGTGACATATCTATCTGTAGGCCTGGAATCAGGATAATGTGTCCGAGTGGGGTGACATATCTATCTGTTGGTCCGGAATCAGTATAATGTGTCAGAGTGGGGTGACATATCTATCTGTAGGCCTGGAATCAGGATAATGTGTCGGAGTGGGGTGACATATCTATCTGTTGGCCTCGAATCAGGATAATGTGTCGGAGTGGGGTGACATATCTATCTGTTGGTCCGGAATCAGGATAATGTGTCGGAGTGGGGTGACATATCTTTCTGTAGGCCTGGAATCAGGATAATGTGTCGGAGTGGGGTGACATATCTATCTGTTGGCCTGGAATCAGGATAATGTGTCCTAGTGGGGTGACATATCTATCTGTTGGCCTGGAATCAGGATAATGTGTCGGAGTGGGGTGACATATCTATCTCTTGGCCTGGAATCAGGATAAAGTGTCCTAGTGGGGTGACATATCTATCTGTTGGTCTGGAATCAGGATAATGTGTCGGAGTGGGGTGACATATATATCTGTTGGCCTGGAATCAGGATAATGTGTCCGAGTGGAGTGACATATCTATCTGTAGGCCTGGAATCAGGATAATGTGTCCGAGTGGGGTGACATATCTATCTGTTGGTCCGGAATCAGTATAATGTGTCAGAGTGGGGTGACATATCTATCTGTAGGCCTGGAATCAGGATAATGTGTCGGAGTGGAGTGACATATCTATCTGTAGGCCTGGAATCAGGATAATGTGTCGGAGTGGGGTGACATATCTATCTGTTGGCCTGGAATCAGGATAATGTGTCGGAGTGGGGTGACATATCTATCTGTTGGTCCGGAATCAGGATAATGTGTCGGAGTGGGGTGACATATCTTTCTGTAGGCCTGGAATCAGGATAATGTGTCGGAGTGGCGTGACATATCTATCTGTTGGCCTGGAATCAGGATAATGTGTCGGAGTGGGGTGACATATCTCTCTGTTGGCCTTGAATCAAGATAATGTGTCAGAGTGGGGTGACATATCTATCTGTTGGCCTGGAATCAGGATAATGTGTCAGAGTGGGGTGACATATCTATCTGTTGGCCTGGAATCAGGATAATGTGTCGGAGTGAGGTGACATATCTATCTCTTGGCCTGGAATCAGGATAAAGTGTCCTAGTGGGGTGACATATCTATCTGTTGGTCTGGAATCAGAATAATGTGTCGGAGTGGGGTGACATATATATCTGTTGGCCTGGAATCAGGATAATGTGTCCGAGTGGAGTGACATATCTATCTGTAGGCCTGGAATCAGGATAATGTGTCCGAGTGGGGTGACATATCTATCTGTTGGTCCGGAATCAGTATAATGTGTCAGAGTGGGGTGACATATCTATCTGTAGGCCTGGAATCAGGATAATGTGTCGGAGTGGGGTGACATATCTATCTGTTGGCCTGGAATCAGTATAATGTGTCCTAGTGGGGTGACATATCTATCTGTTGGCCTTGAATCAGGATAATGTGTCGGAGTGGCGTGACATATCTCTCTGTTGGCCTGGAATCAGGATAATGTGTCGGAGTGGGGTGACATATCTATCTGTTGGCCTGGAATCAGTATAATGTGTCCTAGTGGGGTGACATATCTATCTGTTGGCCTTGAATCAGGATAATGTGTCAGAGTGGGGTGACATATCTATCTGTTGGCCTGGAATCAGGATAATGTGTCAGAGTGGGGTGACATATCTATCTGTTGGCCTGGAATCAGGATAATGTGTCCTAGTGGGGTGACATATCTATCTGTTGGCCTGGAATCAGGATAATGTGTCGGAGTGGGGTGACATATCTATCTGTTGGCCTTGAATCAGGATAAAGTGTCCTAGTGGGGTGACATATCTATCTGTTGGTCTGGAATCAGGATAATGTGTCGGAGTGGGGTGACATATATATCTGTTGGCCTGGAATCAGGATAATGTGTCCGAGTGGAGTGACATATCTATCTGTAGGCCTGGAATCAGGATAATGTGTCGGAGTGGGGTGACATATCTATCTGTTGGTCCGGAATCAGTATAATGTGTCAGAGTGGGGTGACATATCTATCTGTAGACCTGGAATCAGGATAATGTGTCGGAGTGGGGTGACATATCTATCTGTAGGCCTGGAATCAGAATAATGTGTCGGAGTGGAGTGACATATCTATCTGTAGGCCTGGAATCAGGATAATGTGTCGGAGTGGGGTGACATATCTATCTGTTGGCCTGGAATCAGGATAATGTGTCGGAGTGGGGTGACATATCTATCTGTTGGTCCGGAATCAGGATAATGTGTCGGAGTGGGGTGACATATCTTTCTGTAGGCCTGGAATCAGGATAATGTGTCGGAGTGGGGTGACATATCTATCTGTTGGCCTGGAATCAGGATAATGTGTCCTAGTGGGGTGACATATCTATCTGTTGGCCTGGAATCAGGATAATGTGTCGGAGTGGGGTGACATATCTATCTCTTGGCCTGGAATCAGGATAAAGTGTCCTAGTGGGGTGACATATCTATCTGTTGGTCTGGAATCAGGATAATGTGTCGGAGTGGGGTGACATATATATCTGTTGGCCTGGAATCAGGATAATGTGTCCGAGTGGAGTGACATATCTATCTGTAGGCCTGGAATCAGGATAATGTGTCCGAGTGGGGTGACATATCTATCTGTTGGTCCGGAATCAGTATAATGTGTCAGAGTGGGGTGACATATCTATCTGTAGGCCTGGAATCAGGATAATGTGTCGGAGTGGGGTGACATATCTATCTCTAGGCCTGGAATCAGAATAATGTGTCGGAGTGGAGTGACATATCTATCTGTAGGCCTGGAATCAGGATAATGTGTCGGAGTGGGGTGACATATCTATCTGTTGGCCTGGAATCAGGATAATGTGTCGGAGTGGGGTGACATATCTATCTGTTGGCCTGGAATCAGGATAATGTGTCCTAGTGGGGTGACATATCTATCTGTTGGCCTGGAATCAGGATAATGTGTCAGAGTGAGGTGACATATCTATCTGTTGGCCTGGAATCAGGATAATGTGTCAGAGTGGGGTGACATATCTATCTGTTGGCCTGGAATCAGGATAATGTGTCGGAGTGGGGTGACATATCTATCTGTTGGCCTGGAATCAGGATAATGTGTCCTAGTGGGGTGACATATCTATCTGTTGGCCTGGAATCAGGATAGTGTGTCGGAGTGGGGTGACATATCTATCTCTTGGCCTGGAATCAGGATAAAGTGTCCTAGTGGGGTGACATATCTATCTGTTGGTCTGGAATCAGGATAATGTGTCGGAGTGGGGTGACATATATATCTGTTGGCTTGGAATCAGGATAATGTGTCCGAGTGGAGTGACATATCTATCTGTAGGCCTGGAATCAGGATAATGTGTCCGAGTGGGGTGACATATCTATCTGTTGGTCCGGAATCAGTATAATGTGTCAGAGTGGGGTGACATATCTATCTGTAGGCCTGGAATCAGGATAATGTGTCGGAGTGGGGTGACATATCTATCTCTAGGCCTGGAATCAGAATAATGTGTCGGAGTGGAGTGACATATCTATCTGTAGGCCTGGAATCAGGATAATGTGTCGGAGTGGGGTGACATATCTATCTGTTGGCCTGGAATCAGGATAATGTGTCGGAGTGGGGTGACATATCTATCTGTTGGTCCGGAATCAGGATAATGTGTCGGAGTGGGGTGACATATCTTTCTGTAGGCCTGGAATCAGGATAATGTGTCGGAGTGGCGTGACATATCTATCTGTTGGCCTGGAATCAGGGTAATGTGTCGGAGTGGGGTGACATATCTCTCTGTTGGCCTGGAATCAGGATAATGTGTCGGAGTGGGGTGACATATCTATCTGTTGGCCTGGAATCAGGATAATGTGTCCTAGTGGGGTGACATATCTATCTGTTGGCCTTGAATCAGGATAATGTGTCAGAGTGGGGTGACATATCTATCTGTTGGCCTGGAATCAGGATAATGTGTCAGAGTGGGGTGACATATCTATCTGTTGGCCTGGAATCAGGATAATGTGTCGGAGTGGGGTGACATATCTATCTGTTGGCCTGGAATCAGGATAATGTGTCCTAGTGGGGTGACATATCTATCTGTTGGCCTGGAATCAGGATAATGTGTCGGAGTGGGGTGACATATCTATCTGTAGGCCTGGAATCAGGATAATGTGTCGGAGTGGGGTGACATATCTATCTGTTGGCCTGGAATCAGGATAATGTGTCGGAGTGGGGTGACATATCTATCTGTTGGCCTGGAATCAGGATAATGTGTCCTAGTGGGGTGACATATCTATCTGTTGGCCTGGAATCAGGATAATGTGTCAGAGTGGGGTGACATATCTATCTGTTGGCCTGGAATCAGGATAATGTGTCAGAGTGGGGTGACATATCTATCTGTTGGCCTGGAATCAGGATAATGTGTCGGAGTGGGGTGACATATCTATCTGTTGGCCTGGAATCAGGATAATGTGTCCTAGTGGGGTGACATATCTATCTGTTGGCCTGGAATCAGGATAGTGTGTCGGAGTGGGGTGACATATCTATCTCTTGGCCTGGAATCAGGATAAAGTGTCCTAGTGGGGTGACATATCTATCTGTTGGTCTGGAATCAGGATAATGTGTCGGAGTGGGGTGACATATATATCTGTTGGCTTGGAATCAGGATAATGTGTCGGAGTGGAGTGACATATCTATCTGTAGGCCTGGAATCAGGATAATGTGTCCGAGTGGGGTGACATATCTATCTGTTGGTCCGGAATCAGTATAATGTGTCAGAGTGGGGTGACATATCTATCTGTAGGCCTGGAATCAGGATAATGTGTCGGAGTGGGGGTGACATATCTATCTGTTGGCCTGGAATCAGGATAATGTGTCGGAGTGGGGTGACATATCTATCTGTTGGCCTGGAATCAGGATAATGTGTCGGAGTGGGGGTGACATATCTATCTGTAGGCCTGGAATCAGGATAATGTGTCGGAGTGGGGTGACATATCTATCTGTAGGCCTGGAATCAGGATAATGTGTCGGAGTGGGGTGACATATCTATCTGTTGGCCTGGAATCAGGATAATGTGTCGGAGTGGGGTGACATATCTCTCTGTTGGCCTGGAATCAGGATAATGTGTCGGAGTGGGGTGACATATCTATCTGTTGGCCTGGAATCAGGATAATGTGTCCTAGTGGGGTGACATATCTATCTGTTGGCCTGGAATCAGGATAATGTGTCAGAGTGGGGTGACATATCTATCTGTTGGCCTGGAATCAGGATAATGTGTCAGAGTGGGGTGACATATCTATCTGTTGGCCTGGAATCAGGATAATGTGTCGGAGTGGGGTGACATATCTATCTGTTGGCCTGGAATCAGGATAATGTGTCCTAGTGGGGTGACATATCTATCTGTTGGCCTGGAATCAGGATAGTGTGTCGGAGTGGGGTGACATATCTATCTCTTGGCCTGGAATCAGGATAAAGTGTCCTAGTGGGGTGACATATCAATCTGTTGGTCTGGAATCAGGATAATGTGTCGGAGTGGGGTGACATATATATCTGTTGGCTTGGAATCAGGATAATGTGTCCGAGTGGAGTGACATATCTATCTGTAGGCCTGGAATCAGGATAATGTGTCCGAGTGGGGTGACATATCTATCTGTTGGTCCGGAATCAGTATAATGTGTCAGAGTGGGGTGACATATCTATCTGTAGGCCTGGAATCAGGATAATGTGTCGGAGTGGGGTGACATATCTATCTCTAGGCCTGGAATCAGAATAATGTGTCGGAGTGGAGTGACATATCTATCTGTAGGCCTGGAATCAGGATAATGTGTCGGAGTGGGGTGACATATCTATCTGTTGGCCTGGAATCAGGATAATGTGTCGGAGTGGGGTGACATATCTATCTGTTGGTCCGGAATCAGGATAATGTGTCGGAGTGGGGTGACATATCTTTCTGTAGGCCTGGAATCAGGATAATGTGTCGGAGTGGCGTGACATATCTATCTGTTGGCCTGGAATCAGGATAATGTGTCGGAGTGGGGTGACATATCTCTCTGTTGGCCTGGAATCAGGATAATGTGTCGGAGTGGGGTGACATATCTATCTGTTGGCCTGGAATCAGGATAATGTGTCCTAGTGGGGTGACATATCTATATGTTGGCCTTGAATCAGGATAATGTGTCAGAGTGGGGTGACATATCTATCTGTTGGCCTGGAATCAGGATAATGTGTCAGAGTGGGGTGACATATCTATCTGTTGGCCTGGAATCAGGATAATGTGTCGGAGTGGGGTGACATATCTATCTGTTGGCCTGGAATCAGGATAATGTGTCCTAGTGGGGTGACATATCTATCTGTTGGCCTGGAATCAGGATAATGTGTCGGAGTGGGGTGACATATCTATCTGTAGGCCTGGAATCAGGATAATGTGTCGGAGTGGGGTGACATATCTATCTGTTGGCCTGGAATCAGGATAATGTGTCGGAGTGGGGTGACATATCTCTCTGTTGGCCTGGAATCAGGATAATGTGTCGGAGTGGGGTGACATATCTATCTGTTGGCCTGGAATCAGGATAATGTGTCCTAGTGGGGTGACATATCTATCTGTTGGCCTGGAATCAGGATAATGTGTCAGAGTGGGGTGACATATCTATCTGTTGGCCTGGAATCAGGATAATGTGTCAGAGTGGGGTGACATATCTATCTGTTGGCCTGGAATCAGGATAATGTGTCGGAGTGGGGTGACATATCTATCTGTTGGCCTGGAATCAGGATAATGTGTCCTAGTGGGGTGACATATCTATCTGTTGGCCTGGAATCAGGATAGTGTGTCGGAGTGGGGTGACATATCTATCTCTTGGCCTGGAATCAGGATAAAGTGTCCTAGTGGGGTGACATATCTATCTGTTGGTCTGGAATCAGGATAATGTGTCGGAGTGGGGTGACATATATATCTGTTGGCTTGGAATCAGGATAATGTGTCCGAGTGGAGTGACATATCTATCTGTAGGCCTGGAATCAGGATAATGTGTCCGAGTGGGGTGACATATCTATCTGTTGGTCCGGAATCAGTATAATGTGTCAGAGTGGGGTGACATATCTATCTGTAGGCCTGGAATCAGGATAATGTGTCGGAGTGGGGGTGACATATCTATCTGTTGGCCTGGAATCAGGATAATGTGTCGGAGTGGGGTGACATATCTATCTGTAGGCCTGGAATCAGGATAATGTGTCGGAGTGGGGTGACATATCTATCTGTTGGCCTGGAATCAGGATAATGTGTCCTAGTGGGGTGATATATCTATCTATTGGCCTGGAATCAGGATAATGTGTCAGAGTGGGGTGACATATCTATCTGTTGGTCCGGAATCAGGATAATGTGTTGGAGTGGGGTGACATATCTATCTGTTGGTCTGGAATCAGGATAATGTGTCGGAGTGGGGTGACATATCTATCTGTTGGCCTGGAATCAGGATATTGTGTCAGAGTGGGGTAACATATCTATCTTTTGGCCTGGAATCAGGATAATGTGTCCTATTGGGGTGACATATCTATCTGTTGGCCTGGAATCAGGATAATGTGTCGGAGTGGGGTGACATATCTATCTGTAGGCCTGGAATCAGGATAATGTGTCGGAGTGGGGTGACATATCTATCTGTAGGCCTGGAATCAGAATAATGTGTCGGAGTGGAGTGACATATCTATCTGTAGGCCTGGAATCAGGATAATGTGTCGGAGTGGGGTGACATATCTATCTGTAGGCCTGGAATCAGGATAATGTGTCGGAGTGGGGTGACATATCTATCTGTTGGCCTGGAATCAGGATAATGTGTCCGAGTGGGATGACATATCTATCTGTTGGTCCGGAATCAGGATAATGTGTCGGAGTGGGGTGACATATCTATCTGTTGGCCTGGAATCAGGATAATGTGTCGGAGTGGGGTGACATATCTATCTGTAGGCCTGGAATCAGGATAATGTGTCGGAGTGGGGTGACATATCTATCTGTAGGCCTGGAATCAGGATAATGTGTCGGAGTGGGTTCACAAATCTATCTGTAGGCCTGGAATCAGGATAATGTGTCGGAGTGGGGGTGACATATCTATCTGTAGGCCTGGAATCAGGATAATGTGTCGGAGTGGGGTGACATATCTATCTGTAGGCCTGGAATCAGGATAATGTGTCGGAGTGGGGTGACATATCTATCTGTTGGCCTGGAATCAGGATAATGTGTCGGAGTGGGGTGACATATCTCTCTGTTGGCTGGAATCAGGATAATGTGTCGGAGTGGGGTGACATATCTATCTGTTGGCCTGGAATCTGGATAATGTGTCCTAGTGGGGTGACATATCTATCTGTTGGCCTGGAATCAGGATAATGTGTCAGAGTGGGGTGACATATCTATCTGTTGGCCTGGAATCAGGATAATGTGTCAGAGTGGGGTGACATATCTATCTGTTGGCCTGGAATCAGGATAATGTGTCGGAGTGGGGTGACATATCTATCTGTTGGCCTGGAATCAGGATAATGTGTCCTAGTGGGGTGACATATCTATCTGTTGGCCTGGAATCAAGATAATGTGTCGGAGTGGGGTGACATATCTATCTGTTGGCCTGGAATCAGGATAATGTGTCCTAGTGGGGTGACATATCTATCTGTTGGTCTGGAATCAGGATAATGTGTCGGAGTGGGGTGACATATATATCTGTTGGCCTGGAATCAGGATAATGTGTCCGAGTGGAGTGACATATCTATCTCTAGGCCTGGAATCAGGATAATGTGTCCGAGTGGGGTGACATATCTATCTGTTGGTCTGGAATCAGTATAATGTGTCAGAGTGGGGTGACATATCTATCTGTAGGCCTGGAATCAGGATAATGTGTCGGAGTGGGGTGACATATCTATCTCTAGGCCTGGAATCAGAATAATGTGTCGGAGTGGAGTGACATATCTATCTGTAGGCCTGGAATCTTAATAATGTGTCGGAGTGGGGTGACATATCTATCTGTTGGCCTGGAATCAGGATAATGTGTCGGAGTGGGGTGACATATCTATCTGTTGGTCCGGAATCAGGATAATGTGTCGGAGTGGGGTGACATATCTTTCTGTAGGCCTGGAATCAGGATAATGTGTCGGAGTGGCGTGACATATCTATCTGTTGGCCTGGAATCAGGATAATGTGTCCGAGTGGGATGACATATCTATCTGTTGGTCCGGAATCAGGATAATGTGTCGGAGTGGGGTGACATATCTATCTGTTGGCCTGGAATCAGGATAATGTGTCGGAGTGGGGTGACATATCTATCTGTAGGCCTTGAATCAGGATAATGTGTCGGAGTGGGGTGACATATCTATCTGTTGGCCTGGAATCAGGATAATGTGTCGGAGTCGGGTGACATATCTTTCTGTAGGCCTGGAATCAGGATAATGTGTCGGAGTGGGGGTGACATATCTATCTGTTGGCCTGGAATCAGGATAATGTGTCCTAGTGGGGTGATATATCTATCTATTGGCCTGGAATCAGGATAATGTGTCAGAGTGGGGTGACATATCTATCTGTTGGTCCGGAATCAGGATAATGTGTTGGAGTGGGGTGACATATCTATCTGTTGGTCTGGAATCAGGATAATGTGTCGGAGTGGGGTGACATATCTATCTGTTGGCCTGGAATCAGGATATTGTGTCAGAGTGGGGTGACATATCTATCTTTTGGCCTGGAATCAGGATAATGTGTCCTATTGGGGTGACATATCTATCTGTTGGCCTGGAATCAGGATAATGTGTCGGAGTGGAGTGACATATCTATCTGTAGGCCTGGAATCAGGATAATGTGTCGGAGTGGGGTGACATATCTATCTGTAGGCCTGGAATCAGGATAATGTGTCGGAGTGGGGTGACATATCTATCTGTAGGCCTGGAATCAGAATAATGTGTCGGAGTGGAGTGACATATCTATCTGTAGGCCTGGAATCAGGATAATGTGTCGGAGTGGGGTGACATATCTATCTGTAGGCCTGGAATCAGGATAATGTGTCGGAGTGGGGTGACATATCTATCTGTTGGCCTGGAATCAGGATAATGTGTCCGAGTGGGATGACATATTTATCTGTTGGTCCGGAATCAGGATAATGTGTCGGAGTGGGGTGACATATCTATCTGTTGGCCTGGAATCAGGATAATGTGTCGGAGTGGGGTGACATATCTATCTGTAGGCCTGGAATCAGGATAATGTGTCGGAGTGGGGTGACATATCTATCTGTAGGCCTGGAATCAGGATAATGTGTCGGAGTGGGTTCACAAATCTATCTGTAGGCCTGGAATCAGGATAATGTGTCGGAGTGGGGGTGACATATCTATCTGTAGGCCTGGAATCAGGATAATGTGTCGGAGTGGGGTGACATATCTATCTGTAGGTCTGGAATCAGGATAATGTGTCGGAGTGGGGTGACATATCTATCTGTTTGCCTGGAATCAGGATAATGTGTCGGAGTGGGGTGACATATCTCTCTGTTGGCTGGAATCAGGATAATGTGTCGGAGTGGGGTGACATATCTATCTGTTGGCCTGGAATCAGGATAATGTGTCCTAGTGGGGTGACATATCTATCTGTTGGCCTGGAATCAGGATAATGTGTCAGAGTGGGGTGACATATCTATCTGTTGGCCTGGAATCAGGATAATGTGTCAGAGTGGGGTGACATATCTATCTGTTGGCCTGGAATCAGGATAATGTGTCGGAGTGGGGTGACATATCTATCTGTTGGCCTGGAATCAGGATAATGTGTCCTAGTGGGGTGACATATCTATCTGTTGGCCTGGAATCAGGATAATATGTCGGAGTGGGATGACATATCTATCTGTTGGCCTGGAATCAGGATAATGTGTCCTAGTGGGGTGACATATCTATCTGTTGGTCTGGAATCAGGATAATGTGTCGGAGTGGGGTGACATATATATCTGTTGGCCTGGAATCAGGATAATGTGTCCGAGTGGAGTGACATATCTATCTCTAGGCCTGGAATCAGGATAATGTGTCCGAGTGGGGTGACATATCTATCTGTTGGTCTGGAATCAGTATAATGTGTCAGAGTGGGGTGACATATCTATCTGTAGGCCTGGAATCAGGATAATGTGTCGGAGTGGGGTGACATATCTATCTCTAGGCCTGGAATCAGAATAATGTGTCGGAGTGGAGTGACATATCTATCTGTAGGCCTGGAATCTTAATAATGTGTCGGAGTGGGGTGACATATCTATCTGTTGGCCTGGAATCAGGATAATGTGTCGGAGTGGGGTGACATATCTATCTGTTGGTCCGGAATCAGGATAATGTGTCGGAGTGGGGTGACATATCTTTCTGTAGGCCTGGAATCAGGATAATGTGTCGGAGTGGCGTGACATATCTATCTGTTGGCCTGGAATCAGGATAATGTGTCCGAGTGGGATGACATATCTATCTGTTGGTCCGGAATCAGGATAATGTGTCGGAGTGGGGTGACATATCTATCTGTTGGCCTGGAATCAGGATAATGTGTCGGAGTGGGGTGACATATCTATCTGTAGGCCTTGAATCAGGATAATGTGTCGGAGTGGGGTGACATATCTATCTGTTGGCCTGGAATCAGGATAATGTGTCGGAGTCGGGTGACATATCTTTCTGTAGGCCTGGAATCAGGATAATGTGTCGGAGTGGGGGTGACATATCTATCTGTAGGCCTGGAATCAGGATAATGTGTCGGAGTGGGGTGACATATCTATCTGTTGGCCTGGAATCAGGATAATGTGTCGGAGTGGAGTGACATATCTATCTGTTGGCCTGGAATCAGGATAATCTGTCGGAGTGGGGTGACATATCTCTCTGTTGGCCTGGAATCAGGATAATGTGTCGGAGTGGGGTGACATATATATCTGTTGGCCTGGAATCAGGATAATGTGTCCGAGTGGAGTGACATATCTATCTGTAGGCCTGGAATCAGGATAATGTGTCCGAGTGGGGTGACATATCTATCTGTTGGTCCGGAATCAGTATAATGTGTCAGAGTGGGGTGACATATCTATATGTAGACCTGGAATCAGGATAATGTGTCCTAGTGGGGTGACATATCTATCTCTAGGCCTGGAATCAGAATAATGTGTCGGAGTGGAGTGACATATCTATCTGTAGGCCTGGAATCAGGATAATGTGTCGGAGTGGGGTGACATATCTATCTGTTGGCCTGGAATCAGGATAATGTGTCGGAGTGGGGTGACATATCTATCTGTTGGTCCGGAATCAGGATAATGTGTCAGAGTGGGGTGACATATCTTTCTGTAGGCCTGGAATCAGGATAATGTGTCCGAGTGGGATGACATATCTATCTGTTGGTCCGGAATCAGGATAATGTGTCGGAGTGGGGTGACATATCTATCTGTTGGCCTGGAATCAGGATAATGTGTCCGAGTGGGATGACATATCTATCTGTTGGTCCGGAATCAGGATAATGTGTCGGAGTGGGGGTGACATATCTATCTGTAGGCCTGGAATCAGGATAATGTGTCGGAGTGGGGTGACATATCTATCTGTAGGCCTGGAATCAGGATAATGTGTCGGAGTGGGGTGACATATCTATCTGTTGGCCTGGAATCAGGATAATGTGTCCTAGTGGGGTGACATATCTATCTGTTGGCCTGGAATCAGGATAATGTGTCAGAGTGAGGTGACATATCTATCTGTTGGTCCGGAATCAGGATAATGTGTCGGAGTGGGGTGACATATCTATCTGTTGGTCTGGAATCAGGATAATGTGTCGGAGTGGGGTGACATATCTATCTGTTGGCCTGGAATCAGGATATTGTGTCAGAGTGGGGTGACATATCTATCTGTTGGCCTGGAATCAGGATAATGTGTCCTATTGGGGTGACATATCTATCTGTTGGCCTGGAATCAGGATAATGTGTCGGAGTGGGGTGACATATCTATCTGTAGGCCTGGAATCAGGATAATGTGTCGGAGTGGGGTGACATATCTATCTGTTGGCCTGGAATCAAGATAATGTGTCGGAGTGGGGTGACATATCTATCTGTAGGCCTGGAATCAGAATAATGTGTCGGAGTGGAGTGACATATCTATCTGTAGGCCTGGAATCAGGATAATGTGTCGGAGTGGGGTGACATATCTATCTGTTGGTCCGGAATCAGGATAATGTGTCGGAGTGGGGTGACATATCTATCTGTAGGCCTGGAATCAGGATAATGTGTCGGAGTGGGGTGACATATCTATCTGTTGGCCTGGAATCAGGATATTGTGTCAGAGTGGGGTGACATATCTATCTGTTGGCCTGGAATCAGGATAATGTGTCCTATTAGGGTGACATATCTATCTGTTGGCCTGGAATCAGGATAATGTGTCGGAGTGGGGTGACATATCTATCTGTTGGCCTGGAATCAGGATAATGTGTCCGAGTGGGATGACATATCTATCTGTTGGTCCGGAATCAGGATAATGTGTCGGAGTGGGGGTGACATATCTATCTGTAGGCCTGGAATCAAGATAATGTGTCGGAGTGGGGTGACATATCTATCTGTAGGCCTGGAATCAGGATAATGTGTCGGAGTGGGGTGACATATCTATCTGTTGGCCTGGAATCAGGATAATGTGTCGGAGTGGGGTGACATATCTATCTGTTGGCCTGGAATCAGGATAATGTGTCAGAGTGGGGTGACATATCTATCTGTTGGTCCGGAATCAGTATAATGTGTCAGAGTGGGGTGACATATCTATCTGTAGGCCTGGAATCAGGATAATGTGTCGGAGTGGGGGTGACATATCTATCTGTTGGCCTGGAATCAGGATAATGTGTCGGAGTGGGGTGACATATCTATCTGTAGGCCTGGAATCAGGATAATGTGTCGGAGTGGGGTGACATATCTATCTGTTGGCCTGGAATCAGGATAATGTGTCCTAGTGGGGTGATATATCTATCTATTGGCCTGGAATCAGGATAATGTGTCAGAGTGGGGTGACATATCTATCTGTTGGTCCGGAATCAGGATAATGTGTTGGAGTGGGGTGACATATCTATCTGTTGGTCTGGAATCAGGATAATGTGTCGGAGTGGGGTGACATATCTATCTGTTGGCCTGGAATCAGGATATTGTGTCAGAGTGGGGTGACATATCTATCTTTTGGCCTGGAATCAGGATAATGTGTCCTATTGGGGTGACATATCTATCTGTTGGCCTGGAATCAGGATAATGTGTCGGAGTGGAGTGACATATCTATCTGTAGGCCTGGAATCAGGATAATGTGTCGGAGTGGGGTGACATATCTATCTGTAGGCCTGGAATCAGGATAATGTGTCGGAGTGGGGTGACATATCTATCTGTAGGCCTGGAATCAGAATAATGTGTCGGAGTGGAGTGACATATCTATCTGTAGGCCTGGAATCAGGATAATGTGTCGGAGTGGGGTGACATATCTATCTGTAGGCCTGGAATCAGGATAATGTGTCGGAGTGGGGTGACATATCTATCTGTTGGCCTGGAATCAGGATAATGTGTCCGAGTGGGATGACATATCTATCTGTTGGTCCGGAATCAGGATAATGTGTCGGAGTGGGGTGACATATCTATCTGTTGGCCTGGAATCAGGATAATGTGTCGGAGTGGGGTGACATATCTATCTGTAGGCCTGGAATCAGGATAATGTGTCGGAGTGGGGTGACATATCTATCTGTAGGCCTGGAATCAGGATAATGTGTCGGAGTGGGTTCACAAATATATCTGTAGGCCTGGAATCAGGATAATGTGTCGGAGTGGGGGTGACATATCTATCTGTAGGCCTGGAATCAGGATAATGTGTCGGAGTGGGGTGACATATCTATCTGTAGGTCTGGAATCAGGATAATGTGTCGGAGTGGGGTGACATATCTATCTGTTTGCCTGGAATCAGGATAATGTGTCGGAGTGGGGTGACATATCTCTCTGTTGGCTGGAATCAGGATAATGTGTCGGAGTGGGGTGACATATCTATCTGTTGGCCTGGAATCAGGATAATGTGTCCTAGTGGGGTGACATATCTATCTGTTGGCCTGGAATCAGGATAATGTGTCAGAGTGGGGTGACATATCTATCTGTTGGCCTGGAATCAGGATAATGTGTCAGAGTGGGGTGACATATCTATCTGTTGGCCTGGAATCAGGATAATGTGTCGGAGTGGGGTGACATATCTATCTGTTGGCCTGGAATCAGGATAATGTGTCCTAGTGGGGTGACATATCTATCTGTTGGCCTGGAATCAGGATAATGTGTCGGAGTGGGGTGACATATCTATCTGTTGGCCTGGAATCAGGATAATGTGTCCTAGTGGGGTGACATATCTATCTGTTGGTCTGGAATCAGGATAATGTGTCGGAGTGGGGTGACATATATATCTGTTGGCCTGGAATCAGGATAATGTGTCCGAGTGGAGTGACATATATATCTCTAGGCCTGGAATCAGGATAATGTGTCCGAGTGGGGTGACATATCTATCTGTTGGTCTGGAATCAGTATAATGTGTCAGAGTGGGGTGACATATCTATCTGTAGGCCTGGAATCAGGATAATGTGTCGGAGTGGGGTGACATATCTATCTCTAGGCCTGGAATCAGAATAATGTGTCGGAGTGGAGTGACATATCTATCTGTAGGCCTGGAATCTTAATAATGTGTCGGAGTGGGGTGACATATCTATCTGTTGGCCTGGAATCAGGATAATGTGTCGGAGTGGGGTGACATATCTATCTGTTGGTCCGGAATCAGGATAATGTGTCGGAGTGGGGTGACATATCTTTCTGTAGGCCTGGAATCAGGATAATGTGTCGGAGTGGCGTGACATATCTATCTGTTGGCCTGGAATCAGGATAATGTGTCCGAGTGGGATGACATATCTATCTGTTGGTCCGGAATCAGGATAATGTGTCGGAGTGGGGTGACATATCTATCTGTTGGCCTGGAATCAGGATAATGTGTCGGAGTGGGGTGACATATCTATCTGTAGGCCTTGAATCAGGATAATGTGTCGGAGTGGGGTGACATATCTATCTGTTGGCCTGGAATCAGGATAATGTGTCGGAGTCGGGTGACATATCTTTCTGTAGGCCTGGAATCAGGATAATGTGTCGGAGTGGGGGTGACATATCTATCTGTAGGCCTGGAATCAGGATAATGTGTCGGAGTGGGGTGACATATCTATCTGTTGGCCTGGAATCAGGATAATGTGTCGGAGTGGAGTGACATATCTATCTGTTGGCCTGGAATCAGGATAATCTGTCGGAGTGGGGTGACATATCTCTCTGTTGGCCTGGAATCAGGATAATGTGTCGGAGTGGGGTGACATATATATCTGTTGGCCTGGAATCAGGATAATGTGTCCGAGTGGAGTGACATATCTATCTGTAGGCCTGGAATCAGGATAATGTGTCCGAGTGGGGTGACATATCTATCTGTTGGTCCGGAATCAGTATAATGTGTCAGAGTGGGGTGACATATCTATATGTAGACCTGGAATCAGGATAATGTGTCCTAGTGGGGTGACATATCTATCTCTAGGCCTGGAATCAGAATAATGTGTCGGAGTGGAGTGACATATCTATCTGTAGGCCTGGAATCAGGATAATGTGTCGGAGTGGGGTGACATATCTATCTGTTGGCCTGGAATCAGGATAATGTGTCGGAGTGGGGTGACATATCTATCTGTTGGTCCGGAATCAGGATAATGTGTCAGAGTGGGGTGACATATCTTTCTGTAGGCCTGGAATCAGGATAATGTGTCGGAGTGGCGTGACATATCTATCTGTTGGCCTGGAATCAGGATAATGTGTCCGAGTGGGATGACATATCTATCTGTTGGTCCGGAATCAGGATAATGTGTCGGAGTGGGGTGACATATCTATCTGTTGGCCTGGAATCAGGATAATGTGTCCGAGTGGGATGACATATCTATCTGTTGGTCCGGAATCAGGATAATGTGTCGGAGTGGGGGTGACATATCTATCTGTAGGCCTGGAATCAGGATAATGTGTCGGAGTGGGGTGACATATCTATCTGTAGGCCTGGAATCAGGATAATGTGTCGGAGTGGGGTGACATATCTATCTGTTGGCCTGGAATCAGGATAATGTGTCCTAGTGGGGTGACATATCTATCTGTTGGCCTGGAATCAGGATAATGTGTCAGAGTGAGGTGACATATCTATCTGTTGGTCCGGAATCAGGATAATGTGTCGGAGTGGGGTGACATATCTATCTGTTGGTCTGGAATCAGGATAATGTGTCGGAGTGGGGTGACATATCTATCTGTTGGCCTGGAATCAGGATATTGTGTCAGAGTGGGGTGACATATCTATCTGTTGGCCTGGAATCAGGATAATGTGTCCTATTGGGGTGACATATCTATCTGTTGGCCTGGAATCAGGATAATGTGTCGGAGTGGGGTGACATATCTATCTGTAGGCCTGGAATCAGGATAATGTGTCGGAGTGGGGTGACATATCTATCTGTTGGCCTGGAATCAAGATAATGTGTCGGAGTGGGGTGACATATCTATCTGTAGGCCTGGAATCAGAATAATGTGTCGGAGTGGAGTGACATATCTATCTGTAGGCCTGGAATCAGGATAATGTGTCGGAGTGGGGTGACATATCTATCTGTTGGTCCGGAATCAGGATAATGTGTCGGAGTGGGGTGACATATCTATCTGTAGGCCTGGAATCAGGATAATGTGTCGGAGTGGGGTGACATATCTATCTGTTGGCCTGGAATCAGGATATTGTGTCAGAGTGGGGTGACATATCTATCTGTTGGCCTGGAATCAGGATAATGTGTCCTATTAGGGTGACATATCTATCTGTTGGCCTGGAATCAGGATAATGTGTCGGAGTGGGGTGACATATCTATCTGTTGGCCTGGAATCAGGATAATGTGTCCGAGTGGGATGACATATCTATCTGTTGGTCCGGAATCAGGATAATGTGTCGGAGTGGGGGTGACATATCTATCTGTAGGCCTGGAATCAAGATAATGTGTCGGAGTGGGGTGACATATCTATCTGTAGGCCTGGAATCAGGATAATGTGTCGGAGTGGGGTGACATATCTATCTGTTGGCCTGGAATCAGGATAATGTGTCGGAGTGGGGTGACATATCTATCTGTTGGCCTGGAATCAGGATAATGTGTCAGAGTGGGGTGACATATCTATCTGTTGGTCCGGAATCAGGATAATGTGTCGGAGTGGGGTGACATATCTATCTGTTGGTCTGGAATCAGGATAATGTGTCGGAGTGGGGTGACATATCTATCTGTTGGCCTGGAATCAGGATATTGTGTCAGAGTGGGGTGACATATCTATCTGTTGGCCTGGAATCAGGATAATGTGTCCTATTGGGGTGACATATCTATCTGTTGGCCTGGAATCAGGATAATGTGTCGGAGTGGGTTGACATATCTATCTGTAGGCCTGGAATCAGGATAATGTGTCGGAGTGGGGTGACATATCTATCTGTAGGCCTGGAATCAAGATAATGTGTCGGAGTGGGGTGACATATCTATCTGTAGGCCTGGAATCAGAATAATGTGTCGGAGTGGAGTGACATATCTATCTGTAGGCCTAGAATCAGGATAATGTGACGGAGTGGGGTGACATATCTATCTGTTGGTCCGGAATCAGGATAATGTGTCGGAGTGGGGTGACATATCTATCTGTAGGCCTGGAATCAGGATAATGTGTCGGAGTGGGGTGACATATCTATCTGTTGGCCTGGAATCAGGATAATGTGTCCGAGTGGGATGACATATCTATCTGTTGGTCCGAAATCAGGATAATGTGTCGGAGTGGGGTGACATATCTATCTGTTGGCCTGGAATCAGGATAATGTGTCGGAGTGGGGTGACATATCTATCTGTAGGCCTGGAATCAGGATAATGTGTCGGAGTGGGGTGACATATCTATCTGTAGGCCTGGAATCAGGATAATGTGTCCGAGTGGAGTGACATATCTATCTGTTGGTCCGGAATCAGTATAATGTGTCAGAGTGGGGTGACATATCTATCTGTAGGCCTGGAATCAGGATAATGTGTCGGAGTGGGGTGACATATCTATCTCTAGGCCTGGAATCAGAATAATGTGTCGGAGTGGAGTGACATATCTATCTGTAGGCCTGGAATCTTAATAATGTGTCGGAGTGGGGTGACATATCTATCTGTTGGCCTGGAATCAGGATAATGTGTCGGAGTGGGGTGACATATCTCTCTGTTGGCCTGGAATCAGGATAATGTGTCGGAGTGGGGTGACATATCTTTCTGTAGGCCTGGAATCAGGATAATGTGTCGGAGTGGCGTGACATATCTATCTGTTGGCCTGGAATCAGGATAATGTGTCCGAGTGGGATGACATATCTATCTGTTGGTCCGGAATCAGGATAATGTGTCGGAGTGGGGTGACATATCTATCTGTTGGCCTGGAATCAGGATAATGTGTCGGAGTGGGGTGACATATCTATCTGTAGGCCTGGAATCAGGATAATGTGTCGGAGTGGGGTGACATATCTATCTGTAGGCCTGGAATCAGGATAATGTGTCGGAGTCGGGTGACATATCTATCTGTAGGCCTGGAATCAGGATAATGTGTCGGAGTGGGGTGACATATCTATCTGTAGGCCTGGAATCAGGATAATGTGTCGGAGTGGGGTGACATATCTATCTGTTGGCCTGGAATCAGGATAATGTGTCGGAGTGGGGGTGACATATCTATCTGTAGGCCTGGAATCAGGATAATGTGTCCGAGTGGAGTGACATATCTATCTGTAGGCCTGGAATCAGGATAATGTGTCCGAGTGGGGTGACATATCTATCTGTTGGTCCGGAATCAGTATAATGTGTCAGAGTGGGGTGACATATCTATCTGTAGGCCTGGAATCAGGATAATGTGTCGGAGTGGGGTGACATATCTATCTCTAGGCCTGGAATCAGAATAATGTGTCGGAGTGGAGTGACATATCTATCTGTAGGCCTGGAATCTTAATAATGTGTCGGAGTGGGATGACATATCTATCTGTTGGCCTGGAATCAGGATAATGTGTCGGAGTGGGGTGACATATCTCTCTGTTGGCCTGGAATCAGGATAATGTGTCGGAGTGGGGTGACATATCTTTCTGTAGGCCTGGAATCAGGATAATGTGTCGGAGTGGCGTGACATATCTATCTGTTGGCCTGGAATCAGGATAATGTGTCCGAGTGGGATGACATATCTATCTGTTGGTCCGGAATCAGGATAATGTGTCGGAGTGGGGTGACATATCTATCTGTTGGCCTGGAATCAGGATAATGTGTCGGAGTGGGGTGACATATCTATCTGTAGGCCTGGAATCAGGATAATGTGTCGGAGTGGGGTGACATATCTATCTGTAGGCCTGGAATCAGGATAATGTGTCGGAGTCGGGTGACATATCTATCTGTAGGCCTGGAATCAGGATAATGTGTCGGAGTGGGGTGACATATCTATCTGTAGGCCTGGAATCAGGATAATGTGTCGGAGTGGGGTGACATATCTATCTGTTGGCCTGGAATCAGGATAATGTGTCGGAGTGGGGTGACATATCTCTCTGTTGGCCTGGAATCAGGATAATGTGTCGGAGTGGGGTGACATATATATCTGTTGGCCTGGAATCAGGATAATGTGTCCGAGTGGAGTGACATATCTATCTGTAGGCCTGGAATCAGGATAATGTGTCCGAGTGGGGTGACATATCTATCTGTTGGTCCGGAATCAGTATAATGTGTCAGAGTGGGGTGACATATCTATCTGTAGGTCTGGAATCAGGATAATGTGTCGGAGTGGGGTGACATATCTATCTCTAGGCCTGGAATCAGAATAATGTGTCGGAGTGGAGTGACATATCTATCTGTAGGCCTGGAATCAGGATAATGTGTCGGAGTGGGGTGACATATCTATCTGTAGGCCTGGAATCAGGATAATGTGTCGGAGTGGGGTGACATATCTATCTGTTGGTCCGGAATCAGGATAATGTGTCGGAGTGGGGTGACATATCTTTCTGTAGGCCTGGAATCAGGATAATGTGTCGGAGTGGCGTGACATATCTGTCTGTTGGCCTGGAATCAGGATAATGTGTCCGAGTGGGATGACATATCTATCTGTTGGTCCGGAATCAGGATAATGTGTCGGAGTGGGGTGACATATCTATCTGTTGGCCTGGAATCAGGATAATGTGTCCGAGTGGGATGACATATCTATCTGTTGGTCCGGAATCAGGATAATGTGTCGGAGTGGGGGTGACATATCTATCTGTAGGCCTGGAATCAGGATAATGTGTCGGAGTGGGGTGACATATCTATCTGTAGGCCTGGAATCAGGATAATGTGTCGGAGTGGGGTGACATATCTATCTGTTGGCCTGGAATCAGGATAATGTTTCCTAGTGGGGTGACATATCTATCTGGTGGCCTGGAATCAGGATAATGTGTCAGAGTGGGGTGACATATCTATCTGTTGGTCCGGAATCAGGATAATGTGTCGGAGTGGGGTGACATATCTATCTGTAGGTCTGGAATCAGGATAATGTGTCGGAGTGGGGTGACATATTTATCTGTTGGCCTGGAATCAGGATATTGTGTCAGAGTGGGGTGACATATCTATCTGTTGGCCTGGAATCAGGATAATGTGTCCTATTGGGGTGACATATCTATCTGTTGGCCTGGAATCAGGATAATGTGTCGGAGTGGGGTGACATATCTATCTGTAGGCCTGGAATCAGGATAATGTGTCGGAGTGGGGTGACATATCTATCTGTAGGCCTGGAATCAAGATAATGTGTCGGAGTGGGGTGACATATCTATCTGTAGGCCTGGAATCAGAATAATGTGTCGGAGTGGAGTGACATATCTATCTGTAGGCCTGGAATCAGGATAATGTGTCGGAGTGGGGTGACATATCTATCTGTTGGTCCGGAATTAGGATAATGTGTCGGAGTGGGGTGAAATATCTATCTGTAGGCCTGGAATCAGGATAATGTGTCGGAGTGGGGTGACATATCTATCTGTTGGCCTGGAATCAGGATAATGTGTCCGAGTGGGATGACATATCTATCTGTTGGTCCGAAATCAGGATAATGTGTCGGAGTGGGGTGACATATCTATCTGTTGGCCAGGAATCAGGATAATGTGTCCTAGTGGGGTGACATATCTATCTGTAGGCCTGGAATCAGGATAATGTGTCGGAGTGGGGTGACATATCTATCTGTAGGCCTGGAATCAGGATAATGTGTCGGAGTGGGTTCACAAATCTATCTGTAGGCCTAGAATCAGGATAATGTGTCGGAGTGGGGGTGACATATCTATCTGTAGGCCTGGAATCAGGATAATGTGTCGGAGTGGGGTGACATATCTATTTGTAGGCCTGGAATCAGGATAATGTGTCGGAGTGGGGTGACATATCTATCTGTAGGCCTGGAATCAGGATAATGTGTCGGAGTGGGGTGACATATCTCTCTGTTGGCCTGGAATCAGGATAATGTGTCGGAGTGGGGTGACATATCTATCTGTTGGCCTGGAATCAGGATAATGTGTCCTAGTGGGGTGACATATCTATCTGTTGGCCTGGAATCAGGATAATGTGTCAGAGTGGGGTAACATATCTATCTGTTGGCCTGGAATCAGGATAATGTGTCAGAGTGGGGTGACATATCTATCTGTTGGCTTGGAATCAGGATAATGTGTCGGAGTAGGGTGACATATCTATCTGTTGGCCTGGAATCAGGATAAAGTGTCCTAGTGGGGTGACATATCTATCTGTTGGCCTGGAATCAGGATAATGTGTCGGAGTGGGGTGACATATCTATCTGTTGGCCTGGAATCAGGATAATGTGTCCTAGTGGGGTGACATATCTATCTGTTGGTCTGGAATCAGGATAATGTGTCGGAGTGGGGTGACATATATATCTGTTGGCCTGGAATCAGGATAATGTGTCCGAGTGGAGTGACATATCTATCTCTAGGCCTGGAATCAGGATAATGTGTCCGAGTGGGGTGACATATCTATCTGTTGGTCTGGAATCAGTATAATGTGTCAGAGTGGGGTGACATATCTATCTGTTGGCCTGGAATCAGGATAATGTGTCAGAGTGGGGTGACATATCTATCTGTTGGCCTGGAATCAGGATAATGTGTCGGAGTGGGGTGACATATCTATATGTTGGCCTGGAATCAGGATAATGTGTCCTAGTGGGGTGACATATCTATCTGTTGGCCTGGAATCAGGATAATGTGTCGGAGTGGGGTGACATATCTATCTGTTGGCCTGGAATCAGGATAATGTGTCCTAGTGGGGTGACATATCTATCTGTTGGTCTGGAATCAGGATAATGTGTCGGAGTGGGGTGACATATATATCTGTTGGCCTGGAATCAGGATAATGTGTCCGAGTGGAGTGACATATCTATCTGTAGGCCTGGAATCAGGATAATGTGTCCGAGTGGGGTGACATATCTATCTGTTGGTCCGGAATCAGTATAATGTGTCAGAGTGGGGTGACATATCTATCTGTAGGCCTGGAATCAGGATAATGTGTCGAAGTGGGGTGACATATCTATCTCTAGGCCTGGAATCAGAATAATGTGTCGGAGTGGAGTGACATATTTATCTGTTGGCCTGGAATCAGGATAATGTGTCGGAGTGGGGTGACATATCTATCTGTTGGCCTGGAATCAGGATAATGTGTCGGAGTGGGGTGACATATCTATCTGTTGGTCCGGAATCAGGATAATGTGTCGGAGTGGGGTGACATATCTTTCTGTAGGCCTGGAATCAGGATAATGTGTCGGAGTGGCGTGACATATCTATCTGTAGGCCTGTAATCAGGATAATGTGTCGGAGTGGGGTGACATATCTATCTGTAGGCCTGGAATCAGGATTATGTGTCGGAGTGGGGGTGACATATCTATCTGTAGGCCTGGAATCAGGATAATGTGTCGGAGTGGGGTGACATATCTATCTGTTGGCCTGGAATCAGGATAATGTGTCGGAGTGGGGTGACATATCTATCTGTTGGCCTGGAATCAGGATAATGTGTCCTAGTGGGGTGACATATCTATCTGTTGGTCTGGAATCAGGATAATGTGTCGGAGTGGGGTGACATATATATCTGTTGGCCTGGAATCAGGATAATGTGTCCGAGTGGAGTGTCATATCTATCTGTAGGCCTGGAATCAGGATAATGTGTCCGAGTGGGGTGATATATCTATCTGTTGGTCCGGAATCAGGATAATGTGTCAGAGTGGGGTGACATATCTATCTGTAGGCCTGGAATCAGGATAATGTGTCGGAGTGGGGTGACATATCTATCTGTTGGCCTGGAATCAGGATAATGTGTCGGAGTGGGGTGACATATCTATCTGTAGGCCTGGAATCAGGATAATGTGTCGGAGTGGGGTGACATATCTATCTGTTGGCCTGGAATCAGGATAATGTGTCGGAGTGGGGTGACATATCTATCTGTAGGCCTGGAATCAGGATAATGTGTCGGAGTGGGGGTGACATATCTATCTGTAGGCCTGGAATCAGGATAATGTGTCGGAGTGGGGTGACATATCTATCTGTAGGCCTGGAATCAGGATAATGTGTCGGAGTGGGGTGACATATATATCTGTTGGCCTGGAATCAGGATAATGTGTCCTAGTGGGGTGACATATCTATCTGTTAGCCTGGAATCAGGATAATGTGTCAGAGTGGGGTGACATATCTATCTGTTGGCCTGGAATCAGGATAATGTGTCGGAGTGGGGTGACATATCTATTTGTTGGCCTGGAATCAGGATAATGTGTCGGAGTGGGGTGACATATCTATCTGTAGGCCTGGAATCAGGATAATGTGTCGGAGTGGGGGTGACATATCTATCTGTTGGCCTGGAATCAGGATAATGTGTCGGAGTGGGGTGACATATCTATCAGTAGGCATGGAATGAGGATAATGTGTCGGAGTGGGGTGACATATCTATCTGTTGGCCTGGAATCAGGATAATGTGTCGGAGTGGGGTGACATATCTCTCTGTTGGCCTGGAATCAGGATAATGTGTCGGAGTGGGGTGACATATCTATCTGTTGGCCTGGAATCAGGATAATGTGTCCTAGTGGGGTGACATATCTATCTGTTAACCTGGAATCAGGATAATGTGTCAGAGTGGGGTGACATATCTATCTGTTGGCCTGGAATCAGGATAATGTGTCGGAGTGGGGTGACATATCTATTTGTTGGCCTGGAATCAGGATAATGTGTCCTAGTGGGGTGACATATCTATCTGTAGGCCTGGAATCAGGATAATGTGTCGGAGTGGGGTGACATATCTATCTGTAGACCTGGAATCAGGATAATGTGTCGGAGTGGGGTGACATATCTATCTGTAGGCCTGGAATCAGGATAATGTGTCGGAGTGGGGTGACATATCTATCTGTTGGCCTGGAATCAGGATAATGTGTCCGAGTGGGATGACATATCTATCTGTTGGTCCGGAATCAGGATAATGTGTCGGAATGGGGTGACATATCTATCTGTAGGCCTGGAATCAAGATAATGTGTCGGAGTGGGGTGACATATCTATCTGTAGGCCTGGAATCACAATAATGTGTCGGAGTGGAGTGACATATCTATCTGTAGGCCTGGAATCAGGATAATGTGTCGGAGTGGGGTGACATATCTATCTGTTGGCCTGGAATCAGGATAATGTGTCGGAGTGGGGTGACATATCTATCTGTTGGTCCGGAATCAGGATAATGTGTCGGAGTGGGATGACATATCTATCTGTAGGCCTGGAATCAGGATAATGTGTCGGAGTGGGGTGACATATCTATCTGTTGGCCTGGAATCAGGATAATGTGTCCTAGTGGGGTGACATATCTATCTGTTGGTCTGGAATCAGGATAATGTGTCGGAGTGGGGTGACATATATATCTGTTGGCCTGGAATCAGGATAATGTGTCCGAGTGGAGTGACATATCTATCTGTAGGCCTGGAATCAGGATAATGTATCCGAGTGGGGTGACATATCTATCTGTTGGTCCGGAATCAGTATAATGTGTCAGAGTGGGGTGACATATCTATCTGTAGGCCTGGAATCAGGATAATGTGTCGAAGTGGGGTGACATATCTATCTCTAGGCCTGGAATCAGAATAATGTGTCGGAGTGGAGTGACATATTTATCTGTTGGCCTGGAATCAGGATAATGTGTCGGAGTGGGGTGACATATCTATCTGTTGGCCTGGAATCAGGATAATGTGTCGGAGTGGGGTGACATATCTATCTGTTGGTCCGGAATCAGGATAATGTGTCGGAGTGGGGTGACATATCTTTCTGTAGGCCTGGAATCAGGATAATGTGTCGGAGTGGCGTGACATATCTATCTGTAGGCCTGTAATCAGGATAATGTGTCGGAGTGGGGTGACATATCTATCTGTAGGCCTGGAATCAGGATTATGTGTCGGAGTGGGGGTGACATATCTATCTGTAGGCCTGGAATCAGGATAATGTGTCGGAGTGGGGTGACATATCTATCTGTAGGCCTGGAATCAGGATAATGTGTCGGAGTGGGGTGACATATCTATCTGTTGGCCTGGAATCAGGATAATGTGTCCTAGTGGGGTGACATATCTATCTGTTGGTCTGGAATCAGGATAATGTGTCGGAGTGGGGTGACATATATATCTGTTGGCCTGGAATCAGGATAATGTGTCCGAGTGGAGTGTCATATCTATCTGTAGGCCTGGAATCAGGATAATGTGTCCGAGTGGGGTGATATATCTATCTGTTGGTCCGGAATCAGTATAATGTGTCAGAGTGGGGTGACATATCTATCTGTAGGCCTGGAATCAGGATAATGTGTCGGAGTGGGGTGACATATCTATCTGTTGGCCTGGAATCAGGATAATGTGTCGGAGTGGGGTGACATATCTATCTGTAGGCCTGGAATCAGGATAATGTGTCGGAGTGGGGTGACATATCTATCTGTTGGCCTGGAATCAGGATAATGTGTCGGAGTGGGGTGACATATCTATCTGTAGGCCTGGAATCAGGATAATGTGTCGGAGTGGGGGTGACATATCTATCTGTAGGCCTGGAATCAGGATAATGTGTCGGAGTGGGGTGACATATCTATCTGTAGGCCTGGAATCAGGATAATGTGTCGGAGTGGGGTGACATATATATCTGTTGGCCTGGAATCAGGATAATGTGTCCTAGTGGGGTGACATATCTATCTGTTAGCCTGGAATCAGGATAATGTGTCAGAGTGGGGTGACATATCTATCTGTTGGCCTGGAATCAGGATAATGTGTCGGAGTGGGGTGACATATCTATTTGTTGGCCTGGAATCAGGATAATGTGTCGGAGTGGGGTGACATATCTATCTGTAGGCCTGGAATCAGGATAATGTGTCGGAGTGGGGGTGACATATCTATCTGTTGGCCTGGAATCAGGATAATGTGTCGGAGTGGGGTGACATATCTATCAGTAGGCCTGGAATGAGGATAATGTGTCGGAGTGGGGTGACATATCTATCTGTTGGCCTGGAATCAGGATAATGTGTCGGAGTGGGGTGACATATCTCTCTGTTGGCCTGGAATCAGGATAATGTGTCGGAGTGGGGTGACATATCTATCTGTTGGCCTGGAATCAGGATAATGTGTCCTAGTGGGGTGACATATCTATCTGTTAACCTGGAATCAGGATAATGTGTCAGTGTGGGGTGACATATCTATCTGTTGGCCTGGAATCAGGATAATGTGTCGGAGTGGGGTG
Organism: Bathymodiolus septemdierum; assembly: GCA_963383655.1. NCBI lineage: Eukaryota > Metazoa > Mollusca > Bivalvia > Mytilida > Modiolidae > Bathymodiolus > Bathymodiolus septemdierum. The sequence goes on along the minus strand of OY726525.1, from coordinate 2,466,172 downwards.
ACATATCTATTTGTTGGCCTGGAATCAGGATAATGTGTCCTAGTGGGGTGACATATCTATCTGTAGGCCTGGAATCAGGATAATGTGTCGGAGTGGGGTGACATATCTATCTGTAGACCTGGAATCAGGATAATGTGTCGGAGTGGGGTGACATATCTATCTGTAGGCCTGGAATCAGGATAATGTGTCGGAGTGGGGTGACATATCTATCTGTTGGCCTGGAATCAGGATAATGTGTCCGAGTGGGATGACATATCTATCTGTTGGTCCGGAATCAGGATAATGTGTCGGAATGGGGTGACATATCTATCTGTAGGCCTGGAATCAAGATAATGTGTCGGAGTGGGGTGACATATCTATCTGTAGGCCTGGAATCAGGATAATGTGTCGGAGTGGAGTGACATATCTATCTGTTGGCCTGGAATCAGGATAATGTGTCGGAGTGGGGTGACATATCTATCTGTTGGCCTGGAATCAGGATAATGTGTCGGAGTGGGGTGACATATCTATCTGTTGGTCCGGAATCAGGATAATGTGTCGGAGTGGGATGACATATCTATCTGTAGGCCTGGAATCAGGATAATGTGTCGGAGTGGGGTGACATATCTATCTGTTGGCCTGGAATCAGGATAATGTGTCCGAATGGGATGACATATCTATCTGTTGGTCCGGAATCAGGATAATGTGTCGGAGTGGGGTGACATATCTATCTGTAGGCCTGGAATCAGGATAATGTGTCGGAGTGGGGTGACATATCTATCTGTTGGCCTGGAATCAGGATAATGTGTCAGAGTGGGGTGACATATCTCTCTGTTGGCCTGGAATCAGGATAATGTGTCGGAGTGGGGTGACATATCTATCTGTTGGCCTGGAATCAGGATAATGTGTCCTAGTGGGGTGACATATATATCTGTTGGCCTGGAATCAGGATAATGTGTCAGAGTGGTATGACATATCTATCTGTTGGCCTGGAATCAGGATAATGTGTCAGAGTGGGGTGACATATCTATCTGTTGGCCGGGAATCACGATAATGTGTCCTAGTGGGGTGACAAATCTATCTGTAGGCCTGGAATCAGGATAATTTGTCGGAGTGGGGTGACATATCTATCTGTAGGCCTGGAATCAGGATAATGTGTCGGAGTGGGGTGACATATCTATCTATAGGCCTGGAATCAGGATAATGTGTCGGAGTGGGGTGACATATTTATCTGTTGGCCTGGAATCAGGATAATGTGTCCGAGTGGGATGACATATCTATCTGTTGGTCCGGAATCAGGATAATGTGTCGGAATGGGGTGACATATCTATCTGTAGGCCTGGAATCAAGATAATGTGTCGGAGTGGGGTGACATATCTATCTGTAGGCCTGGAATCACAATAATGTGTCGGAGTGGAGTGACATATCTATCTGTAGGCCTGGAATCAGGATAATGAGTCGGAGTGGGGTGACATATCTATCTGTTGGCCTGGAATCAGGATAATGTGTCGGAGTGGGGTGACATATCTATATGTTGGTCCGGAATCAGGATAATGTGTCGGAGTGGGATGACATATCTATCTGTTGGCCTGGAATCAGGATAATGTGTCGGAGTGGGGTGACATATCTATCTGTTGGCCTGGAATCAGGATAATGTGTCCGAGTGAGATGACATATCTATCTGTTGGTCCGGAATCAGGATAATGTGTCGGAGTGGGGTGACATATCTATATGTTGGCCTGGAATCAGGATAATGTGTCGGAGTGGGGTGACATATCTATCTGTAGGCCTGGAATCAGGATAATGTGTCGGAGTGGGGTGACATATCTATCTGTAGTCCTGGAATCAGGATAATGTGTCGGAGTGGGGGTGACATATCTATCTGTAGGCCTGGAATCAGGATAATGTGTCGGAGTGGGGTGACATATCTATCTGTAGGCCTGGAATGAGGATAATGTGTCGGAGTGGGGTGACATATCTATCTGTTGGCCTGGAATCAGGATAATGTGTCGGAGTGGGGTGACATATCTCTCTGTTGGCCTGGAATCAGGATAATGTGTCAGAGTGGGGTGACATATCTATCTGTTGGTCCGGAATCAGGATAATGTGTCGGAGTGGGGTGACATATCTATCTGTTGGTCTGGAATCAGGATAATGTGTCGGAGTGGGGTGACATATCTATCTGTTGGCCTGGAATCAGGATATTGTGTCAGAGTGGGGTGACATATCTATCTGTTGGCCTGGAATCAGGATAATGTGTCCTATTGGGGTGACATATCTATCTGTTGGCCTGGAATCAGGATAATGTGTCGGAGTGGGGTGACATATCTATCTGTAGGCCTGGAATCAGGATAATGTGTCGGAGTGGGGTGACATATCTATCTGTAGGCCTGGAATCAAGATAATGTGTCGGAGTGGGGTGACATATCTATCTGTAGGCCTGGAATCAGAATAATGTGTCGGAGTGGAGTGACATATCTATCTGTAGGCCTGGAATCAGGATAATGTGTCGGAGTGGGGTGACATATCTATCTGTTGGTCCGGAATCAGGATAATGTGTCGGAGTGGGGTGACATATCTATCTGTAGGCCTGGAATCAGGATAATGTGTCGGAGTGGGGTGACATATCTATCTGTTGGCCTGGAATCAGGATAATGTGTTCGAATGGGATGACATATCTATCTGTTGGTTCGAAATCAGGATAATGTGTCGGAGTGGGGTGACATATCTATCTGTTGGCCTGGAATCAGGATAATGTGTCCTAGTGGGGTGACATATCTATCTGTAGGCCTGTAATCAGGATAATGTGTCGGAGTGGGGTGACATATCTATCTGTAGGCCTGGAATCAGGATAATGTGTCGGAGTGGGTTCACAAATCTATCTGTAGGCCTGGAATCAGGATAATGTGTCGGAGTGGGGGTGACATATCTATCTGTAGGCCTGGAATCAGGATAATGTGTCGGAGTGGGGTGACATATCTATCTGTAGGCCTGGAATCAGGATAATGTGTCGGAGTGGGGTGACATATCTATCTGTAGGCCTGGAATCAGGATAATGTGTCGGAGTGGGGTGACATATCTCTCTGTTGGCCTGGAATCAGGATAATGTGTCGGAGTGGGGTGACATATCTATCTGTTGGCCTGGAATCAGGATAATGTGTCCTAGTGGGGTGACATATCTATCTGTTGGCCTGGAATCAGGATAATGTGTCAGAGTGGGGTGACATATCTATCTGTTGGCCTGGAATCAGGATAATGTGTCAGAGTGGGGTGACATATCTATCTGTTGGCCTGGAATCAGGATAATGTGTCGGAGTAGGGTGACATATCTATCTGTTGGCCTGGAATCAGGATAATGTGTCCTAGTGGGGTGACATATCTATCTGTTGGCCTGGAATCAGGATAATGTGTCGGAGTGGGGTGACATATCTATCTGTTGGCCTGGAATCAGGATAATGTGTCCTAGTGGGGTGACATATCTATCTGTTGGTCTGGAATCAGGATAATGTGTCGGAGTGGGGTGACATATATATCTGTTGGCCTGGAATCAGGATAATGTGTCCGAGTGGAGTGACATATCTATCTGTAGGCCTGGAATCAGGATAATGTGTCCGAGTGGGGTGACATATCTATCTGTTGGTCCGGAATCAGTATAATGTGTCAGAGTGGGGTGACATATCTATCTGTTGGCCTGGAATCAGGATAATGTGTCAGAGTGGGCTGACATATCTATCTGTTGGCCTGGAATCAGGATAATGTGTCGGAGTGGGGTGACATATCTATATGTTGGCCTGGAATCAGGATAATGTGTCCTAGTGGGGTGACATATCTATCTGTTGGCCTGGAATCAGGATAATGTGTCGGAGTGGGGTGACATATCTATCTGTTGGCCTGGAATCAGGATAATGTGTCCTAGTGGGGTGACATATCTATCTGTTGGTCTGGAATCAGGATAATGTGTCGGAGTGGGGTGACATATATATCTGTTGGCCTGGAATCAGGATAATGTGTCCGAGTGGAGTGACATATCTATCTGTAGGCCTGGAATCAGGATAATGTATCCGAGTGGGGTGACATATCTATCTGTTGGTCCGGAATCAGTATAATGTGTCAGAGTGGGGTGACATATCTTTCTGTAGGCCTGGAATCAGGATAATGTGTCGGAGTGGCGTGACATATCTATCTGTAGGCCTGGAATCAGGATAATGTGTCGGAGTGGGGGTGACATATCTATCTGTAGTCCTGGAATCAGGATAATGTGTCGGAGTGGGGTGACATATCTATCTGTTGGCCTGGAATCAGGATAATGTGTCGGAGTGGGGTGACATATCTATCTGTTGGCCTGGAATCAGGATAATGTGTCCTAGTGGGGTGACATATCTATCTGTTGGTCTGGAATCAGGATAATGTGTCGGAGTGGGGTGACATATATATCTGTTGGCCTGGAATCAGGATAATGTGTCCGAGTGGAGTGTCATATCTATCTGTAGGCCTGGAATCAGGATAATGTGTCCGAGTGGGGTGACATATCTATCTGTTGGTCCGGAATCAGTATAATGTGTCAGAGTGGGGTGACATATCTATCTGTAGGCCTGGAATCAGGATAATGTGTCGGAGTGGGGTGACATATCTATCTCTAGACCTGGAATCAGAATAATGTGTCGGAGTGGAGTGACATATTTATCTGTAGGCCTGGAATCAGGATAATGTGTCGGAGTGGGGTGACATATCTATCTGTTGGCCTGGAATCAGGATAATGTGTCGGAGTGGGGTGACATATCTATCTGTTGGTCCGGAATCAGGATAATGTGTCGGAGTGGGGTGACATATCTTTCTGTAGGCCTGGAATCAGGATAATGTGTCGGAGTGGCGTGACATATCTATCTGTAGGCCTGTAATCAGGATAATGTGTCCGAGTGGGATGACATATCTATCTGTTGGTCCGGAATCAGGATAATGTGTCGGAGTGGGGTGACATATCTATCTGTTGGCCTGGAATCAGGATAATGTGTCGGAGTGGGGTGACATATCTATCTGTAGGCCTGGAATCAGGATAATGTGTCGGAGTGGGGTGACATATCTATCTGTAGGCCTGAAATCAGGATAATGTGTCGGAGTGGGGTGACATATCTATCTGTAGGCCTGGAATCAGGATAATGTGTCGGAGTGGGGGTGACATATCTATCTGTAGGCCTGGAATCAGGATAATGTGTCGGAGTGGGGTGACATATCTATCTGTAGGCCTGGAATCAGGATAATGCGTCGGAGTGGGGTGACATATATATCTGTTGGCCTGGAATCAGGATAATGTGTCGGAGTGGGGGTGACATATCTATCTGTTAACCTGGAATCAGGATAATGTGTCAGAGTGGGGTGACATATCTATCTGTTGGCCTGGAATCAGGATAATGTGTCAGAGTGGGGTGACATATCTATCTGTTAACCTGGAATCAGGATAATGTGTCAGAGTGGGATGACATATCTCTCTGTTGGCCTGGAATCAGGATAATGTGTCAGAGTGGGGTGACATATCTATCTGTTAACCTGGAATCAGGATAATGTGTCAGAGTGGGGTGACATATCTATCTGTTGGCCTGGAATCAGGATAATGTGTCGGAGTGGGGTGACATATCTATCTGTTGGCCTGGAATCAGGATAATGTGTCGGAGTGGGGTGACATATCTATTTGTTGGCCTGGAATCAGGATAATGTGTCGGAGTGGGGTGACATATCTATCTGTAGGCCTGGAATCAGGATAATGTGTCGGAGTGGTGGTGACATATCTATCTGTAGGCCTGGAATCAGGATAATGTGTCGGAGTGGGGTGACATATCTATCTGTAGGCCTGGAATCAGGATAATGTGTCGGAGTGGGGTGACATATCTATCTGTTGGCCTGGAATCAGGATAATGTGTCGGAGTGGGGTGACATATCTCTCTGTTGGCCTGGAATCAGGATAATGTGTCGGAGTGGGGTGACATATCTATCTGTTGGCCTGGAATCAGGATAATGTGTCCTAGTGGGGTGACATATCTATCTGTTAAAATGGAATCAGGATAATGTGTCCTAGTGGGGTGACATATCTATCTGTAGGCCTGGAATCAGGATAATGTGTCGGAGTGGGGTGACATATCTATCTGTAGGCTTGGAATCAGGATAATGTGTCGGAGTGGAGTGACATATCTATCTGTAGGCCTGGAATCAGGATAATGTGTCGGAGTGGGGTGACATATCTATCTGTTGGCCTGGAATCAGGATAATGTGCCCGAGTGGGATGACATATCTATCTGTTGGTCCGGAATCAGGATAATGTGTCGGAATGGGGTGACATATCTATCTGTAGGCCTGGAATCAAGATAATGTGTCGGAGTGGGGTGACATATCTATCTGTAGGCCTGGAATCAGAATAATGTGTCGGAGTGGGGTGACATATATATCTGTTGGCCTGGAATCAGGATAATGTGTCGGAGTGGGGTGACATATCTATCTGTTGGCCTGGAATCAGGATAATGTGTCGGAGTGGGGTGACATATCTATTTGTTGGCCTGGAATCAGGATAATGTGTCGGAGTGGGGTGACATATCTATCTGTAGGCCTGGAATCAGGATAATGTGTCGGAGTGGGGTGACATATCTATCTGTAGGCCTGGAATCAGGATAATGTGTCGGAGTGGGATGACATATCTATCTGTAGGCCTGGAATCAGGATAATGTGTCGGAGTGGGGTGACATATCTATCTGTTGGCCTGGAATCAGGATAATGTGTCGGAGTGGGGTGACATATCTCTCTGTTGGCCTGGAATCAGGATAATGTGTCGGAGTGGGGTGACATATCTATCTGTTGGCCTGGAATCAGGATAATGTGTCCTAGTGGGGTGACATATCTATCTGTTAACCTGGAATCAGGATAATGTGTCAGAGTGGGGTGACATATCTATCTGTTGGCCTGGAATCAGGATAATGTGTCGGAGTGGGGTGACATATCTATTTGTTGGCCTGGAATCAGGATAATGTGTCCTAGTGGGGTGACATATCTATCTGTAGGCCTGGAATCAGGATAATGTGTCGGAGTGGGGTGACATATCTATCTGTAGGCCTGGAATCAGGATAATGTGTCGGAGTGGGGTGACATATCTATCTGTAGGCCTGGAATCAGGATAATGTGTCGGAGTGGGGTGACATATCTATCTGTTGGCCTGGAATCAGGATAATGTGTCCGAGTGGGATGACATATCTATCTGTTGGTCCGGAATCAGGATAATGTGTCGGAATGGGGTGACATATCTATCTGTAGGCCTGGAATCAAGATAATGTGTCGGAGTGGGGTGACATATCTATCTGTAGGACTGGAATCACAATAATGTGTCGGAGTGGAGTGACATATCTATCTGTAGGCCTGGAATCAGGATAATGTGTCGGAGTGGGGTGACATATCTATCTGTTGGCCTGGAATCAGGATAATGTGTCGGAGTGGGGTGACATATCTATCTGTTGGTCCGGAATCAGGATAATGTGTCGGAGTGGGATGACATATCTATCTGTAGGCCTGGAATCAGGATAATGTGTCGGAGTGGGGTGACATATCTATCTGTTGGCCTGGAATCAGGATAATGTGTTCGAGTGGGATGACATATCTATCTGTTGGTGCGGAATCAGGATAATGTGTCGGAGTGGGGTGACATATCTATCTGTTGGCCTGGAATCAGGATAATGTGTCGGAGTGGGGTGACATATATATCTGTTGGCCTGGAATCAGGATAATGTGTCCGAGTGGAGTGACATATCTATCTGTAGGCCTGGAATCAGGATAATGTATCCGAGTGGGGTGACATATCTATCTGTTGGTCCGGAATCAGTATAATGTGTCAGAGTGGGGTGACATATCTTTCTGTAGGCCTGGAATCAGGATAATGTGTCGGAGTGGCGTGACATATCTATCTGTAGGCCTGGAATCAGGATAATGTGTCGGAGTGGGGGTGACATATCTATCTGTAGTCCTGGAATCAGGATAATGTGTCCTAGTGGGGTGACATATCTATCTGTTGGTCTGGAATCAGGATAATGTGTCGGAGTGGGGTGACATATATATCTGTTGGCCTGGAATCAGGATAATGTGTCCGAGTGGAGTGTCATATCTATCTGTAGGCCTGGAATCAGGATAATGTGTCCGAGTGGGGTGACATATCTATCTGTTGGTCCGGAATCAGTATAATGTGTCAGAGTGGGGTGACATATCTATCTGTAGGCCTGGAATCAGGATAATGTGTCGGAGTGGGGTGACATATCTATCTCTAGACCTGGAATCAGAATAATGTGTCGGAGTGGAGTGACATATTTATCTGTAGGCCTGGAATCAGGATAATGTGTCGGAGTGGGGTGACATATCTATCTGTTGGCCTGGAATCAGGATAATGTGTCGGAGTGGGGTGACATATCTATCTGTTGGTCCGGAATCAGGATAATGTGTCGGAGTGGGGTGACATATCTTTCTGTAGGCCTGGAATCAGGATAATGTGTCGGAGTGGCGTGACATATCTATCTGTAGGCCTGTAATCAGGATAATGTGTCCGAGTGGGATGACATATCTATCTGTTGGTCCGGAATCAGGATAATGTGTCGGAGTGGGGTGACATATCTATCTGTTGGCCTGGAATCAGGATAATGTGTCGGAGTGGGGTGACATATCTATCTGTAGGCCTGGAATCAGGATAATGTGTCGGAGTGGGGTGACATATCTATCTGTAGGCCTGAAATCAGGATAATGTGTCGGAGTGGGGTGACATATCTATCTGTAGGCCTGGAATCAGGATAATGTGTCGGAGTGGGGGTGACATATCTATCTGTAGGCCTGGAATCAGGATAATGTGTCGGAGTGGGGTGACATATCTATCTGTAGGCCTGGAATCAGAATAATGTGTCGGAGTGGGGTGACATATATATCTGTTGGCCTGGAATCAGGATAATGTGTTGGAGTGGGGTGACATATCTATCTGTTGGCCTGGAATCAGGATAATGTGTCGGAGTGGGGTGACATATCTATCTGTAGGCCTGGAATCAGGATAATGTGTCGGAGTGGGGTGACATATCTATCTGTAGGCCTGGAATCAGAATAATGTGTCGGAGTGGGGTGACATATATATCTGTTGGCCTGGAATCAGGATAATGTGTTGGAGTGGGGTGACATATCTATCTGTTGGTCCGGAATCAGGATAATGTGTCGGAGTGGGGTGACATATCTATCTGTTGGTCCGGAATCAGGATAATGTGTCGGAGTGGGGTGACATATCTATCTGTAGGCCTGGAATCAGGATAATGTGTCGGAGTGGGGTGACATATCTCTCTGTTGGCCTGGAATCAGGATAATGTGTCGGAGTGGGGTGACATATCTCTCTGTTGGCCTGGAATCAGGATAATGTGTCGGAGTGGGGTGACATATCTCTCTGTTGGCCTGGAATCAGGATAATGTGTCGGAGTGGGGTGACATATCTATCTGTAGGCCTGGAATCAGAATAATGTGTCGGAGTGGGGTGACATATATATCTGTTGGCCTGGAATCAGGATAATGTGTTGGAGTGGGGTGACATATCTATCTGTTGGTCCGGAATCAGGATAATGTGTCGGAGTGGGGTGACATATCTATCTGTAGGCCTGGAATCAGGATAATGTGTCGGAGTGGGGGTGACATATATATCTGTAGGCCTGGAATCAGGATAATGTGTTGGAGTGGGGTGACATATCTATCTGTTGGTCCGGAATCAGGATAATGTGTCGGAGTGGGGTGACATATCTATCTGTAGGCCTGGAATCAGGATAATGTGTCGGAGTGGGGGTGACATATATATCTGTTGGCCTGGAATCAGGATAATGTGTTGGTGTGGGGTGACATATCTATCTGTTGGCCTGGAATCAGGATAATGTGTCGGAGTGGGGTGACATATCTCTCTGTTAGCCTGGAATCAGAATAATGTGTCGGAGTGGGGTGACATATATATCTGTTGGCCTGGAATCAGGATAATGTGTTGGAGTGGGGTGACATATCTATCTGTTGGCCTGGAATCAGGATAATGTGTCGGAGTGGGGTGACATATCTCTCTGTTGGCCTGGAATCAGGATAATGTGTCGGAGTGGGGTGACATATCTATCTGTTGGCCTGGAATCAGGATAATGTGTCGGAGTGGGATGACATATCTATCTGTTGGTGCGGAATCAGGATAATATGTCGGAGTGGGGTGACATATCTCTCTGTTGGCCTGGAATCAGGATAATATGTCGGAGTGGGGTGACATATCTATCTGTTGGCCTGGAATCAGGATAATGTGTCGGAGTGGGGTGACATATCTATTTGTTGGCCTGGAATCAGGATAATGTGTCGGAGTGGGGTGACATATCTATTTGTTGGCCTGGAATCAGGATAATGTGTCGGAGTGGGGTGACATATCTATCTGTTAGCCTGGAATCAGGATAATGTGTCGGAGTGGGGTGACATATCTATCTGTTGGCCTGGAATCAGGATAATGTGTCGGAGTGGGGTGACATATCTATTTGTTGGCCTGGAATCAGGATAATGTGTCGGAGTGGGGTGACATATCTATCTGTAGGCCTGGAATCAGGATAATGTGTCGGAGTGGTGGTGACATATCTATCTGTAGGCCTGGAATCAGGATAATGTGTCGGAGTGGGGTGACATATCTATCTGTAGGCCTGGAATCAGGATAATGTGTCGGAGTGGGGTGACATATCTATCTGTTGGCCTGGAATCAGGATAATGTGTCGGAGTGGGGTGACATATCTCTCTGTTGGCCTGGAATCAGGATAATGTGTCGGAGTGGGGTGACATATCTATCTGTTGGCCTGGAATCAGGATAATGTGTCGGAGTGGGGTGACATATCTATCTGTTGGCCTGGAATCAGGATAATGTGTCCTAGTGGGGTGACATATCTATCTGTTAAAATGGAATCAGGATAATGTGTCCTAGTGGGGTGACATATCTATCTGTAGGCCTGGAATCAGGATAATGTGTCGGAGTGGGGTGACATATCTATCTGTAGGCCTGGAATCAGGATAATGTGTCGGAGTGGAGTGACATATCTATCTGTAGGCCTGGAATCAGGATAATGTGTCGGAGTGGGGTGACATATCTATCTGTTGGCCTGGAATCAGGATAATGTGCCCGAGTGGGATGACATATCTATCTGTTGGTCCGGAATCAGGATAATGTGTCGGAATGGGGTGACATATCTATCTATAGGCCTGGAATCAAGATAATGTGTCGGAGTGGGGTGACATATCTATCTGTAGGCCTGGAATCAGGATAATGTGTCGGAGTGGGGTGACATATATATCTGTTGGCCTGGAATCAGGATAATGTGTCGGAGTGGGGTGACATATCTATCTGTTGGCCTGGAATCAGGATAATGTGTCGGAGTGGGGTGACATATCTATTTGTTGGCCTGGAATCAGGATAATGTGTCGGAGTGGGGTGACATATCTATCTGTAGGCCTGGAATCAGGATAATGTGTCGGAGTGGGGTGACATATCTATCTGTAGGCCTGGAATCAGGATAATGTGTCGGAGTGGGGTGACATATCTATCTGTAGGCCTGGAATCAGGATAATGTGTCGGAGTGGGGTGACATATCTATCTGTTGGCCTGGAATCAGGATAATGTGTCGGAGTGGGGTGACATATCTCTCTGTTGGCCTGGAATCAGGATAATGTGTCGGAGTGGGGTGACATATCTATCTGTTGGCCTGGAATCAGGATAATGTGTCCTAGTGGGGTGACATATCTATCTGTTAACCTGGAATCAGGATAATGTGTCAGAGTGGGGTGACATATCTATCTGTTGGCCTGGAATCAGGATAATGTGTCGGAGTGGGGTGACATATCTATTTGTTGGCCTGGAATCAGGATAATGTGTCCTAGTGGGGTGACATATCTATCTGTAGGCCTGGAATCAGGATAATGTGTCGGAGTGGGGTGACATATCTATCTGTAGGCCTGGAATCAGGATAATGTGTCGGAGTGGGGTGACATATCTATCTGTAGGCCTGGAATCAGGATAATGTGTCGGAGTGGGGTGACATATCTATCTGTTGGCCTGGAATCAGGATAATGTGTCCGAGTGGGATGACATATCTATCTGTTGGTCCGGAATCAGGATAATGTGTCGGAATGGGGTGACATATCTATCTGTAGGCCTGGAATCAAGATAATGTGTCGGAGTGGGGTGACATATCTATATGTAGGACTGGAATCACAATAATGTGTCGGAGTAGAGTGACATATCTATCTGTAGGCCTGGAATCAGGATAATGTGTCGGAGTGGGGTGACATATCTATCTGTTGGCCTGGAATCAGGATAATGTGTCGGAGTGGGGTGACATATCTATCTGTTGGTCCGGAATCAGGATAATGTGTCGGAGTGGGATGACATATCTATCTGTAGGCCTGGAATCAGGATAATGTGTCGGAGTGGGGTGACATATCTATCTGTTGGCCTGGAATCAGGATAATGTGTTCGAGTGGGATGACATATCTATCTGTTGGTGCGGAATCAGGATAATGTGTCGGAGTGGGGTGACATATCTATCTGTTGGCCTGGAATCAGGATAATGTGTCGGAATGGGGTGACATATCTATCTGTAGGCCTGGAATCAGGATAATGTGTCGGAGTGGGGTGACATATCTATCTGTAGGCCTGGAATCAGGATAATGTGTCGGAGTGGGGTGACATATCTATCTGTTGGCCTGGAATCAGGATAATGTGTCGGAGTGGGGTGACATATCTCTCTGTTGGCCTGGAATCAGGATAATGTGTCGGAGTGGGGTGACATATCTATCTGTTGGCCTGGAATCAGGATAATGTGTCCTAGTGGGGTGACATATATATCTGTTAACCTGGAATCAGGATAATGTGTCAGAGTGGGGTGACATATCTATCTGTTGGCCTGGAATCAGGATAATGTGTCGGAGTGGGGTGACATATCTATTTGTTGGCTTGGAATCAGGATAATGTGTCCTAGTGGGGTGACATATCTATCTGTAGGCCTGGAATCAGGATAATGTGTCGGAGTGGGGTGACATATCTATCTGTAGGCCTGGAATCAGGATAATGTGTCGGAGTGGGGTGACATATCTATCTGTAGGCCTGGAATCAGGATAATGTGTCCTAGTGGGGTGACATATCTATCTGTTGGCCTGGAATCAGGATAATATGTCCGAGTGGGATGACATATCTATCTGTTGGTCCGGAATCAGGATAATGTGTCGGAATGGGGTGACATATCTATCTGTAGGCCTGGAATCAAGATAATGTGTCGGAGTGGGGTGACATATCTATCTGTAGGCCTGGAATCAGGATAATGTGTCGGAGTGGGGTGACATATATATCTGTTGGCCTGGAATCAGGATAATGTGTCGGAGTGGGGTGACATATCTATCTGTTGGCCTGGAATCAGGATAATGTGTCGGAGTGGGGTGACATATCTATTTGTTGGCCTGGAATCAGGATAATGTGTCGGAGTGGGGTGACATATCTATCTGTAGGCCTGGAATCAGGATAATGTGTCGGAGTAGGGTGACATATCTATCTGTAGGCCTGGAATCAGGATAATGTGTCGGAGTGGGGTGACATATCTATCTGTAGGCCTGGAATCAGGATAATGTGTCGGAGTGGGGTGACATATCTATCTGTTGGCCTGGAATCAGGATAATGTGTCGGAGTGGGGTGACATATCTCTCTGTTGGCCTGGAATCAGGATAATGTGTCGGAGTGGGGTGACATATCTATCTGTTGGCCTGGAATCAGGATAATGTGTCCTAGTGGGGTGACATATCTATCTGTTAACCTGGAATCAGGATAATGTGTCAGAGTGGGGTGACATATCTATCTGTTGGCCTGGAATCAGGATAATGTGTCGGAGTGGGGTGACATATCTATTTGTTGGCCTGGAATCAGGATAATGTGTCCTAGTGGGGTGACATATCTATCTGTAGGCCTGGAATCAGGATAATGTGTCGGAGTGGGGTGACATATCTATCTGTAGGCCTGGAATCAGGATAATGTGTCGGAGTGGGGTGACATATCTATCTGTAGGCCTGGAATCAGGATAATGTGTCGGAGTGGGGTGACATATCTATCTGTTGGCCTGGAATCAGGATAATGTGTCCGAGTGGGATGACATATCTATCTGTTGGTCCGGAATCAGGATAATGTGTCGGAATGGGGTGACATATCTAACTGTAGGCCTGGAATAAAGATAATGTGTCGGAGTGGGGTGACATATCTATCTGTAGGACTGGAATCACAATAATGTGTCGGAGTGGAGTGACATATCTATCTGTAGGCCTGGAATCAGGATAATGTGTCGGAGTGGGGTGACATATCTATCTGTTGGCCTGGAATCAGGATAATGTGTCGGAGTGGGGTGACATATCTATCTGTTGGTCCGGAATCAGGATAATGTGTCGGAGTGGGATGACATATCTATCTGTAGGCCTGGAATCAGGATAATGTGTCGGAGTGGGGTGACATATCTATCTGTTGGCCTGGAATCAGGATAATGTGTTCGAGTGGGATGACATATCTATCTGTTGGTCCGGAATCAGGATAATGTGTCGGAGTGGGGTGACATATCTATCTGTTGGCCTGGAATCAGGATAATGTGTCGGAATGGGGTGACATATCTATCTGTAGGCCTGGAATCAGGATAATGTGTCGGAGTGGGGTGACATATCTATCTGTAGTCCTGGAATCAGGATAATGTGTCGGAGTGGGGGTGACATATCTATCTGTAGGCCTGGAATCAGGATAATGTGTCGGAGTGGGGTGACATATCTATCTGTAGGCCTGGAATCAGGATAATGTGTCGGAGTGGGGTGACATATCTATCTGTTGGCCTGGAATCAGGATAATGTGTCGGAGTGGGGTGACATATCTCTCTGTTGGCCTGGAATCAGGATAATGTGTCGGAGTGGGGTGACATATCTATCTGTTGGCCTGGAATCAGGATAATGTGTCCTAGTGGGGTGACATATATATCTGTTGGCCTGGAATCAGGATAATGTGTCAGAGTGGTATGACATATCTATCTGTTGGCCTGGAATCAGGATAATGTGTCAGAGTGGGGTGACATATCTATCTGTTGGCCGGGAATCAGGATAATGTGTCCTAGTGGGCTGACATATCTATCTGTAGGCCTGGAATCAGGATAATGTGTCGGAGTGGGGTGACATATCTATCTGTAGGCCTGGAATCAGGATAATGTGTCGGAGTGGGGTGACATATCTATCTGTAGGCCTGGAATCAGGATAATGTGTCGGAGTGGGGTGACATATCTATCTGTTGGCCTGGAATCAGGATAATGTGTCCGAGTGGGATGACATATCTATCTGTTGGTCCGGAATCAGGATAATGTGTCGGAATGGGGTGACATATCTATCTGTAGGCCTGGAATCAAGATAATGT